>CM035131.1:141734857-142108957 GCA_020205605.1 Panax ginseng
TTATGAGTTGAACATCTTCATAACTTACTTTAACTTAATATTTGATTTATAATTTAAATTGATGCCGAACGTTTTATTTATAAGTCGCAACTTAAAATAATTTATAAGTTAGTTTAAAATAAGTCATTCCCGAACAGGCAATAAATTCTCTGCTTAAATTTATTCAGTTACTAGCGTAAATGAATTAAGTATAGACGGATTTTTTTCTATAATTTTTTGTGGAAGGGAGAGGACCTAGCCAAGGCATGGTTCAAATCCACCTTGTACCGCCACGCGCATGATCCATCGGTCGGGCCCGTGGTCGTAATGGCGAGGCGGGTCGGATCATGTGATATATAACTTTTTTGGATAAAATTTATTTAATTAATTATCAGATTTTTTTTAAGATTATATATCAATACTACGTAGTTTTGACACATCATAACGGTAATAAATTGCCGGATTAATCTATAAATTAATCCATATGGGCGCGCTAAAAACGTACGTAATATTTTTCCCGTCCCGTTCATTTTCTTTCCTTCCCCGTTCTGCAGTAATAGATTCTCGTTCCTTCCTTTCTGCAAATCCCGTTCTGTAATATTTTCCGTTCTCGTTCGGCGACAATAAATTCCCGTTTCCCGTTCTCTGCAACAAATATTGTGCAGTAAGATTTATTTTAATCCCTTTATGCATGTATCATTAGTGTCATTTTCGGTTCAATACATAACATAAATATTGGTTCAAAGTGTTCTTAATTTTGAAGTGCTTCTAATTAAGAACTGAAAATCCGTTTTATTTTGGGAAGCAATTATTCAATTAATCCTTAGCACCTGTGAGGGAATAAATTTGTTTTAAGAAGACTTTGTGAATTCAAAGGACTCGGATTTATTTATTCATATTTTTTGTGTTATATTTATATATATATATATATATATATATATCTTGATACTACTTTTTTATTATATATATAAATATATATATATATATATATATATATATTTTTAAATAATACTTTAACGCCAGATCTTCGCCACGCCCCAATCACGTAAGACGTCCACGATCCTCAAGACAAGAAACACGGTAAACACCACAAGCTTGACGGTTGGTTCCACGGGGATAGCTTCAGCGTGAGAATTAGTATATGTTCACAAGGTTAACAATGGAGGAATGTCTTTGCTCTAGTGTCTAGAGATATAATAAATCTTTGGTTGTGTGTATGTGAGAGAATATAAAAATCAAAATGTACGAACGCACCTCTGATCGATGGCTTCCTTGCTAGGTTATACTATCTTTGCTTGATTACTTGTGCCACCCACTACTACACCGACACCCTCCGATCCGATGGGCTCTGCCGATCAGAGTAAGGTTTATCTACCGCTTTTGGCCATCGCTTTTCTCTGCTGCCAAATTATGATCCCATCCACATTAATGCATGGCAGAGCCTCGTCAACCGTCATGCTTTTTCATCATCACAAGTCAAAGTAATAGATATTAAAATATCTAATGGGTTGATCCACTGGACCGACCCGGCCTTAAAAATTAAAACGGATATAATATGGTGACTGGGCCCAGTGACTTTAACGGATTAAAAATAAAGGCCCAATGTTCCCGGCCCAAAGATAAGAAATATCACGACCCAACATTGCCCCCTAGTTTTTTGTTAAACAGAATGTTTAGTAGAAAACTATGAATGGCCCAAGATAGTTTACTAAAGGTCCATAATAGGAGATAATTGAAGTGTACCCAATCGCTGTTCACGAAATGAAAGGAAAAAAGAATGGAGGCCCAAATCAGAAAAGCCCTATTTAATAGATACATGGACCCGGAACCCCGGACCCTTCCCATTCAAATTCCAAATCATTACTAACATTTAATGAGCCGGCCTTGAACACCGTGTAACCGTCAGTATAAAAGGTAACTTTACCAACTTTGACAGTTTTACCTGCCCATTTGAAATTCGAGCGCCTTCTGAACTCTCTAACTTTCTGAACTTTCTCTTTTCTTCTGCAACTTGTCAACAATGGCTTCCCAAAATTCTGAACAAGGTTCTCCCATAATAAGAATACTGATCATCGTTGTTCCGTCAAAACCCTACCGCCACGAAGAAACTTCTACCGAATCCAAAGGGGTCGAAAAGCCGATGTTAATCCTCTTCTAAAAACTCCCAAAACCCCCTCCGAGTACTCACAGAGCACCGAAGGCTTCTCGTATGCCAATACTCCCTCTATCGTGGATCGAGGTGAGAAGCTGAGAGGAGGATTCGATCCCGGTACCACATTCCTGGATACCCACGCCGATTAGGGCTCCTAGATCCCAAGAGAAGATGTATCAACGGCAGGAAGGTTGACTACTGCCTTCCTGTGACTCTGTTGGAGAAGGGGGGTTCGTTTCCCTTTGCATATCTTCATAGTAACCTTCTTTGGGGTTTCGGGGGGGGGTTACAACTAGTCTCGAACTCATACATCCACATCTTAGCCTTCGTGGCCTTCATCACTTAATCGTGGAGCCCTCCCCGACTTCTTCTTCACAAAGATACAAAATAGTACAATCTAGGGAGAAGGGGTTCAAGGCCATTAGCAAGCATTCTCCAAAGTCGGAGAGAAGTTCGAGAGGCGCTTCATTAGTGAACACGCCTTCGAGAACAGAAATGGCATGAAAAGTGGTTCTACGTCAAAGGCCCCAAATCTCTTCCCTACCGAATCGGGCCAACGACGAGAAGATCTCACGACTTTGGAGACATTTCAAGAAAGAGAAATAGAAATGATGGAACTTTTGACAATTTCCCCAAGGAGGAGTGGAAGTATGGAACCTCTCTCAAGCAAAAGTATGATTATATGACCATAAATGTAAGTATCGGTCTATTTTATATGTATACGAATTTTTTTTGAAAATGCTTTTATAATGTGGATTCTAACACAGAGTTGTATTGGTTATGCAGTATCTTTGATCAAACCGAGCTCTTTAGAGATAAAAGAGTTCAAGATTTTTTTGTCCCAAGGTCTTCTAAGTCATTGAAACTCTGGCGACAGAAGCTACTCCCAAAGTCGAACCGATTCCTAGAGATACATACAGATGAGTTCAGAACTGACGAACCAGAAGCTGATGAGGTTCCAGTTCCGGACGAAACCCTCCGTCCTCGTCAGAAGAGGAGGGCAATCAGAAAACCAAGATCAACAACCTTTCCAATCCCTTCTGAAACCACCCGAGAAGTCGAGCCATCTACCACATCCATACCTCGACGAGGAGGCTTACTCGATCGTCCCGATCGAAGAAGCATCCTTCAACCTAAAAAATTGAAAAGCAAAATAACACCTCTGACCGCCGAAGAGCTTAGGGTGCCCCAATCTTCGATCGTTCCTCCTTTCGTGCCCCTCAGAGAGATACAGATTTGTCGAAGAAGGTGATCGGGATGATGCTTTATGCAAACTCTATCCAACCGCCCGGCCAACCAACAAACTTTAACCGATCCGAACGCCTATTGGTCGAAGAAAACCTGCCTCCCGAGGGCCAAGAATGAGGAGTTTTCTTGACCAACCGAAGCTCTGCTATTCAACTCAAGTAGGCTCAATCAAAGGCCCAGGATGAAGGACGGAGACATAAGAACAAACGCCACAAGCTTCGTCTTAAAATAAAGGATCTTGAGGGAAGGGTCCTCTTCGTCAAGAGCTCGAAAGCGTATACTGAGCGTAATATAGGATTTGGACGAAGCTTAACGCCGAGATCATGAAAGTCTACTCTAAGGCTACGAAGACTTCCGAGAGAGAGAAAGAAAACTGCTCACGCTTTCAACCGGATCCAACTTTGCTCAACTCAAGAAGGCGAAGGTGGTGCCTAGGTGTTCTTCCCGCTTTCATTCGACTTATGTAAAAATTTATCTGCTTAAACTTTTTACGTTTTTGGGATTATTTTGAAATTTTATATATGGAGGTTGTCAATGTTTCTATATTGGTGTATTCAGTTCATGAATGAATAGATCGAATGAATGTTTTAGTTTTTCTGATGAATCTGCAATTTCCTTAATTGTGAACTATGTTTTTGGTTAGTTTTTTGTCAATAATTCAATATCAGTAAAATGAACCTAAACAGTGAATCAGTTAAGACATATAATAGTTAATGTATGAGACGAAGTGAATTGAATTTCATGGACAGAATTTAACTTAACTGAACTAAAAGGACTGAACTCAACATTTAAATAAAATAAAGTAATACATACTCATCGGTTCCGAAGTGTGAGATCGGTCATTTGTTTACCATTCGGGGTGAAACAATTATATAAGGACCAAGATATAAGGATCAAGATATAAGGACCAATTGTGACCATTGACTTACCACCTGGTGAAATCAATATAGATCCTTTGTCTACCACTCGGGGGTAGAAACAACAAATGGGTCGCCATCGAATGGCCAAATGTCCCTACCATACCTCCTTACACCATAGTGACCATAGGACAAATAGGACCAGGGACTAATAGTGACCATTGATTTACCACCTCGGTAAAATCAATATAGGATCCTTTGTCTACCACTCGGGGTAGAATAACAAATGGGTCGCCATCGGATGGCCAAATGAGTCCTACCATACCACCTACACAATAAGTGACCATAGGACAAATAGGACCGTGGATCAATTGTAAAAAGTGACTTTTATTGATAATGAACAATAATATACTGCACTTAGATGAATTAACTTGATCTTTATTGAAAGTATTTCCAAGTCTCGCCAAACATGCCAAGTGTTTTTGATTTCGAAACCATCTAATGCCCTTAACCGATAAGTGCCCGGTTTTGGTACTTCAATCACTTCATACGGCCCTTCCCAGTTTGGCATTAATTTTCCAGTGTTTTGAGGTGTAGAAGCTTCGGCTTCTCTGAGGACGAAGTCTCCTACTTTGAATCTGCGAAGCTTGACTCCTTTGTTGTAATGCTTAGCTACTCTTCGTTGATAAACAGCCAGTTTAAGTAGAGCCACCTCTTTAACTTCTTCCAAAGAGATCCAAATTAGCCTTCATCCTTCGTCATCAGATCTCTTTTTGTATTGATTGACCAAGACTTGAGATCCAATTTCGGCGACAGGACTAAGGCATCGCACCATAGGCACCGATCGAAAAGGGAATCCCCATTAGTAGTCCTTGGTGTAGTCCCAGTAAGCCCACAACACGCCGAGCAAACTCTTTCCGCCATCTTCCTTTAGCTTCATCCATCAAGGCTGATCCCGCTCAACAGTCATTCCTGTTGGTCACCTCAACTTGGTCATTCGACCGTGGATGAGCCACCAAGTCTTCTTATGTCAATGCCCAACTCCTTTAAAAATGCTTCAAATTTTGATCCCACGAACTGGCGTCCGTTGTCCGATATCAATACTCTAGGGATCCCGAAGCGAAACACTACGGACTCTTTTATGAACTTCAAACATTCTTGCTCCGTTATTAACCGAAGTGGCTTCGCCTCTACCCACTTAGTCATGTAATCAATGGCAACTATGACAAAGCTAACCTGACCTTTAGCTTTAGGCAACGGACCCAATATATCTACCCCCCAGACAACGAAGGGTATAAGAGATAAAATCGAGTATAACTCTTCCGTGGTCGATGTGAGATCTAGACTATCGAGTTGGCACTTTTCACATTTCTTGACATACTCAGAGCTTCTTTAAAATTGTAGGCCAATAGTATCCTTGTCGAAGTACTTTGTAAGCCAAAGATTTAGCAGCCATATGATCACCGCAAATACCCTCGTGAACTTCCCGAAGAGCATATTCCGCCTCGGATGGGACCAGGCACTTTAGTAATGGTGAAGAAAAGGCCAATCGATAAAGATCCCCATCAATAAGAACGAAGTTACGCTCTTGTATTTGATCTTCTTTGCTAACATCCGATCCGGCGGAAGGACGCCATCCGCCAAATACTGATATAGGGGGTCATCCAAAGAAGCTAGATCGCTTCGATACACATCACTACTTCATGTCAACACTCATACCGTTGCAGAACTTCCAAGTAAATCGATCCGTTAAAACATCTCGCATCCGTAGTAGCCAATTTCGACAATGCATCGGCGATAGAATTGTCATTACGCTCTATGCCCCGAAATTCGTAAAGAAAAATATCGTTTCGGTCCTTTAACTCCGCCAGATACTTGATCATCCGAAGTTCCACGAGCTTCATAATCTCCGACAACCGCTGACGACCAATTGAGAGTCATCAGTAAATGATAAGCTTCGGACCTCTGAGACTTTTGCCAATCGAACACCTTGCTAGCATCGCTTCATACTATTCGGCCGTTATTCGCCGCTTAAATCAATCGATGGCTCGTTGAACTTTGAATCCGTCCCGGACTTGTCAAGATAATTCCCCTTACTAACAGCTTAAGGTAGAGGAACCGCTCGCATATAGAGTCCAAACATTCTCGATCTTGTTGAAGAACCGCAAATCGCTTTCGATCGGATGATTCAAATTTTCCTAACTCGGCAGATTCGCTTTTGAACGAACATTCTACCATAAAATCGGCCAAAGCTTGACCTTTGATAGCGGTTCGGGATAGTATTCGATGAAAAATGGGACAACTCCATAGTCCATGCCGCTAGTCTTCCTAAAACTTCTGGCTTTCCCATCACCTTCTTCAATGGTCGATCCGTAGAGCGACCGTGTTCAACCTTTGAAAATAATTCGCCAAGTTTTCTACTAGAAATTATTAAAGCAAAGGCAAATTTCTCAATATTCGGATATCTGGTTTCAGCATCTCGCAGGACGTGATCCGACATAATAGACCGGATGTTTGCTTTCCAATCGACCTCCCGAACCAAGATCGCTCCAACCGCTAACGAACTTTGCTGCAAAGTGCATGATATAAGGTCTCTCATTGGAGCGGGCTTCACCAATAAAGGAGCCAAGAAAGATATGCCTTTATGGCTTGGAAGGCGTCTTCACACTCAAGTCCACCGGAATGTCTTCGCATTCTTTGGACCTTTCAATGTATCAAAGAAAGGAAGGCACCTCTCTGCAGATCTGGCGGCGAACCTCCTCAAAGTCGCAATCCCGCCAAATAGACGTTGGCATCCTTGAACCAACGAGGAGTCTTCATATCAAGAATGGCCTGAATCTTCTCCGGATTGGCCTCGATACCCCTTTGACTGACAAGATAACCCAAAAACTTCCCTGCATCGAGGCCAAAAGTGTACTTGGCCGGATTAAGTCTCAGTTGACGATAACGGACAATCTGAAAGCACTCTTCTAGATCGTCCAAATGATTCTGAACCTGAATGCTCTTCACGATCATGTCATCGACGATACCTCCATGTTCTTTCCAAATTTGCATCAAGATGAAGTTCATCATTCTTTGGTAAGTGGATCCAAAGCGTTTATAAGGCCAAAAGTCATCTTCAGAGGCGTACACCGAATCGAACAATGTAATAAACGCGGTCTTTGGGATGTCCTTTTACGCATGGATATTTGGTGATAACCTCGAAAAAACATCCATAAAGCTTAGTAATGCATACCCCAAGTGGCATCGATAAGTCGATCAATATGGGGCGTAGGATAAAGTCCTTCGGACAAGCTTTATTGAGGTGATGTAGTCGATACAAACCCGCCATTTTCCATTCTACTTCGCACCAACACCACATTCGCCATCCACTCGGGATAATCAATTTCATAGATGAAGTCGGCAGCCCAACAGCCTTTGCTATTTCCTCATCAATGATTTTCACCAAGCGCGCAGAAAGATCCGCCTTTTTCTCGCCGAACCGGCTTCTTCGAGGATCTACATTCAGTCAGTGTTCGCCATCTTCCGCTTAACTCGTGCATGTCCTTCTTGGTTCCCATGCAAAAAATATCCGCATAAGCAACAGAAGAGCTCTATAAGGTTTGTCCGAAGAGGTTCTGTAGACCAACCGATCTTCACGGCCTTGTCGGCTTTTCGATAATCAACTCGACCTCCTCCGCTCCAATCGGCAGAATCACCATCGGTTCGAACTACTTTTGGTAAAGGGCTCAATCTCAATTGCCATCGCTTTTCTTTTGCTTGGTCGACCCCCACTCCGGAGGAGATAACAAAGATTCCTAAGAGCATCGTCGGGCTAGATCCAAGTCCCCCGCCACCTCTCCTACCCCATGAGCGTGGGAACTTGACTTTGAAAATGAGGGATGGAGGTCACAGTTTGGAGAGCAGTTAAGGTAGGTCTTCCCAAGATATAGCGTTGTAGGCTGAATCAACGTGCACAACATAGAATTTACATACTATTTTGACTCTTTGGGTGTCACAAGATAACCGGGAATTCAATAGTGCCTGCAACTTTGACCGGATCGTTGCTGAAGCCGTATAAAGGAGCTTCCTGCCCGACCTCCATTTTTTATCCATCAAGGTGCATCCTCTGATAGGCATGGGCGTACAGAATATCCACTGAAGATCCATTATCTATCATCATGTGCTACATGTCCACCGTGCCCACTTCATACCGTGATCACCAAGGCCCCCTCATGTGGCTCGATGGGCTCAAGGATAGTCGGCGTCAAGAAATGATGATACGACAAATTCCGAGGAATGGTCTATCCACCTTCAGGGGAGCATCTGTCACAGTCATGACCGAATCCAGGTAAGCCCTTCTCTTCCTCCCTATCAACTTCCCTGCAGATCCACCGATTATCACATCGATGACATGCGTTGGCGGCGGCACTGGGGCCATTTGAACCGTCTGAACAGTACGGTTAATATTCTGCTGATCACTCAAGGCCACATACTGCACCAACAAGCCATCCTTAATCTTCCTCTCCACAAAGTCTTTCAAATTGCAACACTCGTTAGTGTAAATGGCGGTGACCGATGATAGCCACAATACTTACGAGAGTTACCCCCGCCTTGCCTTCGGTAGTTATCACGGGTGGCTCAAGAAAGGTTGATTTCTGATTTGGTCTAGAATTATAGATCTATCAGTGTTTAGTTTGGTGTAGACCTTATTTACCTTCGGGGCCGGAACGGAGGGATGACTGCTTCCTTGCCGCCAGGAATTATTGTATTTTTTGAATCGCCTCTCCGTCCGATCATTATACCCCCCCGCTCTCCTCTGCTCAACTTCTACCTTAGAGCTACTGACACTTTCACCTGATCCAAAGGAGGATGCTTCAGGCTATTCATAGCTTCTTCCACAACGATATAGCCTTCTGCCTTGTCAAAGGCTTCGACTAAGCTATTCGGATGGTTGAACATCAACTTCTTCACCAACTTTTCTGGACTTTACCAGATCCAATCCATTCGAACAAACCTACAACTGAGATCATTAAGATCGGACACCGACCGATCGCTTCTTCCTGAACCTCTTTACATATCGCCCCAAAGATTCACCGTTGGTAACCGCTTGGATCTGTGCTAAAGAACCCGCTTAGCTTTTCCTCCTCCTACTTTCCGAACGGGCATGAAATTTATCACGAGCTTTCGGTCCAAGAGGATATCTAATTTGATGGCAAAGTTCCTATCCATTGTCTTGCATCTTTTTCTCGGTGTTGTCACAAAAGTGTGGCACTCAAAAGATCGCTGAAATTATAATAGTCCATCACCCATTACGAACGCTGGCTATGGTCATAAGGATCCCTGACCATCATAACTTTCCATGCGAGGCAGTTTTTTAGTGATATCCGCCTTCTCTTTGAGAATTTCTGAGGAAAAAGGGGATGTCTTCTTTCCTGGGGTGTCTTTCAGCTGCTGAACTTCAGCCAGTTGCTTTCTGAGCTCCTTCACCAAGAAATCAACGCCTTCGGGTTGTGGGGGGATCTCTTTCTCACGAACAACATTCTGTCTATGAGAGGATCGACCTTCTCCTGCCGATCCTACTGCCCTGGTGGGACTTCTTGATCTACTCCGGTGCACAACTCTGTCTTTATGGTGAGAATGATCATGTTGATAGTCCCTTTACCCGACTTCTGCACGATCTCCCCGACCTACTCCTTTTGTCATCATCGTCTCGATCTTTGAGGCACCCAGCCATTATTGCCTTCTTCGAGGCCATTACGGAGTTCTGCTCCTCGATCTCCTCCTACCGCGAGAACGATCCCTGAAACATGTGCGTAATGCTTCTGGCCCTTACCTCTCTCATTTGTGGCACCTCCTTATGCCCACTTCGACCTTCGGATCGATCACGATTAGATGCTTCGTCCGTAATTCCGCCACCAAGCATCTGTTCGGCTATATCCTCTCTTTGCTTTAACAGACCTCCATGGCTCTATCTCTGCTTCGTCCGCCATCCTTGCCAACTTGGCGCGACTCTACCTTCCTCGACCACTTCTACGATAAGTCTTGGTCTTGTGAGCCTTCCACCGTCCTCGACCATGATCTCGCTCCCTCATCCGCATCTGAAAACCAATCTTCGCCCGGCCCCACCATGAATCTTCTGACGGAGATCTCCCGAACTATGCTTAGAAGCCGTGCTCTCGTGAGCACTTTTAAAGGGGCCCAGACGATCCTTCACCGAAACACGAGGCAAAAATTTAGCCAATGTACCATCGCCGCCTTCTTTCCGCGGCATACCATCCCTACTCTTCACCATCTTCCGGTAGGTTTAAATGATTTGCGATTGAAAATTTAATGACACTAGAACTCAAAGCCCTCCTTCTAAATACCAATGTTAACGCCAGATCTTCTCGCCACGCCCCAATCACGTAAAGACGTCCCCGATCCTCGCACAAGAAACACGGTAAACACCACAAAAGCTTAACGACGGTTCGCTTGGGATAGCTTCAAAGCGTGAGAATTAGTATATGTTCACAAGGTTAACAATGGAGGAATGTATCGCTCAAGTGTCTAGAGAGATATAATAAATCTTTGTGTGTATGTGAGAGAATATGAAAATCAAAATGTACGAGAACGTACCTCTAGACGATGGCTTCCTTGCTAGGTTATACTATCTTTGCTTGGATTACTGTGTCACCCACTACTACCCCGACACCCCTCCGATCCGATGGGCTCACCGATCGTATAAGGTTTATCTACCGCTTTTGGCCATTGCTTTCACCACTACGGCCATGATCCCATCCACATTAATGCATGACAGAGCCTTGGTCAACCGTCATGCTTTTTCATCATCATGAAGTCAAAGTAATGAGATATTAAAATATCTAATGGGTTGATCCACCTGGACCGAATTCCCGACCTTAAAGATTAAAACGGATATAATATGGTGACTGGGTCCAGTGACTTTAACGGATTAAAAATAAAGGCCCAATGTTCCCGGCCCAAAGATAAGAAATATCACGACCCAACAAATACTATATATTACAAATAATAATTTTAAAGCAAATTTATTCTCTTGTAATTATGGTATTGTTTTATGTGAATAAAAAATTGTTTTAACTTTTATAAAACAAGTTTCTGTTTTGTAAAAACTACATTTGTTCATTAAATTTCTGGCAAACTAAAATTCATTCCTGAAGCCTTAATATTATGCCGCATATTATAAAGTTTTGTTTCTTGCAATATGTTCGTATTACTGCATAGTATAAGTGCAAACAAAAATATGATAAATTTTGTTCGGATTGCAGTATGTTAGTATAAATTTTGTTTGGAAAAATTCTGTTAGTATATATTTATTATATATATATCGGTAATATAGAAATATATAATATATATAAGTGCAGTAAATTTTGTTTGCATCTCAGTTTTAATTTCAATCAATGAGCGCAGTAAGTTGAATATGCATGGTGCATGCAATATTTTAATATATATACTATTATGCAGTAAGTTTACAAAATGATAGCATGTTAATATATATATTATTATGTTATTATAAGTATTCTGCAAAATAATTGCAAGATTGCACAGAAATATTATATATATTAAATGTTAACTAATTTATATTATGTTATTATATATATTCTTAAACTGTAATTATTGTTTAATATATATGAGTAATATAAATAATATTATGTTATTTTATATTACATGTTAAATGTTTTATATAATAAATTTCATGATTTTAACTGCATAATAATAATAATAATAATATATTGATTGCATGTTAATATTTACATGTTAATATATATTCTGTTTAAATATTTGCATGTTAATATTTTGTTTAATTTTGCATGTTAATATTTTGATTTTCCGTTATTGTTAATATGCAAAAGCATGTGGTTGTCTAATTAACCATTTGTTATAAAAGTAAACATGTCAATGATCAAAATATGCTTTGTATGATCACAGCATGTATTAACTCCCTTTGTTTTATTTGTGTTTTATTCAAAATTAAGAAGTACTTTGAATAATCTTTCCCTTTGCTTGCATAATAATCCCTTGATTTTATTTATGTGTGTACCGTTTTGTTTTATCAGATTTATATACAAATTGGTTTTAAAACAGAAATTTGTAAACTTAAATTTGTAAACAGAATTTGGATTTGTTCTATACAAATTTTTATATACAAAATTTGTTGTTTGAATTCTGTTAAATTTTTGTATAAACAAAAATTTATTTTGATTATTGATAGTCTTTATTTGTATAACAGAAATGGCATCCACTAGTACCATTCCTGCCGTGAGTATGTCTCATGGAGAAAAGCCTGAAAGGTTCAATGAAACTGATTTCAAGCGTTGGCAACAAAAGATGCTCTTCTATCTCACAACACTGAACTTGACAAGGTTTCTACAAGAGGACTGTCCTACTCTTGTTGAAGGGGAAACTGACAAGAAAAAAATGGCTGCTGTTGATGCATGGAAACATGCAGATTTCCTTTGCAGGAACTATGTGATGAATGGTTTAGATAATACATTATATAATGTATATTGTACAATTCAAACTGCAAAAGAACTTTGGGAATCTTTAGACAAGAAATATAAGACTGAAGATGTTGGCATGAAAAAAATTCATAGTTGGTAGATTTCTTGACTATAAAATGGTAGATTCTAAAGTAGTTATCACTCAGGTTCAAGAATTACAAGTAATTCTACATGACATTCATTCTGAAGGAATGTCATTAAGTGACTCATTCCAAGTTGCAGCAATGATTGAGAAACTTCCACCATCATGGAAAGACTTCAAGAATTATCTGAAATATAAACGCAAAGAGATGAATCTTGAAGAGCTGATTGTGAGACTTAGGATTGAAGAGGACAATCGAGGATCTGAGAAGAAGAGTGGGAAGAATTTCATTGAAGCAAAGGCAAATATGGTAGAACAAAAGCCAAACAACAACAAAAGAAAGCGTGAAGGCAAAGATACCTTCAAGGCCAAGAAGAAATTCAAAGGCAAATACTTCAACTGTGGCATCCAAGGACATAAATCAAGTGAATGTCGCAAGCCAAAGAAGTTGAAGAAAGAACAAAAGCCTCAAGCAAATGTGACAGAACTGGAAAAGCTGTCTGAAAATATTTCAGACATTAATCTTTCTGCAGTTGTATCTGAGTGTAATTTGGTAGGAAACCCTAAAGAATGGTATGTGGACACTGGGGCTACTCGCCACATTTGTTCCAACAAATGGATGTTTTCTACTTACAAACCAGTAGAGAATGATGATCAACTCTTCATGGGAAACTCCTCAAGTTCAAAGGTTGAAGGACGTGGAAAGATTATACTGAAAATGACATCTGGCAAAGAACTTACTTTGAATGAAATGCTTCATGTGCCAGATATCCGCAAAAATGTAATTTCTAGGTCACTACTTAGCAAGAATGGCTTCAAGTTGGTGTTTGTGTCTGATAAGTTTGTACTTACTAAGAATGATGTGTTTGTAGGAAAGGGCTACATGAATGATGGGTTCTTTAAGATGAATGTTATGACTGTTGTACCGAAGTATATTGATAATAATAAAATTAATTCTTCTGCTTACTTGTTAGAATCTTCAAATATATGGCATGCTAGATTAGGACATGTTAATTATAATACTTTGCGTAGATTAATTAATTTAGAATTCTTGCCTAAATTTGATATTAATCAAAAACATAAATATGAAATTTGTGTGCAATCAAAAATGACAAGATTACCCTTTCATTCTGTTGAAAGGAAAACTGAACCTCTAGATTTAATTCACACTGATATATGTGACTTAAAGTTTGTGCAAACTAGAGGTGGGAAAAAATATTTCATAACCTTTATTGATGAGGCTGTAGAAATGTTTCAACTTTATAAAAATGAAGTTGAAAATCAACTTAGCAAAAAGATTAAAGCAATAAGAAGCGATAGAGGTGGTGAATATGAATCACATTTTGAAGAGATATGCTCTACTCATGGTATTATTCACCAAACTACTGCTCCTTATTCACCTCAATCTAACGGTATTGCTGAACGCAAAAACCGAACATTGAAAGAAATGTTGAATGCTATGTTAAACAGTTCTAGAGTACCCCAGAATCTGTGGGGGAAAGCTTTGCTTTCTGCTAATTATATTCTTAATAAAGTGCGTAATAAGAAAACTCACAAAACACCTTATGAGTTATGGAAAGGTCATAGACCTTGCTATAAATACTTAAGAGTGTGGGGGTGTTTAGCAAAAGTGATGGTTCCTAAACCTAAAAAGGTTAAGATAGGACCAAAAACAATTGACTGTGTTTTCATTGGTTATGCAAATAACAGCAGTGTTTATCGCTTTCTTGTTCATAAGTCTGAAATTAATGATATTCATGTTAATACATTTATTGAATCAAGAGATGCATCATTCTTTGAGAATATTTTTCCATATATTGAAAATAAAGATTTAAATTCAAACAAAAGACCTTTGAATGCTACTAGTAATAATCCTGAAAATATAGACAAAGAGTCTGTGGAGAATGAACCTAGACGTAGCAAAAGGGCAAGGACTTCAAAGTCTTTTGGCCCAGATTTTCTAACTTTTTTGTTAGAAAATGATCCTCAAATGTACAAGGAAGCAATATCCTCTCCAGAAGCTTCTCATTGGAAAGAAGCTATAAATAGCGAAATTGAGTCCATTATGCAAAATCATACATGGGAATTGGTGGACCTTCCACCTGGTTCTAAACCCTTAGGGTATAAATGGATCTTCAAAAAGAAGATGAAAGCTGATGGCTCAATTGATAAATATAAAGCAAGGCTTGTTGTTAAAGGCTATAGACAAAAGGAAGGATTGGATTATTTCACACTTATTCACCGTTACAAAGAATTACATCTATTCAATGCTAATAGCAATAACATCTTTAAATAGACTTGAAATACATCAAATGGATGTAAAGACTGCATTCTTAAATGGTGAATTAGATGAAGAAATATATCTGGAACAACCTGAAGGTTTCATAGCTCCTAGACAAGAGAGGAAAGTATACAAACTTGTTAAATCATTGTATGGATTAAAACAAACACCAAAACAATGGCATGAGAAATTTGATAATGTTATGTTATCAAATGGATTTAAAATCAATGAGTGTGACAAATGAGTTTATGTCAAAAGCACTCAAAAAGAATATGTCATTGTTTGTCTTTATGTGGATGATATGTTAATCATGGGTAGCAACAATGAAGTTATCAACTCTACTAAATGTATGTTGTCAAATAGGTTTGACATGAAAGACTTGGGGGTTGCTGATATAATATTAGGAATCAAGATTTCTAGAACATCTGATGGAATTATATTATCTCAAACTCATTACATTGAAAAAATACTTGAAAAATTTAACAAGTATAATATAATTCTAAATAAGACCCCAATTGATATAAATCTTCATTTAGCTAAAAATGAAGGTGATAACATATCTCAATTAGAATATTCACGTATAATAGGCAGTTTAATGTATGTCATGAATCAGATTAGACCGTATATAGCTTATTCTGTAAGTAAGCTAAGTAAATATACGAGTAATCCAGGTAAAGATCACTAGAAAGCAATTTTGAGAGTTTTAGGATATTTAAAACATACTCAAAAATATGGACTGCACTATACAAGATATCCAGTAGTATTGGAAGGATATAGTGATGCTAATTGGATATCTGATAATAAAGACTCAAAATTCACAAGTGGATATGTCTTTACCCTTGGAGGTGCAGCGGTATCTTGAAAATCCTCAAAACAAACGTGTATTGTAAGGTCTACAATTGAATCAGAATTCATTGCTTTAGACAAAGCTGGAGAAGAAGCTGAGTGACTTCGTAATTTCTTAGAGGATATTCCAAATTGGTCAAGACCTGTGCCAGCTATATGTATACAATGTGATAGCCAATCAGCGATTGGAAGAGCACAAAGTCATTTATATAACAGTAAGTCACGCCATATACGACGAAGACATAATACCGTTAGATAATTGCTCTCAAATGAAATTATCTCAATTGAATATGTAAAGTCAAAAGATAATATTGCGGATCCCCTTACGAAAGGTTTAACAAGAGAGCAAGTGGAAAAATCATCGAAGGGAATGGGTTTAAAGCCTACTGTTTAAATAAGAGTCGTCATAGTGGCAACCCAACCTAACTGACTGGAGATCCCAAGATCTAGGTTCAATGGGTAAACTAAACTATGTAGTACTCAGTAAAACATTGAGGATATATTTAATCCTAACCATTCCCATTATGAGACAGTGCACATCTGCCATGAGAATCAGGATAAGATATGCTTTTAATGATTTTTATATCTTGAAATATGTTCAAGTGGGGTATTGCAGGATACTTTTGATAAAAGTCACCTACGTGAGTAAGAAGGGGGCCACTTCTATGAGAATTTTGAAGGCTGAATTCTCTAATATACTCACGGAACCAAGAGGTGTTTCAAGGCCAAAATGAACACAAACGTGAGAACCAATTATGTCTGAAGAGATATTTTGTGAATTCTATTGTCTTGGTTTACACGAAAAGTCGATAGCTCAAAGACATCAAGTTCATCGATTAGCCAAGTAAATCCGATAGACTTTACTAGGGCAAGTTCAAAGCCACTAGGCTACTTAACCCGATGAAGTATCTTTTCTCATGTACTCGAACTAGTGTCTGCATATTCATATCATATTTTACATATTGTAAAGCCAATTTTACATTCATGTGGGGATTCTTGGAAATGAGATTTGAAATATTAAATAATAGAGCATTTTGAGGGTCAATTTAATGAGGGATCCACATTTCGGAAATGTCGGGTCTTTGCACCAATGTGTTCTCCTTCATGAGGAGTATAACTTGGTATATTTATGTGTTCAAATCCATTAAGAATTGAATGAGAAAATTGACTCTAAAGTCACCTACTTGAATGTTGTCAATTGCAAAAGTCCCACATAGGGCATTAGAGGGAAAAATGAAGAACATATATATGGGATGTTTGCTTTAATGGGAAGGGCCCCAAGGGCACCCCACTTTTTGGAAGGAGAGAGGACCTAGCCAAGTCATGGTTCAAATCCATTACGCTGGCTGCCTCCTCCGGCCGTCCGTCTCGGCTTGCCGTGCCGCATGCTGTTGTGGTCAAGTGGTTTGATCATGTGATATATAACTTTTTTGGACAAAATTTATTTAATTAATTATCAGATTTTGTTTTAAGATTATATATCAATACTACGTAGTTTTGACGCATCCTAACGGTAATAAACTGCCGGATTAATCTATAAATTAATCCATATGGGCGCGCTAAAAACGTATGTAATATTTTTCCGTCCCGTTCCTTTTCTTTCCTTCCCCGTTCTGCAGTAATAGATTCCCGCCTCCCTTTCCTCGCAAATCCTGCTCGTAATATTTTTCGTTCTGCTTAAGTAATGCAATAAATTCCTGCTTTCCGCTTCTCTCCGCAACAAATATTGTGCAAGAAGATTTATTTTAATCCTTTATGCATGCATCATTAGTATCATTATTTTAGGTTCAAGACATAACATAAATATTGGTTCAAAGTGTTCTTAATTTTGAAGTGCTTCAATTAAGAACCGAAACTGCTTTTATCTTGGGAAACAATTATTCAATTAATCCTTAGCACTTGTGAGGGAATAAATTTGCTTTAAGGAGACTTTGTGAATTCAATGGACTCAATTTATTTATTCATATTTTTCAGTATTATATATATATATATATATATATATATATATATATATATATTCTGCTCGCTTTTATTATATATATATATATATATTAAATAATATTATATATTACAGATAACATAAAAAAACTAGCACGAAAAGAATTATATATGTTAGATGCTTATTTTATGTTTATGTGTTTCTTATGCTTCATTTTTTATCGACCTCATGTAATGCAGGTAGTCAAATGGAAGGAAGATTGTATTCTGTGCATATTTGAAGTTTCTCCTTTGACTATTAGGAATTGGAGTTGGACTTTTATTTCCATGTCTAGAATAAAACTTCTAGGCACTTTCTTCCTAATTAGAAAACAATATGGAAATAAAATTAACAAGCTTATAATATCCCATTCTCAAATTTTATTTATTTAGACATTTTAAGTAAATTCAAGCTTAGAGATTGGAAAAGGCATCCAAAAATACAAGAGAATGCAAAATTTCATTTGATTCGAATTATGAAACATTATTATTATAATGAAAATGATATACATTAAAGTGGGACCCATCTTAATTCATACTTCATGTATGCACATGTCTAAAGGTGGGATCCGATTAGCATGATGTTTAATTTTTGGTAAGTTGGTCAATTGATCAATAGAATAATGACACACATAAAACCTCGCATGCGTGTCAGTACTCTATTGGCCAATTGACCAACTTACTCAAAAATAAATTTTATATTAACCACTTCTCTAAAGGTGTAAACGAGTCGAACCGAAACGAACAAAGAGCTACTCGAATTTGACTTGAAACGGATCGAATTATATTCAAACTACGAGCGAGCTTCAAATTCAAGTTTGAATTCGAGTTTTCACATAATAACTAGTTTTATAATAAATATAATTATAAATTGAATTTGTTATTTTACTTGGACATAAAAAAAATTACTATTACACTTTACAAATAAAAACCACAATTAAAATTATAAAAAACAAAATAATAATAATAATTAATTATCCTAATTTGATTTAAATTTGTATATATTATAAGAGAATGTATCTAGCATCTAATCGAATCTGTATCAATCGAGTATGTATCGAATCATAATTAAGAATTCGAATAGTTTGAATCTTAAACGAGTTGAGTATAACATTGCTCAGATTCAACTCATATTTGTATTCGAATTAAAAATGCTCGTATTTTTTCAAGTCGAGTCCAAACAGTTTGGCTTGTTTATAGCCTTACATATATCGCAATCATAATTCGGTCGAAAAATCTTGTAATATATAGGAGGACTCTTATTATAATAATCATGTAAATATTTTTTTTTATACTTTAAAGTTATTTATTTTTCATTACTACTCCCTCCGTCCCAAGGTAAAAGTCTTTATTACTATTTTAGGTAGTCCCAAGTTAAATGCCTACATACCTTAAATGATTTATTTTTACAATAATTTGCATATAATACCCTTATTATTAATTGTTATATTTCTATTAATTCTCTATGCATATTTATGGAGCATCACTAGTAATGTGCAAAAAACTATGCAATTAAATGAGAAATTAAATATGGATAATTTTGTCATTTTATTCTCTTTCTTAATATGCGCAAAAAGTCAACCAGAATTTTTATCCTGGGACGGAGGAAGTATAATTTTACATCGATATACTAATTAACCCCATATGTTATTATTTAATTTTTATTTATTTAGAAGTATATTAAAAAGAGATTGATCCTGTAAGACCCCAACTTTTATAAATAAAGATGAATTTTTTTGAAATATATTTTTTAGTATTATGGTGTGGATTTGATATAATGTTATAGTTATGGGTAATATTTATAAATTTTACAAAGTAAACAAGTTGTTATAAAATATTCGATTGGTCGGGGAATATTCGTTCTAACAAGGAATATTCGATGCATTTACACAATCATTAGTGGACCCCACAAATGTAATTATTATCGAGAAAGTTAAAAACGATAGAAATATCTTTTACAAAAAATAACTATGGAAATTTTACCGTTAATTGTTGAAATAACCGGTGGTAAAAGTACAGTAATACGCGTGGTTGCATAGTAGCACACGATATATGATGCTTACGTGAAAAGTCACTTAATTTTATTTAATTACTGCTACAGTAATTGCCGCATAGTATCTCTCATTATTGATTTAATTATTGTCACAGAATCATCTGCACAATATTTTATATTATTAAATCAATAATTGAGATGATAAGTTATTCATATTATTATTTGCATAATTAACAATATCTAGAAAGTGCTGTCGAGAAATGGGATTTGGTCACCTAATTATGCCCCAATCAATAGGGAGAAATCCTTATCGGAAAGCCCTCTCTTTCCTGGGAACGATCTGGTTGTTAATATTGCGAGTTATAATAATGATGAATAAATGTTGATAAAAATATTCAGGAGATTTTTTTATGAAATATTTATTTTAAGTTTGGCATATTATAGTAAAACCTCTATTTAGGAATAGACTTGGGACCAAACTATTTGTATTCTAATTGAGAGGTTATTACTAAATAGAGGTATTGGTACAAAATAGTTTTTGAACACCCAAAAATACTCACTTTAACAAAAATATAGATTTATAACAAAAATTAAAGAAAACATAAATTATTTAGATTTTTAAACTATAAAAATGTAGTCTTTTATAGAAAATATAGTCTTTTATAGGAAAATATGATCTTTTATAGGAAATGTAATCTTTTATAGAAAAATATAGTCCTTTATTGGAAATTTAGTCTTTTATAGGAAAATATAGATCTTTATAGAAAATGTAGTCTTTTAAAATTAATATTGTCTATCTCTCATATATATATATATATATATGAAATTATTACTATATAGAGGTATAGTTTCTTAATACGGGACTTAAAAAATATATAACATATTATAATTTAGAGGTTATTCCTATAACTGGCCCAAATTGGGACGAATTTTTTTTATAATATTGTAGAGGTTATTCTTATATAGAGTATTCCTAAAAGGGGTTGTACTGTATTTAGACCCCCACTTACTCATTTTTCAAAATAATCGATAGAAAGTAATTCAGTATATATATAATAAGAGGTGGGGCCCACATGTGATGATGACATGTGTAAGACCCCAACTTTTATGAATAAAGATGAATTTTCTATAATTATCATTTTTTGAATATTATGGAATAAATTTGATATAATGTTATAGTTGTGGGTAATAGTTATAAATTTTGCAAAGTACGCAAGTTGTTATATAATATTCGATTGGTCGGGGAATATTCGTTTTAACAGGGAATATTCGTATTGACCAAGACAAATCATTAGTGGACCCTACAACGGAATTATTGTCGGATTAAGAAAACGACAAAAAGATTTTTATGAAAATAACGGCGTAAGTTTTATCGTTAACTGTTGAAACATCCTGTTAAAAGTACAGAATACGCTGGGTTGCATAAGAGCAGACACGATATTGATTATTGATGCTTACGTAAGAAGTCACTCATTTTGTTCAATTATTGCTTCAAGAATTGTCTTGCATAATATCTCACGTTAATTGATTCAATTATTTTCGATATTTATATATTATTAAATCAATAATTGAGACGATTTGGTTATTAATATTATTATTTGCAATATTAACGATGTCTGTAAGTTCTCGCAAGGAGAGGTTTGGTCACCTAATTGCGCGTCAATAGGAAGAAATCCTTATTGGAAAGCCCCATCTTTCCTGGGAACAACCTGGTCGATTAATAGTGTAAATTATAATAATGATGAAGTTTTATTTTATTAGTATTATTAATGTAATAAAATGTAAAAGCTTTTTATATAAAATAGAATACTTTTATAAAGTTATTCGTTTTATTAGACTATAAATAGAATATATTATATTCTATTATGCATAGTATTTTGCATAGTAAATTTTTTTATATAAAAATGTAATACTTTTATAAAGTTATTCGCTTTTATTTAACTATAAATAGAATATATTATATTTTATTATGCATAGTATTTGCATAGTGCTCGTCATAGTAAAATCTTTTTTATATAAAATGTAATACCTTTATAAAGTTATTCATTTTATTAGATTATAAATAGAATATATTATATTTTATTTAAAAGATTTTGTTTTATTAAAATATTTTATAAGTAAACCAATCTGGACCGTCTGCTTAAAAGTAAATCAATCTAAACTGCTCAGAATGAGTTACTATTCACCCATTCTCCTATAAATAAAGCTCATTCCTTCATTATTTCTTACGAATTCAATCAAACTCTAGAGAGAAACTAACTATAGAGAAAGAAGAAAAGTATTTTGCTACTTCACTACTCCTATATCCAGTTGTTCTAAGGTAAGGGGTATTATTTCTTTCGTATTCATGAAGAGAACTTCTGTTATTCTTATTTTTTTTATTCTTTTAGAATAACCTGTATACGCGGTCCACCCTATACTTGGTGAAATTCTTCAGTTATTCCATTCTTTATCATTATGTTGAATAACTGCTTTATGCTAATTACCGCATACATGGTGAAATTCTTCATGATTCCATTCTTTATTATTCTCGTTGAATATCCCATGCAAGCGTATACGCACGACCGGGTTCCGTTATTTATTATTCTGTTGGAACATTCTGGCTTGCGCGAATTTCACCGACTTGGTTCCATTATTTATTATTCTTTGCTGAATATCATGTTTGTGCTTCTGCATTTAATTCGTTCCGCTTATTTATTATTCTCGCTGGAATAACTCGTCTCATGCGGTCTATCGATGCTTGATGATTTCTTTTGTTATTCTATTCTTTATTATACTCAATTGGTTAAAGTTTTGACTTTTATACTCAATGAAATTAGTAGAATATCCTCGATATTTCAAGGCTTCATCTAAGATCTTTTCATGAAAATATTCTTCCGAGCATTCTTGAATTTTACTCTACAAAGAAGTATCATGTTGACAATTTGGACGTTATTAGTTCCTCGGATAAATTAATTCTTGAACTTGTTTTATTGAATTCTTATATCATTGTCATCATCCTCATGTTTATATTATGTTGAAAGTCATCTATGGCCTGTAGGTATATATGGACTTGATATGATTATGACCGTGGATTAATCGGTATAATCATGCCATCGTAATGTTACAAATGATGTGGTAAAAGTCCTCATTGGCCCGTAGTGCATCGATGGGACGCTTGTTGGCATGATCACGACCATCGATGAATACACACGAATATTTTTGGCCCGTAGTGTATGGATAATTTGTGGTTGTGATACTAAATGAATATCCTCGACCGTAGAAAAGGTGGGATGATGTGGATTATTTATTGTCGAGTCCCAAATGATAAAAGTGATGAAAAACATTTTAAATCATAAAATAGTAGATTTTATTATCTACTTGACTTTTTTAATGGATTGCTTGTTCCGCCACAGCTTAAACTTGATGTTTGTTATATTGTATCGCTTAACATCAAGTTAAAGGCTAACGATAATTTATTCTAGATTATCTTAGTCATAATATTTCATCGGGCTAGTTGAGCTCACCCTTTTACTTTCATTGTTCTCTTCGTGAAATGAGAACGTAGCGAGGACTAGTCGGGAACCGGAGTGACTATCCGTGATAATAAAGATTAGTAGTCCTCATTATTCTGTTAAATAGTGTGATAATAAATGTAATGAGGACTCAATTGAGTGTGAATATTGTCTAGATGACAATATTTGTATTAAAACTCACAGCATATGTTTTGTCGTATTTTACACTACTGTTGTATAATTAAGTTGTATTTGAATTTTGTACCATGTATTTGGCGACTCAAGATAAGTGATGTATACCTATTTTGGGGGCGTCACAACATGGGTGGGACCTACATGTGATGAAAAATGAATTGTCACTTTTAGGGGGGGGGAGTCCTATGGTGGGTTGTTGATTTATATATATATATATATATATATATATATATATATATATATATATATATATATATATATAATAAGTTTTGTTTTATATGAAAAATAGAATATATTATATTTTATTATTCATAGTATTTGCATAGTGTCTGCATAGTGACTAGATAGTAAAATTAGAAAAATTAAAATTTTTTCGTGATCAAGCATTGTGCGTTCGTGATTTTTTTTCATTATTGTGCATCCAAATAGTATCATGTCATTCTCGTATAAATAGGATGCTTAGTTTATAATTAAAAATTACACCAGAATCAGAGAATTCTTATTCTATAATATTGAGCGTATTTCTTTCTAATTTTAGGAAGTTTTGAGTGTAGAAAATAGTTAAATTTTTCTTCAAGAATATTCCCGCTATACCAATTGGAATACTCTTCTTTTTAAGGTAAGAGATATTATTTTTGTTCAATATTCGTAAGAAATAATATTTTCTTCCATACTTTGTAGTATGTAAGTAATATTATTTCATTTCAAATTCTAAATTCTACACTCATTTTGTTAAAGTATTGCTTCTATACTTCTTAAAATTAGTAGAATATCCTTGAAATTTGCGTTTCGTCTAGTATCTTTTCACGTGAATATAATTATGAGCATTCTTGATAATTTTTAATCTTTTCATGCTGGGGTACTATTCACGAGGAACTATTCCCGAAGTACTATTCATGGAGTACTATTCACTCAGGTACTATTCACCCGGGGTACTATTCATGACAAAAATTAATTTCTTTTCGGTTTAAATCATTTTTGATACAATATTATTTTTGAATTCCGGATAAAGTAGTATCATGTTGAATTTTGGATAAATTGAATTATAATTTTTAAAATTTATCCTTTGCTTTCATTTAATTGAATTCTAATATCATTGTCATCATCCTCATGCTTATATTGTGATGAAAGACATCTTTACCCCGTAGTGTATAGATGGACTGTTGATCAATATGATTATGATTGGGGATCATTCGGTATAATCATGACCTGTAATGTTACAAATGATGTGATAAAAGTGCTCATTGGCCCGTAATGCATTGATGGGAAATTGCTAGCATGATCATGACTATTGGTGATTACACGAATATCCTTGGCCCGTAGTTCATGGATAATTCGTGAACATGATACTAATGAATATCCTTGGCCCGTAGTGCATGAATAATTCAGTGATGTGGATTATTTATTAAGCTGAGTCTCAGTGATAAATTTATGATAAACTTTTTAAATCATAGAATATAGTAGATATCATGCTCTACTTGACTCTTCTAATGGATTGCTTGTTCCGCTGCAGTTAAACTTGATATTTATTGTATTTTATCAGTTTAACACTGTTGAAGGCTAACGATAATTTATTCTGCATTATCTTAGTCATAATATTTTTTACTGTGCTAGTTGAGCTCACCCTTTTCTTTCATTGTTCTCTTCAGAAAATGAGAACATAGCCGGGACTATTCGGGGAACGGAGTGATGGTCCGAGATGGTGGATATAATATTCCTCACTATTCTATGAAATTGTGTAATAATAATTATAATGAGGACTCTATTTGTGTGACGCCCCCAAAATAGGTATACATCACCCATTCTGAGTTGTCAATACATGGTACAGAAATAACTATAACTTTATTATTACAACAGTAAAACTGTGAGTTTGAATACAAATATTATCTTCTAGACAATATCTATACTCAAATAAATCCTCATCACATTTATTGATACATTATTTTACAAAAATGGTGAGGACTACTAAACAACTCTCTCTAGAATCTTCATTCCATACCCCTACTTGCACTCGCTTATATTCTCGCCTCCCGAGAAGAAAAATGGAACAAAAGGAAAAGGGTGAGCTCAACTAGCCCAGTAAAGAATATTATGACTAAGATAATATACAACAAATTATCATTAGTCTTCAACAGGGAAAAAAAATCTAATAGAATACAATAGACAACAAGTTTTAAATCAATATTCGCAGCGGAAATAATAATTCATTAGAAGAGTTAAGTAGAGAATACAAACTACTATCTTCTATGTATGAATTTAAAAGTTAATCGTCTTTCTTTTATCCCTGTAACATCAATCAATATATATCTGGAATCAAATATTCATCTTTGCACTACAAGCCAAAGATATTCATCAGTTGGTCATGTTTATCTAAACACTTATTCATCTTTGCACTACAGGCCAAAGATATTCATCAGAAATCATTCATCTTTGCACTACAGGCCAAAGATATTCAATAATATCATCATTTAGGACTAAGGATGATGAAAAATATTTTTAAAGAAACGAATCCAGTGAAACAAAATGACAAGGATTAAGGATTAAGGATTCGTACTTTGTTTTATCCATGTCCAAAAATACCTCAAAAATAATCATAGTGGTGTAAAATTCAAGAATGATCAAAACATGGATACAATCAAAGCTAGTATCCACAATAGATATTTTAGACGAAAAGGGAAACTTTTCATTTTTCGATGAATAAAGTCACATTCAGTGAATAATGTCGATATAATGGATAAGGCAGATATCGTGAATAAGAATCTCGATACCAAAAGTTCCAAATTTGATAAAACTTCAGATCAATATTTCAACATAATGATATTAAAGAAATAATATCATTACGAAAAAAATAATATCCCTTACCTCGAAAAGATCAAGATTTTTAATTTAAAACACCGATATACGCTTATGACTTGAACTTGCAATCAGATAGCAATACTCAAAATATATACTCAAAATACTCACAAGAATACGCCGATAATATAGAGAGAGAAAACTTCAGTTTCTGGTGTGATTTTCAATTCTAACCTAAACACCCTATTAATAGGAAAATACTTAGAACACCAAAGCAGAAAATTTAATTTAATAATATTATTATTTTTTTCCACAACTTCTTACGCACCAAAAATCTGAATTCAGCTCCTTCCACACACATGTGAAACACACCAAAATAAAAAAAACGTTTTTGTTACTTAAAATATTTTAAACTTCCAAAAATTAATTATTTCGGAGCTTTGGAACTTCAATAATTCATAATAAATAGCCCTTTTATCAGAAAATTCGAATCTTGCGATTTTGTATAGGAAATTCAATTCTCTACAACTTTACACAAGAAAATTTTTCCAAATTCCAAATGTAAATTGCCTTAAATCCACAAATCCAAGCGATTTTACAAAGCTATAATCAAATTTCAACAAAAAATGGGGTCCACCGACACATAAAATATGCTTTAAATATTTTTGGTAACAAAATACTCCTCCTCCACATATACTCATATATCCCATATTCATCGTAAAAAATATCATCATTATTATATTATTAAAATATAATAATATATTTAAATGAATTATTTTATCGTAAAAGATAAAATTTCAATTTTCAACAATTGTCACATTAAAAATTTTCTCCATCTATATCCACATAAATCAATATTTTCATCATCATATGAATCAATAATTAATTATTCACAAATAATATTACGTAATCACAATATCGACAACCAGTCGCTCTCCTGAGAAGGGGCTTTCCAATAAGAATTTCTCCTTCATGCCGCAATTAGGTGACCAAACCTCTCCTTAGATGTAACTTTCTAGACATTGTCAATAATGTTATCTAATAATATTATTCATATAATATGAATTATTGCTTCGATAATGAAAAATATCAGTAATGACAATTATTAAAACAACAAAGAATATAAAATATCAACGCAAAGAATTATTAAATCAATAAAATAAAATATCGAATAAAGAATTATCAGAACCATTATCGAGAAAAGTGCCTTCTCACGTAAGAATCAATAATTGGTGCAATACCGCAAAGTGCTACCGTGTTTTAACCATCGAGTATTTTAACAAGATATAACTTAGAATAACTACGCCATTATTTTTAAACAACTTATATTTGTCGCTTTGTTCATCCAATCGCTTTTTCGTTATGGGGCTCACACTGGTCATACTACCATCGCATTTAATATTCCCCCGACAAAATTTAATATTCCACAACCAAACGAATATTCTATAACCACTTGCTTATTTGAAATATTTGCGTATTTTACCCATAACTATCCACATTAATCAAATCAACCCTTACTATTTCAAAATAATAAATAGAGGAAATTAAATTTCATTTATAATAAGTTGGGGTCTTACAACCTCCCTCCTTATGAAATTTCGCCCCTCGAAATTGACGTACGACTGTGGTTTCAAAAAAGGTGAGGATACCTCGCTTTCATTTTTGTTTCCAACTCCCAGGTCATTTCTTCAATATCATGGTTCCTCCACAAAACTTTAACTTGTGGTATGACCTTTGTGCGTAGGACATGCCATGTAACCTCACAATCTCATCAACATATATACTAGCAAGACGTTCAAGGGAATAAGTCTCCCGTATCGGCAAGAAATGAGCAGACTTGGTTAATCTATCAACAATAACCCAAATGGCATTGATGCCTTGAGAAACCGTAGAAAGACCCATAACGAAATCCATGGTAATGTGGTCCCACTTCCATTTCGAATCTCAAGTGGTTGCAACGGACCCTTTAGGTACTAGATGCTCCGCCTTTACACGCTGACAAGTTAAACACATCGAGATAAACTTTGCAATCTCTCTCTTCATATTGTTCCACCAAAATGTATGTCTAGATCACGATACATTTTAGTACTTCCAATATGGATTGCAAATGGTGTATTGTGTGCCTCCATCATAATCTTGTACTTCAAATCGTAGTCGTTAGAACACAAAGTCTAGAGTGGACTCAAGTATTCCTTCTTCATCAATTCTCGCCCTAATAAAGACCTTCTTGTACTCTTCTTCTTCATACGATCGCCTCCGGTCGGTGGCTTGAGCAACCTTAACGCTTTTCTATTAAAGTTGGCTCTATGCGATATACTTGACATCATCGCACTCATTCCCGCATATGATCTTCTACTCAACGCGCTACCTACCACGTCATTTTTCCGGTGATGGTATCAATAGTGTGGTCGTAATCTTTCAACAACTCGAGCCAACGTCTTTGCCGCATGTAGAGTTCCTTTTGCGTGAAGAAATATTTGAGGCTTTTATGGTCCTAATATATCTCCACTTTCTCCCCATATAGATAGTGCCTCCGGATCTTTAACATAAAACGATCACCGCTAACTCTAGATCATGAGTAGGATAATTCCTCTCATACTCTTTTGTTGTCACGAGGCATAGGCTATGACTTTCCCACGCTTGCATGAGAACACATCCTAACCCTTTGCCCAAGCATCGTCAGAGATAACAAATCCATCCGCATTCGTGATGGTATTATTAACAAAAAGCCGAAATGAGTCTCCTTTAAGCTCTCTCGAAACTCTTCTCGCATTCTTCTCTCCAAATGAATTTTGTATCCTTCCGAGTTAGTGGGTTAATGGAGTAGCAATTCGAGAAAACCCTTCCACGAATCTCCGATAATAACCAAATTAAGCCCAAAAATCTACGATTTCACCACCGACTTTTGCTGTTCTAACTTTGTATTGCTTCAATCTTCGCCGATCAACAGATACTCCA
Source organism: Panax ginseng (assembly GCA_020205605.1). NCBI lineage: Eukaryota > Viridiplantae > Streptophyta > Magnoliopsida > Apiales > Araliaceae > Panax > Panax ginseng. The sequence goes on from CM035131.1 coordinate 141,764,211, forward strand.
TGTTTCGACACCATAATGCGCTCAAGGAATGCTACTTCCTCGCCGTAACTCGATTTCTTCAACTTGGCATAAAGCTTGTTTTCACGGGTTCCTTGTGAGTACCACTTCAAATGGTGCTCATGATCTTCACGACTTTTGGAATATATGAGGATGTCATCAATAAAGACAACAACGAATCGATCCAAATATTCCTTGAATACTCGATTCATCATATCCATGAAAGCCGCAGGAGCATTAGTCAATCCGAAAGACATGACTAAGAATTCATAATGCCCGCATCGAAGTTCTAAAGGCGCTTTTGAATATCCTCGCCTAATCTTCAGCTGATGATAACTAGAACGAAGATCGATCTTTGAAAAAAATTTTGCCCCTTGCAACTGGTCAAACAAGTCATCAATACGAGGTAGAGGATACCTATTCTTGATAGTGACATGGTTCAATTCCCGATAGTCAATACAAATTTGCATACTCCCGCCTTTTCTTCTTTACAAATAAAACAGAGCACCCCAAGGAGATGTACTAGATCGAATGAAACCGATGTCCAACAACTCCCAGTAGTTGGACTTTAACTCCTCAAGTTCAATAGAGCCATTCGATATGGGGTTTTAGAAATGGGCTTTGTACTGTGTTCAAGATCAATAAAGAATTCAACTTCACGCTCTAGGGGTAGACCGGAAGTTCTTCAGAAATACGCCGTGAAAGTCAATAACAATAGAATATTATTCAAATTTGACGGTCTTTATTCAAATCCATAACATGGGCTAAGAAAGTTTGACATCCGCTTTTTAATAAACAAATAGCTTTATGATTAGATATGACAAAGATTGATTTTAATGGTTTAGTTGTTTGAATTCGCATAAATAGTTGGTTAGGAATATGAAAACTAACAACCTTACGAAAACAATCAATTTTGGCATGATGACTAGTTAACCAATCAATCCCTAAAATTACTTCAAAAGTAAGTATCTTTAAAGAGATAAGGTCAACAGGTAAGGTGATGGTGCCAACTTGAATCAAACAAGATTTATAAACAGTGGATGTGATGAAAGTTTCTCCCAACGGAGTTTCCACAGATAGGTCAAAGTCTAATTTCTCCGGAGTCAAGTTTAAACGTTGAGCACAAGCAGGAGAGATAAATGAATGGGTAGCACCAGTATCAAGTAAGGTATAAACTTAGCAAGAATTTATAAATAGCTTACCCGTGATCACCTCGTTTGGGTTCCTCGCATTTTGACCAGTCACAACAAATGCTCTTTCAGGAACCGTTGACTTTGACTTTTCTGGGATAGTCTTTTTTGAGTCACCATCCCTCACGAACTAGGTTTCGCTACTGCATACAATCTCGAAAGCGATATGTCCTTCCTTTCCACAATTATAGCATACCTTGAACTTGCTAGGCGCTTGACCGATATGTCCCTCTTCCCGCATTTATAAGATATGACCGGTGGTCGCTTCTCTCCCTTAGAACCAATTGTCACCACAAGACCGTTGTTTTCTTCACATGGTCGTTGTTAAATCTCCTCTTTTAAATCTCCTCCCGACTCGCTTCTTCTATTTTCATGGCTATAATTACCACCGGAGTGGTTGCCATTTTTGTCCGTATTTTTCTTTCAACGCTTAGTTATCATTGTTCGATGATCACCGCCACCGTAGATGATCCTCGTCAGTCCCCCCCATTGAACGTGATTTCGTTATCTCGCTTCTAATAATTGAGCCATGTTGACAACATCCTGAATAGAGAGAAAATTTATGAGAAATGAGATATTGTCGATGCCGTGTTTCAAACCTCTCGTAAACATCCGAGTCATACGCTCTCATTCTCCACCAAATGAGGTGCAAACCTCGATAACTCTCGCAAACTTTGCCTCGCATCGAGACACCGGCATGTTGTTTTGTTCTAACTCGATGAACTTCACTTCCTTCATATGACGAACACTTTCGTGAAAGTATTTGTCATTAAATAGTTTCTAAAATGTCTCCCAAGACATGCCGAAAAGCACGGATGGGTACGCTTCATAGACTCCCACCAAGAGTCTCGCTTCGCCACTAACATAAAGGTATGAATGGAACCTTCTATTCTCCGCATCCCAAGACATTGAATATCTTGGTAATTTGCTTGACCCATGTTTCCGCCATGATCGGATCCGGCTTTCCTTAAATTCGTGGTCCTAACTTTTTGAATCGCTTGGTCATGTGACAACCCGTGAATTGCTATCATTTCTCCTCAGTATTTTGAACACGAAGTCTCCTCGTTCGATTTTTGCATGAACTGCAAAAATCTTCTAAACATCCCCTCGCTCATCATCTCGCCATTGGGTGTTGTTCACAGGAGGAACATTGCCACCACTGTTACGCTTCTCCTCATTGAGAAAGACATGCGCTCCACGGCCTCATTTACTCCAATCATAATATTCTCAATGACATTCTCAAATACCGCCATAAAACAAGGGTTAATTAAGGAAATTAATATATCACATAATATTCCTATATAATCGACTAAACTAACAAATAAGCTTAGTAGGACACACTAACGAAAGGATTTACCTGCCTCTCCCTCCTAGTTCTATTCCCCGATCTCCGCCAGAGATCATATCCCTAAGCTCGATACTTCAACCGTAATGCCCCCAAAAATAGGTATACATCACCCATTCCGAAATCGTTGTCAATACATGGCACGTAAATAACTACAACTTTATTATTACAACAAGAAATCTGTGAGTTTGAATACAAATATTATCTTCTAGATAATATCTATACTCAAATAAATCCTCATCACATTTATTGATACATTATTTTACAAAAATGGTGAGGACTACTAAACAACTCTCTCTAGAATCTTCATTCCATACCCCACTGCATCGCTATATTCTCGCCTCCCTAAGAAAAAATGGAACAAAAGGAAAAGGGTGAGCTCAACTAGCCCAAAGAAAGAATATTATGACTAAGATAATATACAACAAATTATCATTAGTCTTCAACAGGGAAAAAAAATCTAATAGAATACAATAGACAACAAATTTTAAATTAATATTAGCAGCGGAAATAATAATTCATTAGAAGAGTTAAGTAGAGAATGCAAATTACTATCTTCTATGTATGAATTTAAAAGTTCATCGTCTATCTTTTATCCCTGTAACATCAATCAATATATATCTGGAATCAAATATTCATCTTTGCACTACAGGTCAAAGATATTCATCAGTTGGTCATGTTTATCTAAACACTTGTTCATCTTTGCACTAAGGACCAAAGATATTCATCAGAAATTATTCATATTTGCACTACAGGCCAAAGATATTCAATAATATCATCATTTAGGACTAAGGATGATGAAAAATATTTTTAAAGAAACGAATCCAGTGAAACAAAATGACAAGGATTAAGGATTAAGGATTCGTATTTTGTTTTATCCATGTCCAAAAATACCTCAAAAAATAATCATAGTGGTGTAAAATTCAAGAATGATCAAAACATGGATACAATCAAAGCTAGTATCCACAATAGATATTTTAGACGAAAAGGAAAAATTTTCATTTTCATGAATAAAGTCAGATTCGTGAATAAAGGTCGATATGGACGTGATAAATACGATACATGAATAAGAATCTCAGACACCAAAAGTTCCAAATTTGATAAAAACTTCGAGATCAATATTTCAAAGATAATGATATTGAAGAAATAATATCATTACGAAAAAATAATATCACTTACCTCGAAAGATCAAGACTTTTAAATTAAACACCTGATATAAAGGCTATGACTTGAACTTGCAATCAGATAACAATACTCAAAATATACTCAAAATACTCATAAGAATACGCTCGATAATATAGAGAGAGAAAACTTCAGTTTCTGGTGTGATTTTCAATTCTAACCTAAACACCCTATTTATAGGAAAATACTTAGAACACCAAAGCAGAAAATTTAATTTAATAATATTATTATTTTTTTTCACAACTTCCTACGCACCAAGAATCTGAATTCAGCTCCTTCCACACACATGTGAAACACACCAAAATAAAAAAAACTTTTTTGTTACTTAAAATATTTTAAACTTCCAAAAATTAATTATTTCGGAGCTTTGGAACTTCAATAATTCATAATAAATAGCCCTTTTATCAAAAAATTTGAATCTCGCGAATTTTTATAGGAAATTCAATTCTCTACAACTTTACACAAGAAAGTTTTTCCAAATTCCAAATAGAAATTGCCCGAAATCCACAAACGGGCGATTTTACAAGCTATAATCAAATTTCAGTCAAGAAATGGGGTCCACCGACACATAAAACATGCTTTAAATATTTTTGGTAACAAAAATACTCCTCCTCCACATATACTCATATATCCCACATTCATCATAAAAATATCATCATTATTATATTATTAAAATATAATAATATATTTAAATAAATTATTTTATCGTAAAAAGATAAAATTTCAATTTTCAACAATTGTCACATTAAAAATTTTCCATCTATATCCGCATAAAATCAATATTTTCCTCATCATATGAATCAATAATTAATTATTCACAAATAATATTACAGAATCACAATATCGACAACCGCATAGCCCTGTGAGCAGGGGCTTTCCAATAAGAATTTCTCCTCATCATCGCCATTAATTAGGTGACCAAACCTCCTTAGATGTAACTTTCTAGACATTGCCAATAATATTATTCAGATAATATGAATTATTGCTTCGATAATGAAAAATATCGTGTAATGACAATTATCAAACAACAAAGAATATAAAATATCAACGCAATAATTATTAAATCAATAAAATAAAATATCGAATAAGAATTATCAGAACCATTATTGAGTAGTGCATTCTTACATAAGAATCAATAATTGGTGCAATACCGCAAAGCTTACTCGTGTTTTAACCAATTTAAAGTATTTTAATAAAGATTAATTGTAATAACTACGCCGCTATTTTTAAACAACTTATATTTGTCGCTTTCTTCATCCAATCGCTTTCACATGGGGCCCACACATGACCGCTACCGGCCGCATTTAATATTCCCGACAATAATGTAATATTCCACGACCAAACGAATATTTCTATAACCACTGCTTATTTGAAATATTTATGATTTTACCCATAACTATCCACATTAATCAAATCAACCCTTACTATTTCAAAATAATAAATAGAGAAAATTAAATTTCATTTATAATAAGTTGGGGTCTTAAAATTTGAGTTTAGATATTGTCTGGAAGACAATATTTGTGTCAAAACTCTCAGCTATATTTTGTCGTATTTTATACGACAATTGTATAATTAAGTTTGTATTTAAATTCTGTACCATATATTTGATGGCTCAGAATGGATGATGTATACCTATTTGGGTTATTTACAGAAATATACAACAATTAGAAAGTAATTACACTATTAGTGCATCAACAAAATAATTACAAAAAGAATGTAATTAGGACCCATATTACAAAAATAGTACAATTCACATTAATAAGGACACCTAAAATCAAGGAAAAATAACTATCATAATTAATAATTTAAATTCAAATATTTAGGATCTAACAACAAAAACAAATTTAAATTCAAAATAATAATTTAAATTCAAATTCAAATATTCAAATTCAAATCTTCATCTCCCTCGCATACACTTTGAAATAATAGTTAAAAAATAAATAAATAAATAAATAAAATATCTGTACATATAAATTGGGCTCTGTTTCAGTTTTTACTTTTTTAGTTCTCTCTTCCCGCCGGCTTCTCTTTCCCTACTCCGCCGCTACACCGACGCGAATCTCCGTTATCCAAAATGCCAATGAGAAGAAGAAGAAGATTCGCCCTACAAAAAGTTTAAAAATAAATAGATGTAACTTTTACTGTTCTAAAATTTTTTTTATGACTATTTTGCTACTCATAAATACTACAATGGTTACCTTTGTATGAATGGTTGGCTACCAACTGCATCACATTCAAACGAAATTGGTAACTTAATAAAATTGAATTGGTTACCTTGGTCTGAAGGTTTGGCTACCAACTGCATCCCATTCAAGCGAAATTGGTAACTTAATAAAATTGAATTGGGTACCTTGGTCTGAAGGTTTGGCTACCAACTACATTATGAAAAAACTGCAGGTGTGAATGTGAATTGGTTACCTTGATATGAAGGTTTTGTTACCTTAGTATGAAGGTTTACTTACCTTCGTAATTAAAGCTTTCTTCGATTGAAGTGACCTGACGCTTCTGCACCAGCCCATAACTTGGTCTCTCATGAGAGCCTTGCATGGGTGATGTCTTAGTTTGTCAAAATTACCATAATCGCTATTGTTTTGTCCACGCAAGTGTTCAACTCGCTGAAAAGTTACCATTTTGACTATGTTGGTCATGATCCGCAACTTTTGTGGCATTATAGTTGCAATGTAAGATTCCAATAATCTTCATTCTTGGGCAATTGAATCATAATACCAACCAGGTATCGGGGATCAAATACTATATGTGTTGGGTACCCCGCTCTCTCTTGTGAACCTTGATTGAAGTCAGAAGATTCGACCGTCATACAGAATTCACACCGCTACCTTAACCTCAGATTGGTGTATATATATATATATATATATATATATATATATATATATATATATATATATATATAATAAAGAATACGCTGAATGAAGAAGAAGGTGATGACTAAGTAATGCTATTGTTCTAGATTAGAGAGCGTAAAAGCCATAGGGATAACTAATCCCTAAATTAAGAATCCTAATTGCATACTAATTCCTAAATTAAGGAATCCTAATTGCACTAATATTATAAATAAATATGAAATTGTATTAATTGTGTAAATATTTTATGAGTACACTATTGTTGTAATTATTTTCAAAAATATAATAGAATATGTAATTCATCCTACCTATTTTGGGTGCGTCACAGATCCATAATTAATTTTGACTATAACAAACAGGGTAATGTTGGTCTTAAGAGACTTAGGGGCTGTTTGTTTAGAGCTGAATGAAGTTGAATCTGAATGGTCAATCACAAGGCTTTGTTTTGGTCTGAATGGTCAATTCTGTAAAGATGGACGAATTTGAATGGCTAAAGTCGATTTTTTGAGCTGAATGGTTGAATGAGCAACTGAATGAAGTAAAAAAAATATTAATTATTATATTAAGTAATATTAAATAAATTTACAACAATTTTGAATTTTTTTAGAATGGTAAAATAATAAAGTTTTGTCATTCGGATGTTTCGGACATGTCAATTATCAAACAACTTTTTTAATTCAGATTCAGATTCAACTCATTCAGATTCAGATTCAGATTCAGCTCATTCAGATTCAGATTCAGATTCATTCAATTTTTATCAAATACCCCCTTAATCCCATTGATTGATTGTAATAACCTCTCTTGTCTCTTATTTAGAATTTAGAGGTTCTAAGCTAATAATTGGGATGTCTCATTTAAGTTTGTCTTAAATGATGGGTCATCATTACATTAGTAGGCTATGTCATAAAATATTATTAAAATATTTAATGTTATGTCATTTAAAGATCCATTTGAAATCTCTAGCATTACTCAAATAAATTTTTTAAAACATAGATGAATTTGCCAAAAATAGGACCAAAACATATTAAATTTGTACAGAAGATGAAAAATTACAATAAGAAAAATTAAAATGGTAACCCTTTTCATACAAAATAACATAAACTAAGAAGAGGGTCAATTGTTACAACAACTAGTTAATTTTTCAACACGAGCAACGTAAGAACAAAAGCCTTCATTATAACGGAAACCAAAATTTGAATAATCTATTCATCAATCCATGCAGCGAAAAAATATTTCACAAAGAAGAAACATAATTTCGTCCTAAATGGTAAAAAAAAATAATGAAATTCTCTCACAAAATAGAAAGAGAGCAATCATGAAAAACAATTTTCACAAAAAAAAACCAAAAAATAAAACTAAACTCTACAAAAAAAAAAGAATAAATTATTATAAATGAAAGGTAAAAGAAAAAGAGATCTAGTAGTAGTATATATTTGTTGCATCAAAAGAAAAAAATAAATTTAAATAAGAAAATCTCATTTGTTAGTTGTGAGGGAGAAATTTAATTTTTTTTTTATCAAACAGTCAATGTAAGACCCCAACTTATTATTAATGAAATTTAATTTTCTCTATTTATTATTTTGAAATAGTAAGGGTTGATTTGATTAATGTGGATAGTTATGGGTAAAATACGCAAATATTTCAAAATAAGCAAGTGGTTATAAAATATTCATTGTTGCTTGGGAATATTCGTCATCTGCTTGTGAATATTCAATGATTTACCACAAGAAACCATGTAAATTCCCTATAACGAAAAAGTGATTGATGAAGAAAAATGACAAATATAAGTTGTTTAAAAATAACTACAGAGTTGTTACCAAGTATCATTGTTAAAATACTCTGCGGTTAAAACACAAGAAAGACTACCAGATTGCACCAATTATTGATTCTTACGTAAGAAGGCACTTACTCAATAATGGTTACAGTAATTATCGCTCAAAGATTTTATTTTATTGATTCAATAATTGTCGTGTTGATATTTTATATTACCGTTGTTTCAATAATTGTCACTACATCAGATTTTTCATTATCGAAGCAATAATTCATGTTATCCTAATAATATTATTGGATAACATTATTGGCAATGTCTAAAAAGTTCTATCTAAGGAGAGGTTTGGTCACCTAATCATGCTACCAAGAAGGAGAAATTCTTATCGGAAAGTCCCTCTTTCGCAAAACCGTCTGTCATAGTATTGTGATTCTGTAATATTCGTGAATAATTAATTATTGATTTATATGATGAGAAAAATATTGATTTTATGTGGATATAGATGGAAAAAAAATTTTAATGTGACAATTGTTAAAAATTAAAATTTTATCTTTTTCCGATAAAATAATTCATTTAAATATATTATTATATTTTTAATAATATAATAATGGTGATATTTTTACAATGAATGTGTGATATATGAGTATACGAGGAGAAAGAGTATTTTGTTGTAATAAATGTTTAAAACATGCTAAACATGTTCATGGACCCCATTTCTCGACCGAAATTTGATTATAAATGTCAGAAAATCGCCTGCTTATGGATTTCGCCAATTTTTGTTTGGAATTTAGAAAAACTTTCTTCTGCAAAGTTGTAGAGAATTAAATTTCCTATAAAAACTCGTGAGATTTGAATTTTCTGATAAAATAGCTATTTATTGTGAATTATTGAAGTTCTGAAGCTCTGAAATAATTGATTTTTGGAAGTTTAAATTATTTTAAATTAGAAAAACGCGTTTTTTTTTGTTGTTAGTCTTGTGTAGTAATGGGTTGGTGGTTGATGTTGGGCAAATTAATCATATGCTGGAAATATATATATATATATATATATTATTAATTTATTAAATTTTCTACTTTCGTGTTCTAAGATTTTCCTATAAATAGGTGCTTAGGTTAGAATTAAAAATCACACCGTAAATTGAAGTTTTCTCTCTATATTATCGAGTTTATTCTTGTGAGTATTTTGAGTATACTTTGAGTATTGCTATACTAAGGCAAGTTCAAGTTATAGCCTATATCCAAAGATTCCAGCTAAGTAATCGCCTTTTCGAGGTAAGGATATTATTTTTTTAATGATATTATTTATTCTAATATCATTATGCCAAGTATTGATCTCAACTTTTAATCAAATTTGGAACTTTTAGTGTCTGGTTACTATTCACGATACGACACTATTCACGATACTCTGATCTTATTCACTTTAATACGACACTATTCATCTAAAAATAAAAATTTTCCTTTTCGTCTAAAATATCTATTCTGGATACTAGCTTTGATTGTATCCATATTTTGATCATTCTTGAATTTTACACCACTATGATTATTTTTGAGGTATTTTGGACACGGATAAAACAAAGTATGAATCCTTAATCCTTAATCCTCATCATTTTGTTTCACCGGATTCGCTTTTTTAAAAATATTTTTCATCATCCTCACCTTTTAAATGATGATATTATTGAATATCTTTGGCCTCAGAAGCAAAAGATGAATGATTTCTAATGAATATCTTTGGGTCGTAGTGCAAAGATGAACAGTGTTTTAGATGAAATACGACTAATCGATGAATATCTTTTGCCAGAAAGGCAAAGATGAATATTTGATTCCGTATATATATCGATTGATGTTACAGGATAAAAGATAAACGATGAACTTTTAAATTCATACATGTAAGATAGTAGTTTGCATTCTCTACTTAACTCTTCTAATGAATTATTATTTTCTCATGCTAATATTGATTTAAAACTTGTCATCTCATTGTATTCTATTAGATTTTTTTCCCGTTGAGACTAATGATAATTTGTTGTATATTATCTTAGTCATAATATTCTTTATCGGGCTAGTTGAGCTCACCCTTTTCCTTTTTGTTCCATTTTTCTTATCAGAGGCGAGAATATAAATGAAAGAGTACGCCTGGGTATGGAAATGAAGGTTCTAGAGAGAGTTGTTTAGTAGTCCCTCACCATTTTTTGTAAAATAATGTATCAATAAATGTGATGAGGAATTATTTGAGTATAGATATTGTCTAAGATAATATTTGTATTCAAACTCACAGTTTTACAGTTGTAATAATAAAGTTGTAGTTATTTCTGTACCATGTATTAACAACTCAGAATGAGTGATGTATACCTATTTTGGGGGTGTCACAGTCAAATCGACTGAAATATATAGAAAATATAAATTCTTAGAATGATGAAAAGATTACGATAAGAATATTTGAAATGATAATATTTTCAAACAAAATAATAGATAATAAAAAAAAGGTCAATTGTAGTAACAATTAGTATAAACCAGATAAATTGCTAAAAAGCAGTCACATTCCAAAGGATATGAGCAATTCTTTAATGCGAGCAAAAGGAAGAACCGACCGTTAAGATAACACCACACCCAAAGAATCTGTCTTCAACGATTCACGCATTGAAAAATATCTCATTAACGAAAAAAAATCTCCCAACTGAAGAAAGCAAAATCTCCTAAGAGATGATAATGAAGAAAAAGAAATTAGTCATATTATGGATAAAACAAGTACTACAAAAGAAGAAAACGAACTCCAAAACAAGTACCACAAAAGAAGAAAACAAACCTCACAAAACGGTAAAAATCATTAGAGCGCAAGAAGAGAGATTTAGGAGAATCTCTCCAAAAATAGGGGAATTGTAACATCTCAATCCCACATCGAAATATATGAAAAAAATTTATTTGTGTATAAAAAATTAAATTACTAAAAATAGCACCTTTAATCATGACATCTTTGGGTGAGTCAAGAAGATACTATTTGTTTGGATAAATCTGATTCGATTTGGACTTGAGATTTGACTTAAAATTTGTTCTAAATTTGGGATTTGACCCGTGTTCTTTCATATAGTATCAAAGTCGACCAGGGGCGGATCCAGGCCTTTAGTTCAGTGGGGTCAATTTTTTTAAAATAAAAATTTACAAAGAAATAAAATACAATAAAATAAAAGCAACAAAGGATGTGAGGGATATTACAAATAATTGTGTGAGCTATCATATAAAATCGATGTCGTTTTACATAATTGAATACACTTCTTCCCATATTATGTACAAAATAATATTTTATATTTTGTTTAAACATTGTTATTAATTATAAGAGACAACTCATGCAAGAATGTGAGATATCTCTCACCTCTAGTGTCCTCTAAAATAAATTACCAAACTAAATAATATTGTTAAAATATTATTTATAATAACATTTTTTGAGACTTTATTGCTTATGATAGCCTCATTTCAATAGATACAAAAATATCATGTTCAATGTAAGTTACTAAACAATATAAAAGAGTGGAGTGTTGGTGTTAATAGAAATTTGAGATATTTAATAGTCTTTTAGTCTGAATTTTTTTATTTTTACTAAAAATTTTATAAAATTAAAAATAAATAAAAAATTGACTCTTCAAAATTCAGTGGGTCAATTGATCCCACTGCCACAAGGTAGATCCGCCAGTGAAGTCGACTCTCAAAAACTCGGGTTGGGTTAAGATAAGATGAATATGAAGAGAAAGAAATTAGTCATATCATGAACAAACAAAATACGATAAAAGAAGAAAACAAATTCCACAAGAAAGTAAAAATTATGAGTAAAATACACTTACACCCCTTTTAAATGATATTCATAATAACACTCATCACCCCTCTAATTTTTCAAGTAACAGTTAGTGCCCCTCTAGTCTATAATATGTAAAATTCACTATCCCTAGTGTGGTTGACTAATTAATATCCAAAAATATTTTTAATATAATGTCTAATACACTCTTCAAGTTATAATGTTTAATATATCCACTAAATATAAATTTGTATATTATAATTTTTACTTAAATTGATCTAATTAATTAAATTATGAACTTATGCAATAAATAACATAAATGTCAAAAAATAATAAATATTTATTTATCGTGAAAAAATAAAGCCATACACTTTTTCCTAATTAAATTTCTCAAAGATTAAAATTTATTTAAATATACATTCAAATATATTTTTTTAATTAAAAAGTAAAATTTTAATAGCCATAATAGTACAAATTAACGCAAAAATTTTTTTAATTATTTTCTTTCAAATATTAAAATTTATGTAAACAAACTTATTATTACATTACAGTAATCTAATCTTATTATTCATATAAAAAGTATTAAAAATATATTAATTATTTTTCTCAAATATTAAACTAAACATAAGTCACACTTGGGCATAATTATTTACAAAAAAATGACAAATGTTGTTACTCAAAAAAATATATATATTAAGAGAAAATCTTTTACAAGATAGAGATAATAATAAATATTATTATAAATATTATTATATTTTTTATTCACTATTGCACAAACATCAATCTGTATACTAAAAAATATAATCAAAATCATAAATATCCTAAATTTTGATATATAGTCAAGAAAATTTAACGTATAAATATCATAATATGAAACTAAGAATTCAAATAATAATTTTTGTTGTTTAACACTAAAACTAAAATATCAACATACTCAATCACTTCTAACTCCATTAATAATTTAGTTTAAAATTTTAATATTTGTTTCACTTATCCAAAAATATGTGTTAATTAAACTAAATTATTTGAATAAAATATTCTTAATTATAAGTAAACCTATAAGTAAAATGTATTGTATTAAAAAAATAATAATTAAATATATATATTTTATTCAAGAATTAAAATTTGATAACATACAAGAGTAAGTATGTAATTTTATCTATTTAGTCAATCCTAAAAATTGACAAAGATACTAATTGTTACTTAAAAAATTAGAGGGGAGGTGGATATTATTATGGGAAGAGGCGAGTGTTATTATGATTATCTAGAGGAGTGTAAGTGTAATTTACTCAAAAATTAATAGAGCACAAGAAGAGAGATTTAAGAGAATCTCTACTTCATATTTTTATCTCTCATATGTGAAGAAAGTGAGTCTTATCTTAAGGTAAGGTGAGAAGAAATTCCGTAAAAATATTAGAAATTCATGAAAAAATAGTGTTCTTTAAACAGGATAGAGAGGGCCAGAGGGGGTGTATTTTGGTTTAAAATGCTACTAATAGTAGTTACTAGAAGCAATATTACTCACAAAAAAACACTTTCGAACTTTTTTTGTGACAATATAATTAGCATAATAATCTAAAAATTATAATAACAATATTATTATAATTACAATATTTAATTACAATATTGTTTCTAATTAGAAGAAAATGTGTAGAAGTTTTATTCTAGACATGGAAGGAGAAACCAAAGAAAAGTCCAACTCTAATTCCTAATAATCATCCATCCGTCAAAATTGGAAGTGATTATTTTTGGATAAATTGGTCAATCAATAAAATATTACGTGCTAATTGAGTATTACGTGCTATTGACACGTAGACAAAACTCTGTGTCAATATTCTATTGACTCAACTTTCTCAAAAATAAACTTTATGTTAACCGGATCCGGATCCGGATCCGTCAAAATTATACCAAAATGTTGCCCAATTTTCCCCCTAAAAGCAGAAACACCATCAACCTTCAAAACCTTTCACCAATTATTCCGTTAACCCCACCAAAAGAATAAATATTAAAATTTATACGAACAGTGAGAATGCAAGATTCAGTAGTAATTTGTATTTACTCATTTTCGAAAAAGAAGAAAAACAAAAGAGGCCGTCGAATTTACATGATATACAATTTTTTTTTCTATGACATGTTTAAGAGTACTGCTCTATATAAATGACATGTTGCGCGTCCTACAGTTGATTCTACCAGCATTGATCCGTTTCCCATCTTCGGGTCGAATAATACCCGGTCCGATATCCAGTCATCGTGGAATACCGGAAAGGCCGCCGTTCTCCTCCGGACGCCGCCGCAGCCGCACATAACGAAAGATCGTAAAGCGCCCTCGCTGACGGATCAGATAGCGTGGCATACGCTTTGTGAATCTGTATAAAATCCCGTCCGTCTGTCGATTCAGAAGAGTCCGGATGGTACATCTTCGCTAGGATCCGGTACGCCGTCTTGATCTCCACCGGCGATGCGTTTCTATTCACTCTGAGCACCTCATAGAGGCTCGTCGACCGCCGCATCTCCGCCACTGAAGGTGCCGTGTCAGCGAAAGCGTGAAGCGCAGCCTTACAGTGACTTTTAAAGGGTACTGACATTTCCCGGCCAGATCCGGCCGTTCCAGGAAAGGAAAACCGTTTCGCCGGCGATAATCGCAGAAGCGTAGATGGTGGAGTTGCTAGGGTTCCTACCATTGAAAAGGGTTATAGAAATTGAAATAGCAGTTTAGGGTTTAGAATGAGTAGTCTAGAAGAAAAGTGATGTTGTGATTTGTTTGGGAAGAGGGAGAGAGTCTTTTATAATAAAGGGTCAAGGGAATCTTGAGAGAGGAGAGATAAAATGGGGGCCACATAACTGGGTGACTATTGGCGCCAGCCCTTTTTCTTATGTCTGTGCAAATAAATCGGTTTTTTGGACGAATCGAATCGATTCGACCCGAAATATAAACTGATTTGGTATCGGTACAGAAAATCAATATATATCGATTAAATGGTATCAATTTTGAGACATAATTTTTATGAATCGGTATAAATCGAATCGTACCGATATATACTAGTTTTCTATCAATATATACCGATTAAATGGTATCAATTTCGGGACATAATTTTCATGGATCTAAGATAAATCGAACCCTAATTCTAGATATACTCTGCTTAATTTTTTATTATTATTAATAAATAATTAATAATAATAATAAAATAATGATTATAATAATAATAACAATAATAATAATAAAACAATAATAAAAATAATAATTATATTATTTTTTGGTAAAAATTAATCTCACGATTCTAAGATACCTTATTCAACCCAAGACGATATTCCAGATATCAAAATTTGACCGATTTCGATACGGGTTCGGTTCAAAAACGGTCTAGTTCGGATCAATTTTTACCGGTTGAACACCCCTAGTCTCCCTCACATAAAAATGTCTTAAACATGTTCCATTCGTTCTATAAAATTAATATTATTTTAAAAAAAATTAATTTGATAAGTTTTTAAATTTAAATTTAATATAATATATTTAAGTTCAAAAATAATAAAATTTATAATTATTAGTATTTTTTAATTTTATAATATTAACATAAATTATATGAATTTATATCAATTTTAAGTTTTAAAATATTTAAAATTAACTTTTAAAAAATTTAATATTCGCTTTTTAATTTGGTACGAATGAAATGTTATTTACATAATTTTAAAATTAATAAAAGTAAGAGACAATGAAAAAATAAATTTGTATTTTTGTCTATCCATAATGGATTAAATACACTAATTTTTTTCTTCTTTTTTTTTTTCCCTTAAAAAAGTAATAAACTCTCCACCTAAAGTTTGTTTAATTAATAGCCTTTGAAACGTTAATTTGCGACCATAGCATTGTGTTATATTTGATTCTTTAATTTTTTTTTGTGAAATAAATAAATAAATTTTAAATAAACAAAATTTTTAATCAATTCTAAATATTTTAAAATTTGTTTAACTAAAAGTACACTTGAATGCTTTTGAGATTAAAAAAAAAATCTTATGTATCATTTTGAATTTAAATTATCTACTTGAACAACTTTAAATACCAAATTTCAAATTTTTTTATGGAATCAACATAATAATTCCTCGCTCTAAAATTAAATATACAATTTAATTTTTGAAATATACTTCACATTATTGTGAATTTATTTAATTTTAATTAATACAATAATTATCAACAGATAGTATTTAATAAAAAATATTAATCATATAATTTATTTTATTCTTAATTTTTATGAGTTATATTAATTTTAAAATTTTATATGAAATCATCTAATTTTAAAAGTCAAATTATATATCTAATTTTAGAACAAAGTGGGTAACACATCTATCTACCAAAATATAAATAATTTTGAATTTCTCGCTTATCCTAATAAATCATCTGAATCGTTCAAAATTTAGGATAAATTCTATCGTCGACAGTGTCGGAGGCACGGGAGTATTGCTAGGACATAGATTAGCTTCTAGAAGATTTATCTCTCTCCTCTCCTCTCCTCTCCTCTCCTTCCCTCCGGGGCTCCACCTTGTTGGCTTGTAGCCGAGCGAGACGTTTCAGCTGAGGTGAATGCCAACCAAAATCATACTCACACTCTTCCTACCAAGTGGAATTTTTTGTCGACCATTTTGGATTCTTTATACTAGTGCGGGCAAGTGGCAAAATAAAATTATGTGAGCTAAAATAAAATTTTTATAAAATTAGAAAAATAATAAATAATTTAATATAAGATAATAAAACTTATAAAGACGAAAGAGAAAAAAAAGTTATGACGCAATTAGACCCGACAGTTTAGTAATATAATTAAAAGCAAATGTAAAAAAAGTCATTAAATATATATTTAATCTGATAACATAAATATTACTTGAACATTATTAACATACTAAACTAATTATATTAATTTAAAATTTCAATAAATTGCCTTCAAATAGTAAGTAAAATATTTTTTTTTGTTGTAAAATAAAAAAGAATATTTAGTCTATAAGGTAGTGTTTTCAAAACTTGATTAAATTCATATTTATTTTTTTTCAGTGAATTGATGTTTAAAAAAAAATTAAAAAATGTGATTTGTCGCCATTCGGCAAAATATATTGAAGTACGACTATCATTTAATAAACTAGTATTTTTTTTAAAATTATTTTACTTTTATATACTTAGTAGCCTCAAGATGCCAAAATACCAAACAATGAGTAAACAGATTTTTTAGTTTTTTTTTTTATAATGAGAGTTCTGGCATTGCCATTAGACTATATATTTAATTAATCAATAAAAATTTCATGAATAATTGAAAATAAAAGAAATTATATTTGTTATTATTTAATAGTTTACTCATTTGTCAAATTTTTAAATAAAGAACAACCTTGTTATTAAGTATCTGGACGAAAAGTCCTACAAAATATAACAGTTTGAACACCTTGTTATTAAATTGCACCGACGTTTTGTTGGTGAGTTTTGGATGCTAAAAATTTAAACTGAGATAGATAAAAGAATATAAACTTATGACAAAAAAATATATTGAAATTTCAAAAAAATCCTTTACAAGACTGGTGGGTGTATATATAGAATGAAAACATTAACTAAATTGATAGTGTATCCCAAAACTTTTTGCAATATATTAAGCCTTCATGAGGGAATGGAAACTCGTTAGTCCAGCACTCCAATTATATTGTGTTTGTGGATTTGTCACACCTCTTTAGTCCAGCACTCCTTGTATATGCTAATAAAAAATATTACTGAAAGTTAATCCATTCAGTTAATGAAAGTTAATTCATTTAGTTTATTTTACTTTAATAGCTTGACACTCTTTAATCCACTTGTTTAAATAAAATTGAATTAATATAAAGTTAATAGTTGGTCAATAGTATTAGAATATTTCTCGTGGGATCGACACTCTACTTATCACTTTATTACTTGTTGATTACGTATACTTGCGTGTAATTGTCAATACCTAAAAAGACAAACACATACCTTTGTAAAGTTAACAATCAGATATCTTTAAGTATCCAAGTCAAAATGGAGTAACGATAACTTTTGAACAGGAAGATTTCAAGATAGGTCTATAAAAGGCAAACAAATTCAAACAAACAGTATGTCAGGAATAAGCATGGGAATGTTATTCCTATTTACATATGATTTGATTATGATATATATATGAATGAATATACAAGTATGCCTACATTAAGAAAAGCTGTAAAGTCCTTTGATAGATAATAAAAACATATGTACAAGGACTTAGAATGAATTGATCAAATGTGTTAGGTTGATCTACATAAGCAAAACAACTTTGTAAAGTCCTTCAAAAGAAATGATGTACAAAGACTATAAATATAGAAAGATCAAACATGTTAGGTTGATCTTATGATGTAATAGATAGGCTTGTCTGATCGTCAGGCACTACACCAGAAATAGTAGTCTGCCAGGAGAGTCGAGGAAAACTCGAGAGCTATCAAGATAGAATCGTAATCTGCAAGATAGTAGATCTCGGAGTTCATAGACTGCCAGGAGAGACGAGGAAGGATCGTAGTGTGTCAAGTAGAACTTCTCGGAGCCATAGTCTGCTGAGGAAGTCATGTTCAGAATCGTAGAGACAGCCTGCCTACGAGCCAACGAGAGTCTGTCGAAAAGTCAAGAATCATAGACTACACTCAGAGCCGTAGAGTCTATTGATCGTATCAGAGGCAGAGATCGTAGTCGAAGACAACGCACACAAAGTCAGAAATCGTAGAGTGTCAAGATCTCGATCTCGAGTCGTGGTCTACACATACCGTTTGAATCATAGAGTGTGTAACTAAAGACTTCAACAGATGTGCTCATTAATGCCAAAGGCGTAATCGTGAAAGCAAATACGATTCTCAACAAATGAGCACTCCCAGAATATCCAAAGGAATGAAGCCTCTGGTCTAAGCTGCAAAGATACATCCCACCTGAAGGAAACCAGAGAGCACTCAACGAATGACATGAAAGCTAATGAAAGATCTAAGCACCAACCCAATCAGCATCCATATTGAGTTGTGAAGCCATTCTAGATGAAGTCTTCCATAAGTTGATCAGAAGAAGACTTCAGTAACTGTCAAGTAGACAGAAGACGACGATCTTGGAAGCAACTAGGATCGTAGTGTTTGCCACACAAAGAAGGAACTGATGGAGTGTACACAAAGATACTGGTCAGCCTCTGAAGAACAAAGCTAAAGTGATTAAGCATTGGGTCAGTCCATTGATGATAAGTGAAAGGGAGATCACAAGGAGAAAGCGAGCTGGACACGCCATAAATCTGAAGTGTCTTGCAATTCAGAAGGGACCAGAGAAAGGAGTCAAACCATCAGTATCTGAGAACAGTCGAAGCAACCAGAAGTGTTGAAGCACTGCAAAATAGAAGGAAGAGGTGTTCTACACTGAAGATCTAATGAACACCCTTCAAAGATCGTAGTGTTATCTCTACGTGTCATATGAGAAACAGTCAACAAGACACTATGATCAGGTCCAAGAAATGCATGCATCAGAATCGTAGAGTTCGATCATCCGAAGATTGAAGCATTGGCAATGGTTCAATCTGAAGGTTGGTATTCGAACAAGAGCTTATTGAGAGCATCGATGCAAAAGGATAACCTCTGATCGAGAAATCAAAAGGAGGAAATAAAGTCATCGACCTGCCCGAGACATCAGAGTGACATCTCTGACGTGGTAAGTGAAATAGTAGACTGCAGTGTCAGAAAGTCAGAAAACGTTGACATGTCACATCTGCAGTCTACACCAAATAACTCGAGATCTATGAAGCATTTTAAAGAGCTTTCAACGGCTACTTCTCAACAGGAAGATTGGGAAATAGTATAAATAAGCCAGAGCTTCAACGATCAAGGGCTTGCAGATGATTGCTATGTTGTAGAATCGTTGAGTTGGTAGAATGCTATTGTTGACTCTACGAGTTCCACGAAAAGATTAACATATCAAGTCTAAGTGATAGTGAGACTATATAGGTGGAAGTGAAACACCTTTGTAGAACTCCACGAGCACAAGCTAACAAAGAAGACTACATTCGTAGTGATATCAAATGATCGTAAAATGATCAGTCCTGGAGATATTCATGTCTACGATGTAAACAAATTTGACTGTCAGTGGTGATTCCAGTCAGAAGGAGATATGCAGGGATGCTTCCTAATGCACATGAAGAAAAGGAAATCACACCTCATTGAGAAGATAACATAAACATGGGGAAGCAATGATCTGTTAAGAAATAATAACACTGAGATATACTATGAAGCAGTGTACCAGCTACAGAGTCCCAAAACTTTATGGCTAATGAACCAAATGAAGATCCATAGTCAGTAGGAACATCTCAAAACGTACTACTGATAACATTTCAGCCACCCAACTCAAAATCGTTGAGCACCTACGATCAAACACCTGATCGTAGTGTAAGAGCAGGAGGACACCGCGATTATAAAAAATGGAATTTTCTAGAGTTGGTAGAGGACCTCACCACCAGAAAAGGTCAAATGAGATATCGGTGCAAATCACTTCCAAAGTATTTCATCTGGAAAGCGCCTCAAGGACAAACCTGACCCTTAGCTCACTCTAAGAGGTTAGACCTTCTTGAGCTAACAAACCTGAAGGAAGATGAAATGAAAGTATTCAATTTTCTTATAATTATTATTTTATTTAGTAAATGGTTAAATTGATAAAAGGTTAAAACAAATTAAGGGTGATATGTGAAAATTTTTTATGCAAAGTAAGTATTCAAGTTGTTATAAAATATTTAGTAAATGGTTTTGAGAAGGGTTAAAGTTAATATTCTTTTTTCAAAGTATGTAAGTTGAATATTAAAATATTCTTTTGTCGGCAATCATTGGTGGACCCCCCATAGAAGTATTGTAAGTAGTAAGAAAAGCGACAAAATTATCTTTTATAAAAATAACGGCGAAAGTGTTCTTAGATTAAAACTATTGAACTACTCGGTAGTAAAAGAAATACGATGTCTGGCGTGGTTGCATAGTAGCACACGGTATTGATTATTGATCTTTACGTGAAAGTCACTCGGTTATACTCGATTATTGCTATAATAATTCTTTGCATCATATCTCTCGTATTATTGATTCAATTATTGTCACGATATCATCTGCGTAATATGATATATTATTAAATCAATAATTGAGGCGACAAAGTTATTCATATTATTATTTGCAATATTGACATGTCTAGAAGTTACATCGAGGAGAGGTTTGGTCATCTAATTGCGGCATGATAAGGAGAAATCCTTATCGGAAAAGCCCCTCTTTCTCACAGGAGCGACACGGTTGTTAAATATTGTGAGTTATAATATTAATGATGAATAAGTTAAGTGTTGATTAAAGATGAAATTGATAGTTCCATTGTGTTGGAATTATTAGTGTTGTTAGTGAAAATCGACATTTATTTCGATAATAATTGATGTCTGGAGGTTATATTGACGATCGGGTAATTAATTAGGATAAATGAGCAATTAATTGCTATTAATTCACATGATTATAACTATGTGTTCACATGTGTGTACTATTGATTCACATGATTTACTATTAGGGGAGTTGGTGCAAGTTTGATAATACTTGCATGACTAAGTTAAAAATGGAGGTATAGATGAAGGTCTTATCTTATAATTAATTTTTTTCACATGTTTAGAACTATTGAGTCACATGATTTACTATTGATTCACATGATTTACTATTAGGGGAGGTGGTGCAAGTTTGATAATACTTGCGTGACTAAATTAAAATGAAGGAAAAGATGAAGGTATTATCTTTGTAATATTTGAGCCCCAAAATGTGCGATTATGGAAACTATATTTTCCTATAAATAGAAGCTCATTCCTTCATTATTTTTCACCAATTCACTAAGTCTCACAAGAGCAATTATTATAGAGAAATTATAGAGAGAAGCTATAGAGAGAAAGAAGAAGCGAAATGCTACTTCTTCCTATTCGATATCCGATCTTCTTACGAGGTAAGGGATATTATTATTATAGTAAGGGTATTATTCTTTACGTATTCATGAAGAGTTATTTTCTTTCAATACTCGTAAGGGTTGTTATTCCATTCTTTATTATTATGTTGGAATAACATTATTCATCATCAATCTGCATATTATGGTGAAATTCTTACATTATTCCATTCTTTATTATTACATTGGAATAACACATGCATCTGATCTATCACATGCACAGTGAATTACATTGTTATTCCATTCTTTATTATTACATTTGGAATATCACATGCATCTTGTTACACGATTACTGCGTGACTGGTTCCATTCTTTATTATTATTGGAATATCACATATCTACGTGCGGATTACGCATGACTGGTTCCATTCTTTATTATTACATTTGGAATATCATGCATGCGTGCGGATTCTGCGTGACTGGTTCCATTCTTTATTATTATGTTGGGAATAACTTTATTATGCATGCGATGCGGTCTATCGCGCATGCATGGTGAATTCTTACATTATTCCATTCTTTATTATTACATTGGAATAACTTTTATACATGTGGATTACCGCATGCATGGTGAATGATCCTTTGTATTCATTCTTTATTAAATTGTGGAAATGATTTGTCTCGTGGATTACTGCATGGCGGTGAAAATCCATTTGCGGTTTAAGTATAATTCTATTATACTACAGTATGAGATATCATTTCTTTTATACTCGTCATGGAATATCATTTTCTTTGGTATTTTTTTTACGAGTTACTATTCATGAGTTCTTATTCACTGATTACTTATTCACTCTAGTATTATTCACTCGGGTATTATTGGGCACTTTTATTCAGAGTCTTATTCACGAGTTCTTATTCACCTTCTTATTACTATTCTATTCACCGAATATTATTCACTTTCGGGTATTTGGGGTACTTTTCATCTTTCGAGTCTACTATTCACGAGTCTTATTCTAGAAGTACTATTCATAGGAATACTATTGCGAGGTACTATTTACCCAAAAAATATATTTCTTTTACATCCAAATTATTTTTGGTACATGAATATTATTCTTGAATTTTACTCCTGGCGATGTCGTGTTGACAATTTGGATATTTTTAAACTCTGGATAAATTTAAAGTCTTTAATATTTATCTTTGATTTACGTTTGATTAATGCTTATATCATTGTCATCATCCTCATGCTTATATTATGATGAAAGTCATCTTTGGCTTACGTGCAAAGATGGAATTATTGATTATTAGTTTCTGATTGTATATCTTTGGCTTACGTGCAAAGATGGGTATTGATTATTAGTTTCTGATTTGTATATCTTTGGCTTACGTGCAAAGATGAACTATTGATTGATGAGTATCTTTGGCTTATGTGCATAGATGATGAGTATCTTTGTTTATTGGTATGATTATGACCGAGGATCATTCGGTATAATCATGACCCGTAATATTATAGATGATGTGGTAAAAGTCCTCATTGGCCGTAGTGCATTGATGGGCGATTATTGGTATGATTATAACCGAGGATTATTCGGTATAATCATGACCATTGATGATTACATGAATATCCTTGGTAGTAGTGCGAGGATGATTCGATGATGTGGATTATTTATTAAGTGAGTCTCGGCGATAAAATATTGATTATACACTTTTAATTAAGTAAAAGATAGTAGATATCATGCTCTCTTTGACTCTTCTAAAATACGGTTTGTATGTCTTTGGCACATAGTGCAAAGATGAATTGTTAATGAATATCTTTGGTAGTAGTGCAAAGATGAATTTATTAGTATGATTATGAGCGGGGAATTGTGATTTGGTATAACCATGATTTTTGATGTTTCGGTGAAGATAGGTGATGAAAATTATCTTAGATCACAGGTGCGAAGAAGAATTTAGAATCACAATTATGATTATGAGTTATTCATATGATTGTGGATAGGAATTGTTGATTGATGTTACGAGGATAAAACATTATTGGTGGACTTTTAACATGGAAGATAATAGATCGATGGTCTATTTGACTCTTCTAATGGATTGCTTTCGTTCATTTGCAACTATGGTTGAAAAGTTTTATCATCTACCATATGTTCTAAATCTACGATTTATTCTTGATGAAGGCTATTGATGATGTAAATTATCTTTAGTCATGATATTCTTTCTTTGGGCTAGTTGTGCTTCACCCTTTTTGCTTCTGAATTCCTTTTCGGTAATAAGAGTGTAGGCTTTGGGTCGACGGGGATAACGAGAGAATAGAGCGGTGGTATATAGCTATTGAGGTTCTCCTTAAATAGTATGGAAATAATTTTATTGAGAACTTTAGATAAGTGTATTAATATTGTATCGTCATTTGATATTTAATTTTGGTGAACCAAGAATAGGGTGAGGTGAACCCACTTTGGAAGGTGTTTTGCCACTTTATCATACAAGATGTCTAATGACATACAACCTCGTGTTATCATAAAGGCGAGTTGTGCACATCCACTTCTTTGAGTATATCTCGAGCACTACTTATATGATCTTGGAGTTTGGTTGAAATATAATTTTCAATTGCGAGATAGTGGAGATAGTTATATGTCGAGAAGACTCACCATTGGAAAGAACATGATAGTAATCTTCTCATTTTTCTTTTTGGGTCTATTAGGTCACCAAGGATAATTACGTGGACATATGATATCTATCATAACCTTGGCGCATGGCCTCCCATGTACGAAGGTTTCTTGAGCACTTCCCAAAGATTTTAATTTCTAAAATAGTTTTTGGTTTGTACTTTTATGTAAAAAAATACCATTGTAAGGTTGTGGTTAGAGGCACCATGAGAGTTACATACATTTGTATTAAAACTCACGGTTTAAGCTGTGGTAAATATTACACTGCGACAGTTCAACGATTGTATAAATGAAGTTTGTATTTGATTTTTATAGTGATATCTGGCGACTCTCGAATGGGTCGTGTGGACCAAAAGTTCAATTTTGAAAACCCCGACAAAGGTGTTTCATGGAAGATCCATTGAGTATAGTGCTAAAGAATAAGCTGGGAAGCAAAATCAAGGATGATGGAGGAGAGCCTCTAAATGTTCACAAAGTAATGTTTCCTCAGCTATTCGTAAACTGGAAGAAGAACCCAAAGGAAAACAGGAGGCTAACAACAACTAGGGGCAGCAGAAAGAACTCTGCTAAGAAAAGAAAGGCAAAAGAGGTGGAAAGTTCTGAATCTGGTGACTCTGTACCAGCAGCAATCACACCAGCCAGGAAGAAATCCATAGGTGTGAGGAAAATTGAGGCCCCACCAAGAAGTCTCTACACCAAAGATAAGGATGAAGATGAAAAGGTCTCAACTGCAGAGACCACAAAGAGGAGAAGTAACAAACTATCTCAAGGGCCATCCAGAAAGAAAGCTAAGGTGGTAAACAGACCAGTCCCAATTTCCCAAGAAAGTACATCTGATGAAAAGGAGAACGTAGAGTCAGAGGAAGAAAAGGGAACTGATGGTCTCAAGACCGAGTTCCCGAAGAACGAATCCAGTAACGAAGCTGAAGTTGGATTCATGGAAGAAAATACAGAATCTGCTGATGAAGAAAAATGCACAAGCCCTGTGGCTAACTCTCAGAGCATTAACTATGATGATGAAGAAAAGCTACAACCTGACCCAACTGCATCTCCAAATGTAAATGCTCTAACAAGCCTAGATGATTTGTCAAATGATGTTGATTCTGAAGGAGAAGGACATGTCGCTGCCAATGCTGAAAGTTAAGGAAGTTTGCCTGATGATTCAAAGGCCTCAGAGTTTGAAGAGGAAGATGAGTCTGAATCTTCCATAGCTGAACCTCCAAGAAGAAGGAAGAGCTACATATTACTTGCTCAATTTGCCTCCAAAAAAAATGATCACTCTACTGAAGTCATTGAATTAAGTGAGGATGAATCTGAATCAAAGGAAGAAAGTGTTGAAGATGGGACTAGCATTGAAGAAGAAGATTCCAAGGAATATGTTGCTGAAAATAAAAATCAACAAGAAGAATTCACTGATGAATCTGATGAAAGGAGTCATCAAGATTCAGGCTCAAAAAGAGAAGAAATAGAGAAAGATTCTGATTCTGCATATCAGGAATCAGAGGAACCAAAATACTATCCTGTCATCTCTCCAGATGGGAGTAACAGAAAAATAGCAGAGAAAGTCTCGAATGAACAACCAGAAGTACTTCCAGAAATTCCAAGCCTTGAGCTAGTGGCTCAGAACTTCCCAAGGGTGAAGAGTCATACAATAATGATGATCAAAGATCAGCCCCACTACAAAGTCTACAGACATGCTGGCAACCACTATATTCCATTTGATCGTAGAATGGATAATGAAGGCAGAAGGATTATGGCCAAGGGAATAATCGTAGAGTCTCTACCACTGATGGTGTTCAAATCCAAATTAAAAAGCCTCCATTTGACCTTCCTTCATCCTCCAATAGCGATTGGTACTCAACGATTTTTCAGATTCTCAACACCTTCAAAAATATGTCCAAGGATGAAAATCGTAGAGTCCAATCTGGTATTGAACAAGAAGCTGCCCAACCAGATAACCAAACTCCTATGGAGCAGGAGCTGATGAAAAATTCTAATGATCTGATTGAGAAGATATCTCTAATCACTGAAGAGTCTAAGAGGTTGACAGCAACAGAAGATAACTCAGCTCAAGATAGACTCCAAGCCACCATGGCTGATGTATCTCTCAAAATTAAAGAGAGAGATCACATCTATCTGAAGGCCATAAATGATCAGAATGCAGATGCACTACGAGCACAGAAGGCAAATGAAGAACAACTCTAAGTCCTCTCTGATAAGATTGACAACATGAATCAGTCTTTCTCCGTGCAACTTGAGCTGAGCCAACAAGAACTCAAGTTTGAAGTTGCTAACTCTTCCTATCTGATGGAGAAGCTTATGTCCAACTGGACCAGCTCTCCCAATTGATTAATGACAAAAAGGGGGAGAAAAAGAGGCATAGAAAGAGGCACTCAAGAAAGGAAAAGAAGAGCAGAAGGAAAGAAAAGAAGAAGGCATCACAAGAAGAAGCTGAGTCATCATCTAAGGGGGAGCCAAACCTAGAAGAAGAGGGGCAGACAAAAGAAATAAAGTCAACATCCTAGGGGGAGCAGGAGCAAAGAGATCAAACAGATGAACAGCTGATCAACAGACATCCTGGAAGCATACATGGAACCAAAGAGGTACATCTCTAACTAGTTAGGTATGTTCTGGATCCAGGATGTAATGTGAGACCCAAAATTTTATGAATAAAGATTTAAAATTTTTGAAATATTTTTTTTGAATATTATGGTGTGGATTAAAAATAATGTTATAGTTGTGGGTAATATTTCTAAATTTTGCAAACTAAGCAAGTTGTTATATAATATTCGATTGGTCGGGGAATATTCTTTTTATCGGGGAATATCCGTACGACGGTAAAATCATTGGTGAACCCACAACGGAAGTATTGTCATAGTAAGAAAATGACAGAATTATCATTTTATACAAATAACGGCGGGAGTATTACCGTTAAAATGTTGAACTACCCGGTAGTAAAAGTACAGTAATATGCGTGGTTCCATAGTAGCACACGGTATTGGTTATTGATGCTTACGTGAGAAGTCACTCAGTTATACTCAATTATTACTATAGTAATTGCTGCATCATATCTCTCATATTATTGATTCGATTATTATCACAGTATCATCTGCATAATATGATATATTATTAAATCAATAATTGAGACGACAAAGTTATTCATATTATTAAATTTCAGTATTTACAATGTCAAGAAGTTCTGTCAAGGAGATGTTTGATCACCTAATTGCGCGCCAATAAAGAGAAATCCTTATCGGAAAGCCCCCTCTTTCCTGGGAATGACCTGGTTGTTAAATATTATGAATTATAATATTAATGATGAATAAGTTCGTATTGATTAAAGATGAATTTGATAGTTCCATTGTGTTATGATTTTTAGTGTTAGTGGAAATCGACATCTATTCTGATGATAATTGATGTCTGGGGGTTATATTGATAAATCGGGTAATTAATCGGATAAATGAGTAATTAATTGCTACTAATTCACATGCTTATATAACTATTTATTCACATGTGTGTACTATTGAGTCACATTCATTTACTATTAGGGGAGTTGGTGCAAGATTGATAATACTTGCATGACTAAGTTAAAAATGGAGGTATAGATGGAGGTAATATACTGTAATTCGTATTTTCACATGATTATAACTATCGATTCACATGATTTACTATTAGGGGAGGTGGTGCAAGTTTGATAATACTTGCAGGACTAAATTAAAAATGAAAGAAAAGTTGAAGGTATTGTATTGTAATATTTCGAGCCCCAAAACGTGCAATTATCGAAACTATATTTTCCTATAAATAGAAGCTCATTCTTTCTTCATTTCTTATCAATTTACTAAAGCTATAGAGCAATTATTATATAGAGAAATATTAGAGAGAAAGAAGAAGAGAAGTTTGCTACCTCTCTATTCCAGTATCCAACTTTATTCTAAGGTAATGGGTATTATTTCTTTCGTATTCATGAAGAGAGCTATTGTTATTCCATTCCTTATTATTACATTGGAATAACTTTGTATCTGTGAGGACTCACCGTATACATGGTGAAATTCTTCTGTTATTCTATTCTTTATTATTATGTTGCAATAACCTGTCTATGCGAAGTACCGCATACATGGTGAAATTCTTTTGTTGTTCTATTCTTTATTATTCTGTTGGAACATCCTGTCTATACAAATTACGCATGACCTGGTTCCATTCTTTATTATTCTGTCAGAATATCTTGTCTGTGCGTTTACGTATGACCTGGTTCCATTATTTATTATTCTGTTGGGAATAACATGTCTGTGCGATCTATCGCATGCATGGTGAATTCTTCTGCTATTCCATTCTATATTATTCTGTTGGAATAACCTGTCTATGTGGATTACCACATGCATGGTGAATGATCCTTCGTTTTCATTCCTTATTAAATTGTGAAAATGATCTGTTTACATGGATTACCGTATGTCGGGTTAAAATCCATTTGCAGTTTCGTAATTTTTCGGACATTCAAAAATTCTGGAAAAATTTGAGAGTATATTATGATAAGTTTTCTAACATCTCCAAGTGGAATCACTGAAAGAGGAGTTGTAGATTTTTGTATGGACTATTTTTAACAAAGCATGAAAAAGTTAAAAAAAGAGAAAAAGCAACTGCCCATAATTTTGTAAGGGCTGTTTTGGCCACTTAAATTGTGAGAAAAATTCCGGCCTTTTGGGACAAGGAAATATATGGTATAAAGTATGTCCTGTCCAAAAATGAGCTCATTACGACTTAAAATGAGCAAGTTATGACTATTTCAATATTTAGGTTTTTCTGACGAAAAATGCTATAACCGGAGTTCTATAACTCTGGTGACCGTGAAATTTAAACTGGAAGCTCAAGTTAACATGTGTAAGATCTTTCCAAGATTTGGGAATTTCTGGAGTTAAACTTGAGGTAGCTAATTTCTTAAGGAATTAATTAGAAATTAATTTTTGAAAAATACTTAAAGGAGTTGAAAAATTATAAAAAAATACTTGTTGTGTATGAAATATATGTATATATGTTTGGAAAAAGGATAGAAAAATAATAAGTTGATTTGGTAATTTTTCATGAAAATGGTTTAAATTCTGAACATATGAGTTAAATATGTTATGTGAAGTTGAAGAATTAGTAAATAGAATTTTAGGGCTTGACAATCCTATATAAGGTATATCTGATTTTTTGATGAGTGATTTGATCATTGGTGATGAAATCTTATGAGTATAGCATTTTGAATGATTAAATGCATTATTTGGTAAAGTATAAACAATTAAATTAAATTATTTATAAGTTTAAGAAGTGATTAAAATATTGTTATAATATTAACAATATTAGATTATGAGTTATTTAAGTGATGTATAATATTTGGATAAATTTAAAGTTTTTAATATTTATCCTTATTTTCGTTTGATTAATGCTTGTATTATTGTCATCATCCTCATGCTTATAATGTGATGAAAGTCATCTTTGGCTTACGTACAGAGATGGACTTGGTATGATTATGACCAGGGATTATTCGGTATAATCATGACCGTAATGAACGAATGATGTGGTAAAAGTCCTCATTGGCCTGTAGTTCATTGGTGGATAGTTGTTGGTATGATTATGACCAGGGATTATTCGGTATAATCATGACCATTGATGATTACATGAATATCCTTGGCCGTAGTGCGGGGATGATGTGGTTTATTTATTAAAATTTGAGTCTCGTGATAAAAAATTGATGAAAATCTTTTTAAATCATAGAAGATAAAGCGATTTTATGCTCTCTTTGACTCTTCTAATGGATTGCTTAATCCTTGCGATTTTGTTGATCTAAAACTTGTTGTCTATTATATTATATCAGTTGTTATCTTGTTGAAGGCTAAGGATAATTTATTACGTATTATCTTAGTCATAATATTTCTTCTTGGGCTAGTTGAGCTCACCCTTTCTTTCACTTTATTCTCTTGAGAAATGAGAGCGTGGCTAAGGACTAGTCGGGAGCGAGTCACGGTCCGAGATGATAACATTGGTAGTCCTCACTATTTTGTTAAATAGTGTGACAATAAATGTAATGAGGACTCCATTGAGTGTGGATCTTTGTTTAGATGATAATATTATTATTAAAACTCTTAGATTATGTTTTGTCGTATTTTACACAATTGTTGTATAATTAAGTTGTATTTGAATTTTGTACCATGTAAATGGCGACCAAAGATGGGTGATGTATACCTATTTTGGGGGGCGTCACGGTTTAGTATCAAAGCTTAGGATATGATCCTGGTGAGATGTGAGACAAGAACTAGGAGGGAGAGACAGAAATTAGATTCATTAAGTATGACCTACCTAAGTTTATTTGGTATTTAATTGGTCGGTCAGAGTATAGGGATAATATGTGATATGTCAATTAACCCTTGTTTTCTGACAGTGTTTGAAAATGGCATCTAAAAATGTTGAGATAAGTAATGGAGAAAAATAATATGACCGTATCGCAGTACGAGGCTAAGTTTGTGGAGTTATCCCGATTTGCATCCCATTTGGTCGATAAAGAGGAGCGAATGACACAAATGTTTCTAAGAGTTTTGAAACCCGATATACGTCAATACCTCATTTCTCATAAACTTTGCTTATATTTAGATGTTGTGAATAGGGCTCAGTTATTGGAGCGCGATAATGAGTTAGCACAACCAAAAGGTAACGACCAACAACACCATAATAATCTTAAATGGCAACGACCATCGGAACAATGATGACCGTCGGGAAATTATCATGCCAAGAATGGTAACCACTTCGGTGGTAATCATGGCCAAGATAATAAAAGTGGAAATTTCAAGAAGAGAAGGTCATTTAGCTCGATTTTATCGTATGGTGAAGTTAAGTTCAGTTGGGACGGTGGCACCAAAGGCGGATACGGACAAAACAAAGTCGGTGGTTTCAGGAAGAGCGTTTTTTGTGACTTCTCAAAAAGCGAGTAACCCGAACGAAGTTAGCACGGGTTAGTTAATTATAAATTTTTGCGAAGTCTATACCTTATTAGATATCGGTTCTACCCATTCTTTTATCTCTCTTGCTTGCGTTCAACGTTTAAATTTGACTCCAGAGAAGTTAGACTTTGACTTATCTGTTGAAACTCCGTTAGGAGAAACCTTCATTACATGTGCTATCCAAGTCTTGGATGAGAGTCACAGTTTTGAATGATATTTCTATTGTTAATAAATTTCCTGACGTATTCTTGAAGACTTCTTAGCCTACCCCAAAACGTGAAATCGAATTTTGTATTGACCCCAGTACAAAACCCAATTCTTCAAACCTTAAATATTTCTTCACCCAAAACAAACGTATAATGCGCCAAAGATGATGGCTCGAGCTGTTGAAGGTTACGACCATTCAATATCATCGTGGAAGAGCAAACGTGGTAGCTGAAGCGTTTAGTAGAAGATCATATGCGTTTACGAGTGCGATGTTGTTAACATAAAGACCCATTTCATATAACTTACAAATGATGAAGATATAGTTAAATAATCTAGGGACCCACGTGAAGATAACGAATATACGAGTAGAATTGACTTTAATCGATAAAGTTAAAGCCGCTCAAGCTACACACCCGAATCTGATGAATGTGAAGAAGAAGGTTCAAGAAGGCGCTATCTCAACCCTCGATTTAATTGGCCCATTTGAAATCCTCGATGGAGTGGGAACTGTGGCCTATAGACTCATTTTACCGCTAAGTATGTCACGTGTTCATAACGTTTTTCACGATGCTACGTAAATATGTGGACGACTCAAACCACATTATTAAATTAGAACTAGACGAGATAGTAGAAGATTTAACGTATGAGGAGATACATGTTAAAATATTTGATAAGAATGACCGTATTCAACACTCAAAGGTTATACCTCAAGAGTTAGAATCTGAAATGAAGTCAATGTATCCTCATCTCTTCGGCATACAAGGTACGTACGTAAATTTCGAGGGCGAAATTTCATAAGGAAGGGAGATTATGAGACCCCAAATTTTATGAATAAAGATTTAAAATTTTCAAAATATTTTTTTGAATATTATGGTGTGGATTACATATAATGTTATAGTTATGGATAATATTTATAAATTTTGCAAAGTAAGCAAGTTGTTATATAATATTCAATTGGTCGGGGAATATTCTTTTTGTCGGAGAATATACGTACGACGTCACAATCATTGGTGAACCCACAACGGAAGTTTTGTCGTAGTAAGAAAATGACAAAATTATCATTTTATAAAAATAACTTGCAGTAAGTATTACCGAATTAAAAGCGTTGAACTACACGGTAGTAAAAGTAAAGATGTCTGGCGTGGTTGCATAGTAGCACACGATATTGGTTATTGATGCTTACGTGAGAAGTCACTCAGTTATACTTAATTATTGCTATAGTAATTGATGCATCATATCTCTCATATTATTGATTCGATTATTGTCACAGTATCATCTGCATAATATGATATATTATTAAATCAATAATTGAGACGATAAAGTTATTCATATTATTAAATTACAATATTTACAATGTCTAGAAGTTACATCAAGGAGAGGTTTGGTCACCTAATTGCGCACTTGATAAGGAGAAATCCTTATCGAAAAGCCCCTCTTTCCGGGAATGACCTCGGTTGTTAAATATTGTGAATTATAATATTAATGATGAATAAGTTCGTGTTGATTAAAGATGAATTTGATAGTTCCATTGTGTTGGGATTATTAGTGTTAGTGGAAATCGACATCTATTCCGATGATAATTGATGTCTGGGGGTTATATTGATAAATCGGGTAATTAATCGGATAAATGAGTAATTAATTGCTACTAATTCACATGCTTATATAACTATTTGTTCACATGTGTGTACTATTAAGTCACATTCATTTACTATTAGGGGAGTTGGTGCAAGATTGATAATACTTGTATGACTAAGTTAAGAATGAAGGTATAGATGGAGGTAATATACTGTAATTCGTATTTTCAGATGATTATAACTATTGATTCACAGGATTTACTATTAGGGGAGGTGGTGCAAGTTTGATAATACTTGCAGGACTAAATTAAAAATGAAAGAAAAGTTGAAGGTATTGTACTGTAATATTTTGAGCCCCAAAACGTGCAATTATCGAAACTATATTTTTCTATAAATAAAGCTCATTCTTCCTTCATTTCTCACCAATTCACTAAAGCTATAGAAAGCGGTTATTATAGAGAGAAATATTAGAGAGAAAAGAAGAAGAAGTCTGCTACCTCTCTATTCCAATATCCACTTTATTCTAAGGTAATGGGTATTATTTCTTTCAGTATTCATGAAGAGAGCTATTGTTATTCCATTCCTTATTATTACATTGGAATAACTCAGACATCGTGATTCACCAGTATACATGGTGAAATTCTTCTGTTATTTCATTCTTTATTATTATGTTGGAACAACATGTCTATGAGAAGTACCGCATACATGGTGAAATTCTTGTGATAAAATCTTATGAGTATGACATTTTTGAATGATTAAATGCATTATTTGGTAAAGTGTAAATAATTAAATTAAATTGTTTATAAGTTTAAGAAGTGATTAAAATATTGTTATAATATTAACAATATTAGATTATGAGTTATTTAAGTGATGGATAATATCTGGATAAATTTAAAGTCTTTAATATTTATCCTTATTTTCGTTTGATTAATGCTTATATTATTGTCATCATCCTCATGCTTATAATGTGATGAAAGTCATCTTTGACTTACGTGCACAGATGTACTTGGTATGATTATGACCAGGGATTATTCGGTATAATCATGACCGTAATGTAACGAATGATGTGGTAAAAGTCCTCATTGGCCTATAGTTCATTGGTGGGCCGTTGTTGGTATGATTATGACCGTGGATTATTCTAGATAATCATGACCATTGATGATTACATGAATATCCTCGGCCGTGAATGCGTGGATGATGTGGTTTATTTATTATTGTTTGAGTCTCGGCCGATAAAGTTGATGAAAAACTTTTAAATCATAGAAGATAGTAGATTTTATGCTCTACTGACTCTTCTAATGGATTATTAATCCATTACAGTTGTTGATCTAAAACTTGTTGTCTATTATATTCTATCAGTTGTTATACTGTTGAAGGCTAAGAATAATTTATTCTGCATTATCTTAGTCATAATATTTCTTACTGAGCTAGTTGAGCTCACCCTTTCTTTCACTGTTCTCTTTAGGAAATGAGAATGTAAGCAAGAGAGCTAGTCGGAACTCTTGAGTGATGGCTTAGATGATAAATTAGTAGTCCTCACTATTCTGTTAAATAGTGTGACAATAAATGTAATGAGGACTCCATTGAGTGTGAATATTGTCTAGATGATAATATTCTTATTAAAACTCTTAGATTATGTTTTATTGTATTTTACACGACTGTTGTATAATTAAGTTGTATTTGAATTTTGTACCATGTAAGTGGCGACCCAAGATGGGTGATGTATACCTGTTTGGGGGCGTTACATGTAACATGTCATAGTTTATTAAATTCCATATTATTATAAAATGATATTCATGATTATCTATTTTTGAAATACAGTTGCTCACTGTATATAAGATTCATTCATAACATGCATATGCACTTATTGTTTTTGTCATAATCAAATAGGGGGAGATTGTCAGGAATAAGCATGGGAATGTTATTCCTATTTACATATGATTTGATTATGATATATATATATATATATATATATATATATATATATATATATATATATATATATATGAATGAATATGCAAGTATGCCTGCATTAAGAAAAGCTGTAAAGTCCTTTGATAGATAATAGAAACATATGTACAAGGACTTAGAATGAATTGATCAAATATGTTAGGTTGATCCTACATAAGCAAAATAGCTTTGTAAAGTCTTTAAAAAGAAATGATGTACAAGGACTATAAATATAGAAAGATCAAGCATGTTAGGTTGATTTTATGATGTAATAGATAGGCTTGTCTGATCGTCGGGCACTGCACCAGAAATCGTAGTCTTCCAGGAGAGTCGAGGAAAACTCGAGAGCTATCAAGGAAGAATCGTAGTCTGCAAGATAGTAGATCTCGGAGTTCATATGCTGCCAGGAGAGACGAGGAAGGATCGTAGAGTGTCAAGTAGAACTTCCTCGGAGCCATAGTCTACTGAGGAAGTCATGTTCAGAATCGTAGAGACAACCTGCCTACGAGCCAACGAGCATCTGCCAAAAAGTCAAGAATCGTAGACTACATTGAGAGCCGTAGAGTCTACTGATCGTATCAGAGGCAGAGATCGTAGTCAAAGACAACGCACACAAAGTCAAAAATCGTAGAGTGTCAAGATATGATCTCGGAGTCGTAGTGTCTACACAGCTGAAGCTGAATCGTAGAGTGTAGAACTAAAGACTTCAACAGATGTGCTCATAATGCCAAGGCAGAATCGTAGAGCAAATACGATTCTCAACAAATGAGCACTCCCAGAATATCCAAAGGAATGAAGCCTTTGGTCTAAGCTGCAAAGATACATCCCACCTGAAGGAAACTAGAGAGCACTCAACGAATGGCATGCAAGCTAACGAAAGATCTAAGCACCAACCCAATTAGCATCCAGATTGAGTTGTGAAGCCATTCGAAATGAAGTCTTCTACAAGTTGATCAGAAGAAGACTTTAATGTAATCGAAAAGAAAAAGTCAAGTGCGATGAATCACAAGTAGGCATGAAGACGACGATCTTGGAAGCAACCATGATTGTAGTGTTTTCCACACAAAGAAGGAACTGATGGAGTGTATACAGAGATACTGGTCAGCCTCTGAAGAACAAGGCTAAAGTGATTAAGCATTGTGTGATGCTCCCAAAATAGGTATACATCACCTATTCTGAGTCGCCATATACATGGTACAGAATACAATTACAACTTAATAATACTGCTGTCGTGTAAAATACGACAAAACATAAATTGAGAATTTTAATAAGAATATTGTCATCTAGACAATATCCACACTCAAAGGAGTTCTCATTACATTTATTATCACACTATTTAACAGAATAGTGAGGACTACTAATGCTATTATCTGGACCATCACTCTGTTCCCCGACTAGTCCATGCTACATTCTCATTTCCTGAAGAGAACAATGAAAGTAAAAGGGTGAGCTCAACTAGCCCAGTAAAAAATATTATTACTTAGATAATACAGAATAAATTATCGTTAGCCTTCAACAGTGTTAAACTGATACAATATACCAAACATCAAGTTTAACTGCAGCGGAACAAGCAATCCATTAAAAGAGTCAAGTAACGAATAAAATCTACTATCTTTTATGATTTAAAAGGTTTTTCATCACTTTTATCACGGGACTCGACAATAAATAATCCACATCATCCACCTTTACTGACCAAGGATATTCATTAGTATCACAACCACAAATTATCCATGCACTACGGGCCAAAGATATTCGTGCATTCATCAATGGTCATGATCATGCCAACAACTGTCCATCAATCCACTACGGGCCAATGAGAACTTTTACCACATCATTTGTAATATTACGGTCATGATTATACCGATTAATCCTGGGTCATAATCATACCAAGTCCATCAATGCACTACAGGCCACAGATGACTTTCAACATAATATAAATATGAAGATGATGACAATGATATAAGAATCTAATAAAAAGAATTAATTTATCCAGAATTCAATAACGTCCAAATTGTCAACATGATACTGCTTTATAGAGTAAAATTCAAGAATGCTCAGAAGAATATAGGAGAAATCCTTATTGGAAAGCCCCCTCTTTCCTGGGAACAGCCTGGTTGCCAGTATTGTGATTCTATAATATTATTTGTGAATAATTAATTATTAATTTATATGATAAGGAAAATATTCATTTTATGTGGATAGAGATGGAGAAAATTTTTAATGTGACAATTGTTGAAATTGATATTTTATCTTTTTCGATAAAATAATTTATTTAAATATATTATTATATTTTAATAATATAATAATAGTGATATTTTTACAATGAATGTGGGATATATGAATAAATGAGGAGGAAGAGTATTTTTTTTACAAAAAAATATTTAAAATATGTTAAACATGTTTGCGGGCTCCACTTTGTGACCGAAATTGGATTATAGTCCGTAAAATCGCCCGTTTGTGGATTTCGGTCAACTTCTGCTTGGAATTTGGAAAAACTTAAACTTACAAAGTTGTAGAGAATGGAATTTCCTATGGAAAAGACATGTGTTTTGAATTTTTTTGAAAAAAGAGCTATTTATTATGAATTATTGAAGTTTCGAAGTTCCAAAATAATTGATTTTTCAAAGTTTTAATTATGTTTATTAAGAAAACGTTTTTTGGGCTACACTAACATGTGAAAAATGAGCTGAGATCAGTTGTCTAAGGTGGGCTTGAATTTTGTTAATTATATTAATATTATATTAAATTTTTTGCTTTGGTATTCTAAGCATTTTCCTATAAATAGGGTGCTTAGGTTAGAATTAAAAATCACACCAAACCCAAGTTTTCTCTCTATATTACCGAAGCGTATTCTTGTGAGTATTTTGATACTTTGAGTGTTGCTATACTGATGCAAGTTCCTTCAAAGACTATATTTGGTATTCCAAATTTAGAAAGTACTTTTTCAAGGTAAGGGATATTATTTTTTTTAAAATGATATTATTTCTTCTAATATCATTATGCCGAAATATTGGTAAGATTTTTCTTGTGAAATTCTTGTCTTTTAGTGTCGGGGTAACTATTCACGTATATGACACTATTCACGTATACGGCACTATTCACGAATACGGCACTATTCATAGAAAAATTAAATTTTTGTATTTTGTCCAAAATATCTATTATGGATACTAGCTTTGATTGTATCCATGTTTTGATCATTCTTGAATTTTACTTCACTATGATTATTTATGAAGTATTTTTGAACTTGGATTGTTTAAAGTACGAATCCATAATACTTGTTCTTTTGTTTCACTGGATTCATTTTCTTTAAAATATTTTTTATCATCCTCAGTCCTAAATGATGGTATTACTGAATATCTTTGGCTGTGGTAGCAAAATATGGTTGATTTTCTTATGAATATCTTTGGCTCGTGAGTGCAAAGATGTACAGTGTTGAGATGAACATGACCGATCGATGAATATCTTTGGCTCAGTAGTGCAAAGATGAATATTTGATTCAAGATAAATATTGGTTGATGTTACGAGGATAAAATATTGATGATGGACTTCTAAATTCATAGATTATAGTAGATTTCATTCTCTACGTAACTCTTACATGAATTATTATTTTCACCAGAAATATTGATCCGAAACTTGTTGTCTATTGTATTTTATCGATTTTTCCTGTTGAAGACTAACGATGATTTGTTCTATATTATCTTAGTCATAATATTCTTTCTTCGGGCTAGTTGATCTCACCCTTTTCTTTTTTGTTCCATTTTCTTCTCTCGTGGAGGCAAGAATGTAGCGAGTTCTAGTCGGGGTGTGGAATGATGGATCTAGAAAGTTATCTTAGTAGTCCTCACCATTTTTGTAAAATAATGTACCAATAATTGTAATGAGGACTTATTTGGGTGTGAATATTGTCTAGATGGCAATATTTATATTTAAACTCATAGTTTATATGTTGTATTAATAAAGTTGTAGTTGTTTCTGTACCATGTTATTGACGAGTAAAACCTTCGCTAGTGTGTCTTACCTAAGCTTATTTGTTGGTTGGTCAGTATATAGGGATATTATGTGATATGTTGATTTCTTTAATTAACCCTTGTTTTATGGCAGTTTGAGAATGTCGATCGAGAATGTTAACGATGGAGTAAATGAGGCCGTGGAGACACCTTTACTCACCAACGAGGAGAACGTGTAACAGCCGGCAATGTTCCTCCCGTGAACAACACCACCGGAAAGCGATGATGAACGACGGATGTTTAGAAGCTTTTGCAGCTTCATGCAAAATCGCATGCGGAGACTCGTACACAAAATACCGGTGGAAATGATAACAACGCATCGGTTTATCGTCACAACCAAGCAGTTCAAAGATTTGGGACCATCGAGTGCAGGGAAAGCCAGATCCGATTAAAGGCGTAAACGGGTCAAAACAAATCACCAAGATATTCGATGTCTTGGGATGCACAGAGAATGTAAGGTTCCATTCGCCACCTTTATGTTCCGTAATGAGGTGATTTTGGTGAAAATCATGAAGCGTACCCATCTAGCCAAGACTCAAAGATGTCTTGGGAGACATTTCAGAATCGTTCAATGACAAGTAC
Source organism: Panax ginseng (assembly GCA_020205605.1). Taxonomy (NCBI): domain Eukaryota; kingdom Viridiplantae; phylum Streptophyta; class Magnoliopsida; order Apiales; family Araliaceae; genus Panax; species Panax ginseng. Next base: position 141,804,198 of record CM035131.1, read on the forward strand.
TTTCCGAAAGTATTCGCTATATATGAAGGAAGTAGAGTTTATTAGATTGGAACAAAATAACATGATTGTCCCAAAGACGAGGCGAAGTTTGTAGAGTTATCCGGTTTGCACCTCATTTGGTAGAGAATGAGGAGCGTATGACGCGGATGTTACTGAGAAGTTTGAAACCCAGATACGTTAATATCTCATTTCTCTCATAAATTTTCTCTCTATTCGGATGTTGTCAATGTGGCTCAATTATTAGATGCGAGATAACGAGTACGTTCAACCGAGGGACCATAACCAAGATCATATCGGTGACAGCAGTCATTAGAACAATGATAACCAATGGAGAAAGAAAAATACGGACAAAAGCGGTAACCACTCTGGTGGTAATCATGGCCATGAGAATAAAAGAAGCGAGTCGGGAGGAGATTTTAAAAAGAGGAGATTCAACAACGACCACGTGAAGACGTCGGTACCATGAAGAATCGGTTCTAAGGAAGGAGAACGACCACCTAGGTCGTATCTTTATAAATGTAGAAAAGAGGACATATCATTGACTCGCCTACGCAGTTCAAGGTATGCTATAATTGTAGAAAAGAAGGACATATCACTTTCGAGATTAGACGCAGAATAAACCAAGTCCAGCGGGGATGGTGACTCAAAAGGTTGTCCCAGAAAAGTCAAAGTCAACGGTCCTTGGAAGAGCATTTGTCGTGACTGGTCAAAATGCGAGGAACCCAAACGAGGTGATCACGGGTAAGCTAATCATAAATTCTTGCGAAGTTTATACCTTACTAGATACCGGTGCTACCCATTCATTTATCTCTCTTGCTTGTGCTCAACGTTTAAACTTAACTCCGGAGAAATTAGACTTTGATTTATCTGTGGAGACTCCGTTAGGAGAAACTTTCATCACATCCACTATTTATAAATCTTGTTTGATCCAAGTTGGCACCATCACATTACCTGTTGACCTTATCTCTTTAAAGATACTTGCTTTTGATGTGATTTTAGGGATTGATTGGTTAACTACTCATCATGCCAAAATTGATTATTTTCGTAAGGTTGTTAGTTTTCATATTCCTAACCAACCTGTTGTACGAATTCAAGCAACTAAACCATTAAAATCAATCACTGTCATATCTAGTCATAAAGCTATTCGTTTATTGAAAAACGGATGTCAAGCTTTCTTAGCCCATGTTATGGATTTGAATAAAGACACATCAGATTTGAATAATATTCATGTTGTTAGTAATTTCCTAACGTGTTTCTTGAAGAACTTCCCGGTCTACCCCCAGAACGTGAAGTTCAATTCTTTTTTGATCTTGAATCTGGTACAAAGCCCATTTCTAAAACCCCATATCGAATGGCTCCTATTAAACTTCAGGAGTTAAAAGTCCAACTACAGGAATTGTTGGACATCGATTTTATTTGTCTTAGTACATCTCCTTGGGGTGCTCCTGTTTTATTTGTAAAGAAGAAAGACGGGAGTATGTGACTTTGTATGGACTATCGAGAATTGAACCATGTCACCATCAAGAATAGGCATCCGTTACCTCGTATTGATGACTGTTTGACCCGATTGCAAGGAGCGTAATTCTTTTCAAAGATCGATCTTAGCTTACGGATATCATTAATGAAGATTAGAACTGAGGATATTCCAAAGACTGCCTTCAGAACTCGGTACGGGCATTATGAATTCTTAGTCATGTCTTTTGGATTGACTAATCCTCCTACGGCTTTCATGGATATGATGAACCGAGTATTCGAGGATTATTTGGATCAGTTCGTTGTTATCTTTATTGATGACATCCTCATATATTCCAAAAGCCATGAAGATCATGAGCACCATTTGAAGCTGGTACTTCAAAGGCTTCATGAAAACAAGCTATATGTCAAGTTGAAGAAATGAGAGTTCTGGCTTGAGGAAGTAGCATTCCTTGGGCACGTGGTGTCAAAACATGGAGTATCTGTCGACTCAGCGAAGATTGAAGCAATACAAAGTTGGTAGCAACCAAAGTCGTTGACCGAAGTACGTAGCTTTCTAGGCCTAGCTGGTTATTATCGGAGATTCGTGGATGGATTTTCTTGAATCGCTACCCCGTTAACTCAACTGACTCGAAAAGATACAAAATTCGTATGGAGTGAGGAATACGAAAAGGGTTTCCAAGAGCTTAAGAGGAGACTCATTTCGTCACCTGTTCTGACAATACCATCTGGTTCGGATGGATTTGTTATCTACAGCGATGCTTCAGGCAAAGGGTTAGGATGTGTTCTCATGCAACATGGGAAATTCATAGCCTATGCCTCGCGACAACTTAAAGAATATAAGAGGAATTATCCTAATCATGATCTAGAGTTGGCGGTAATGCTTTTTTACTTAAAGATCTGGAGGCACTATCTATATGGAGAGAAAGTGGAGATATATTCAGACCATAAAAGCCTCAAATATTTCTTCATCCAAAAGGAACTTAACATGCGACAACGACGTTGGCTCGAGCTGTTAAAAGATTATGACCACACCATTCAATACCATCCTGAAAAAATAAACGTGGTAGCTGATGCATTGAGTAGAAGATCATATGCGAGAACGAGTGCGATGATATCAAGTATCTGTACAACCCAACTTTAATCGATAAAGTTAAAGTTGCTCAAACCACGCACCCGGTGAGTACGTGCGTATGAAGAAGAAAGTACAAGAAGGTGCTATTCGTAAGCAAGAATCGATGAAAGAAGGAATACTTCGAGTCCACTCAAGTTTTGTGTTCCTAACGATTCTTGATTTAAAGAACAAGATCATGATGGAGGCACACAATACACCATTTGCAATCCATCCTGGAAGTACCAAAATGTATCGTGATCTTCGATATACATTTTGGTGGAACAATATAAAGAGAGAGATTGCAAATTTTATCTCGAGGTGTTTAACTTGTCAACGTGTAAAGGCGGAGCATCAAGTACCTAAGGTCAACGTGTAAAGGCGGAGCATCAAGTACCTAAGGGTCCGTTGTAACCACTTGAGATTTCGAAATGGAAGTGGGAACACATTACCATGGATTTCGTTACGGGTCTTCCCACGGTTTCTCAAGGTGTAAATGCTATTTGGGTTATTGTTGATAGATTAACCAAGTCTGCTCATTTCTTGCCGATACGGGAGACTTATTCCCTTGAAAGTCTTTCTCATATGTATGTAAATGAGATTGTGAGATTGCATGGCATGCCAGTATCCATAGTTTCAGATCATGACCCAAGATTCACTTCACGATTTTGGGTTAGCTTGCAAAAAGCTATGGGCACGGATTTACAATTCAGTTCGGCATACCATCCTCAAACGGACGGACAATCAGAGAGGACTATTCAAACTCTTGAAGATCTATTAAGACTCTGTGTCCTAGACTTCAAAGGGAGTTGGGATAAGTATTTACCATTGGTGGAATTCTCCTACAACAACAGCTATCGTTAAGTATAGGGGTAGCTCCATTCAAGCATTGTATGGAAGAAAGTGTCGCTCTCCAAAGATATGTTGGGATGAGGTGGGTGAAGCAACATTGTTGAGACCAGAGTTGGTACGTATTACAATAGAAAAGATCCAAATGATTCGACAACGTATAAAAACGGCACAAGATCGACAAAAGAGTTATGCGGATCTTCATCGAAAGGACGTGGAATTTAGTATCGGGGATCATGTATTGTTGCGTGTTGCCCCATGGAAGGGAGTTACAAGATTCGGGAAGAGAGAAAGCTCAATCCACGATTTATTGGTCCATTTGATTCTTGATAGAGTAGGAAATGTAGCCTATAGACTCGCGTTACCTCCAAGTATGTCTACGTGTTCATAATGTTTTTATATATATCCGCGCTTCAGAAATATGTGAAAGACCCGAACCACGTTATTGAGTTAGAAACCGGATGAGATAGCCAAGACTTAACGTGCGAGGAGGTACCGTCTTCGAGATCTTGGATAGGAAGGAGCATGTCTTACGTCTGAAAGGTCATACCACAAGTCAAAGTTTTGTGGAGGAACCATGCTATTGAGAAATGACACAGGAGTTAGAAACGGAAATGAGGCGAGGTATCCTCACCTTTTCAAAACATCGTGTACGTGACGTCAATTTCGAAGACGAAATTTCATAAGGAGGGGAGGTTGTAAGACCCCAACTTATTATAAATAAAATTAAATTTCCTCTATTTATTATTTTGAAATAGTAAGGGTTGATTTGATTAATGTGGTTAGTTATGGATAAAATGTGCAAATATTTCAAATATGCAAGTGGTTATAAAATATTCATTTTATCAGAGAATATTCGTTTGTTCGTGGAATATTCTTACCGTCTTTAATATTCGAATATTAAATGCAAATGAGCAATTTTGTGTGGGCCCCATAACGAAAAAGCGATTGGATGAAGAAAACGACAAATATAAGTTGTTTATAAATAATTCTTAGTTAGTAGTTATTCAAGTAATATCTTGTTAAAATACCCGTGGTTAAAACATAAGAAGACACCAGATTACACCAATTATTGATTCTTACGTAAAAAGCCACTACTTAATAATTGTTACAGTGAGTTACCGCTCAATATTTTATTTTATTGATTCAATAATTGCTACGTTGATATTTTATATTATTGTTGTTTTCAATAATTATCACTACACAAGATTTTCATTATCGATCAATAATTTATATTATTTGAATAATATTATTAGATAACATTATTGGCAATGTCTAGAAATTTCGCTCAAGGAGAGATTTGGTCACCTAATTGCATGGCTATGAAGAGAAATCCTTATTGAAAGCCCTCTTTCCTGGGAACGACTTTCGTCACAAGCCCGATATTGTGATTCTGTAATATTATTTGTGAATAATTAATTATTGATTTATATGATAAGGAAAATATTCATTTTATGTGGATATAGATGGAGAAAATTTTAATGTGACAATTGTTGAAAATTGATATTTTATCTTTTTCGATAAAATAATTCATTTAAATATATTATTATATTTTAATAATATAATAATGATGATATTTTTACAATGAATGTGGGATATATGAATAAATAAGGAGGAAGAGTATTTTTGTTACAAAAAAATATTAAAAATATGTTAAACATGTTTGTGGGCCCCACTTTGCGACCGAAATTAGATTATAGCCCGTAAAATTGTCCGTTTATGGATTTCGGTCAACTTCTGCTTGGAATTTGGAAAAACTTAAACTTACAAAGTTGTAGATAATGGAATTTCCTATGAAAAAGACATCTGGTTTGAATTTTTCTGATAAAAGGGCCATTTATTATGAATTATTGAAATTCCGAAGTTCTAGAATAATTAATTTTTGGAAGTTTTAATTATGGTTATTAAGAAAAATGTTTTTTGGGCTACACTAACATGTGCAAAATGAGCTGAGATCAATTGTCTAAGGCGGGCTTGAATTTTGTTAATTATGTTAATATTATATTAAATTTTCTACTTTAGTGTTCTAAGCATTTTCCTATAAATAGGGTGCTTAGGTTAGAATTGAAAATCACATCAGAAACTGAAGTTTTCTTTCTCTTTCTCTCTCTATATTATCGAGCGTATTCTTGTGAGTATTTTGATACTTTGAGTATTGCTATACGGTGCAAGTTCCCTTCAGCACTATATCCGATATTCTAGCTAGAAGTACAGTCTTTTCAAGGTAAGGGATATTATTTTTTTTTAAATGATATTATTTCTTCAATATCATTATGCCGGAATATTGGTAAGAGTTTTCTTGTGAAATTCTTGTCTTTTAATGTTTGGGAGTTATATTCACGATATGACACTTTATTCACGATACCAAGACTATTCACGAATACAACACTATTCATAGAAAAATTAAATTTTCATATTTTGTCCAAAATATCTATTATGGATACTAGCTTTGATTTTATCTATGTTTTGATCATTCTTGAATTTTACTTCATTATGATTATTTATGAAGTATTTTTGAACTCGGATTGTTTAAAGTACGAATCCATAATACTTGTTCTTTTGTTTCAATTGAATTCGCTTTCTTTAAAATATTTTTCATCATCCTCACCCTAAATGATGGTATTCTTCAATATCTTTGGCACAGAGTGCAAAGATGGTTGATTTTCTTATGAATATCTTTGGCCGTGAGTGCAAAGATGTACAGTGTTGAGATGAACATGATTGAAGTCGATGAATATCTTTTTGGGTTTGTAGTGGAAAGATGAATATTTGATTCAAGATGAATATTGGTTGATGTTATAGGGATAAAATATTGATAATGGACTTTTAAATTCATAGATTATAGTAGATTTCATTCTCTCACGTAACTCTTTTATGAATTATTATTTCACGCAAATATTGATCCAAACTTGTTGTACATTGTATTTTATCGATTTTTTCTGTTGAAGACTAACAATAATTTGTTCTATATTATCTTAGTCATAATATTCTTTCTTTGGGCTAGTTGAGCTCACCCTTTTCCTTTTTGTTCCATTTTTCTTCTCGTGAGGCGAGAATGTAAATGAGTTCTAGTTCTGGTGTGGAATGATGGATCTAGAAAGTTATCTTAGTAGTCCTCACCATTTTTATAAAATAATGTACCAATAATTATAATGAGGACTTATTTGGGTGTGAATATTGTCTAGATGACAATATTTGTATTTAAACTCACAGTTTATATGTTGTATTAATAAAGTCGTAGTTGTTTCTGTACCATGTTATTGACGACTCAAAATGGGTGATGTATACCTATTTTGGGGGCATCACAGTTGGTATCAGAGGTTAGGAATATGATCTCTGGCGGATATTGGGGAATAGAACTAGGAGGGGAGAGACGAGTAAAACCTTCGCTAGTGTGTCTTACCTAAGCTTATTTGTTGGTTGGTCAGTATATAGGGATATTATGTGATATGTTGATTTCTTTAATTAACCCTTGTTTTATGGCAGTATTTGAGAATGTTGACTGAGAATGTTAACAGTGGAGTAAATGAGACAGTGGAGACACCTTAACTCACCAACGAGGAGAACGTACAACAGGCTGACAATGTTCCTCCTGTGAACAACACCACTGAGCAGATGATGAACGACGAGATGTTTAGAAGCTTTTTGCAATTCATGCAAAATTAGACAAGGGAGACTCATGCATAAAATACCGGTGGAAATGATAACAACGCACAGTTTGTCACAGCCAAGCAGTTCAAAGAGTTGGGACCACCAGAATTCTGAGAAAAGCCAGATCCGATTAAGGCAGAAACGTGGGTCAAGCAAATCACCAAGGTATTCGATGTCTTGGGATGCACGGAGGAACAGAAGGTTCCATTCGCCACCTTTATGTTCTGTAATGAGGCATATTACTGGTGGGAATCTGTGAAGCATACCCATCCATCCGCTCTCAGCATGTCTTGGGAGACGTTTTAGAAACTGTTCAATGACAAGTACTTTCCTGAAAGTATTCGTTATATGAAGGAAGTAGAGTTTATTAGATTGGAACAAAATAACATGACGGTGTCCCAATGACGGGCGAAGTTTGCGAAAGTTATCCGGTTTACCTCATTTGGTGGAGAATGAGGAACGATGGCGGATGTTTCGAGAGGTTTGAAACCCGGCATACGTCGATATTTCATTTCTCATAAATTTTCTCTCTATTCGAGGATGTTGTCAACATGGCTCAATTATTAGAAAGCGAGATAACGATACGTTCAACCGGGGACCACAACCGAGGATCATCTGGGTGGCGGATCATCGAGGAACAATGATAACCCGGTGGAGAAAGAAAAATACTGGACAAAAAGCTGCAACCACTCCGGGTGGTAATTATAGCCATGAGAATAAAAAGAAGCGAGTCGGGAGGAGATTTTAAAAAGAGGAGATTGAACAACGAACATGTGAAGACATCAGCGGGCCAAACAAGAATCGGTTCTAAGGGAGGAGAACAACCACCGTTCGATATCTTATAAATGTGGAAAAGAGGGACATATCATTGAAATCGCCTAGCAACAGTTCAAGGTATGCTATAATTGTGGAAAGAAGGACATATCACTTGAGATTTATGACAGGTGGCGAAACCAAGTCCAATGAGGATGGTGACTCAAAAGGTTGTCCCAGGAAAAGTCAAAGTCAACGGTCCTCTGGAAGAGCATTTGTCGTGGATCGGTCAAAATCGAGGAACCCAAATGAGGTGATCACGGGTAAGCTAATCATAAATTCTTGCGAAGTTTATACCTTACTAGATCTAGAAGGTGCTACCCATTCATTTATCTCTCCATTGTGCTCAACGTTTAAACTTAACTTTGGAGAAATTAGACTTTAATTTATCTCATGGAGACTCAGATTAGGAGAAACTTTCATCACATCCACTTGTTTATAAATCTTGTTTGATCCAAGTTGGCACCATCACATTACTCATTGACCTTATCTCTTTAAAGATACTTGATTTTGATGTGATTTTAGGGATTGATTGGTTAACTACTCATCATACCAAAATTGATTATTTTAAATAAGGTTGTTAGTTTTCATATTCCTAACCAACCCGCTTTGTATGCAATTCAAGCAATTAAACCATTAAAATCAATCATTGTCATATCTAGTCATAAAAGCTATTAGTTTATTAAAAAGCGGATGTCAAGCTTTCTTATCCCATGTTATGGATTTGAATAAAGACACGTCAGATTTGAATAATATTCACATTGTTAGTAAATTTCCTGACGTGTTTCTTGAAGAACTTCCCGGTCTACCCCCAGAACGTGAAGTTCAATTCTTTATTGATCTTGAACCTGGTACAAAGCCCATTTCTAAAACCCATATCGAATGGCTCCTATTGAACTTCAGGAGTTAAAAGTCTAACTACAGGAATTGTTGGACATCAGTTTTATTAGATCTGAGTACATCTCCTTGGGGTGCTCCTATTTTATTTGTAAAGAAGAAAGAGCGGGGTATGCGACTTTTGTATTGACTATTGAGAATTGAACCATGTCACCATCAAGAATAGGTATCCGCTACTCCATATTGATGACTGTTTGACCGATTGCAAGGAGCTCGATTCTTTTCAAAGATCGATCTTAGCTTACGGATATCATCAATTTGAAGATTAGAACGAGGATATTCAAAGACGCCTTCGTAACTCGATGCGGGCATTATGAATTCTTAGTCATGTCTTTGGATTAACTAAATGCTCCTCGCGGCTTTCATGGATATGATGAACCAGAGTATTCGAGGATTAGGCTGATATCTTGCATAGAGAGGTATCGACTTCTCTTCTTCTTTCTCTCTATAATTTCTCTCTATAATAATTGCTCTATAGCTTTAGTGAATTGGTGAGAAATGAAGGAAGAATGAGCTTCATTTATAGGAAAATATAGTTTCGATAATTGCACATTTTGGGGCTCGAAATATTACGATCTGATACCTTCCTCTTTTTCTTCATTTTAATTTTTGTTACTTGAGTATTATCAAACTTGCACCACCTCCTCTAATAGTAAATAATGTGATTCAATAGTTCAATCATGTGAATCAATAGTTATAATCATGTGAAAATATGAATTATAGTATAGTACCTCCATCGATACCTCTATTTTTAACTTATTCATGCAAGTATTATCAATCTTGCACCAACTCCCCTAATAGTAAGTGAATGTGACTCAATAGTTCACACATGTGAATAAATAGTTATATAAGCATGTGAATTAGTAGCAATTAATTGCTCATTTATTCGATTAATTACCCGATTTATCAATATAACCCACAAACATCAATTATCATCAGAATAGATGTCGATTTCTACTAACACTAATAATCCCAACATAATGTAACTATCAAATTCATCTTTAATCAACACGAACTTATTCATTATTAATATTATAACTCACAATATTTAACAACCAAGTCGTTTCCAGGAAAGTGGGGGCTTTCCGATAAGGATTTCTCCTTATTGGCGCACAATTAGGTGACCAAACTTCTAGACATTGTCAATATTACAAATAATAATATGAATAATTTTGTCGTCTCAATTATTGATTTAATAATATAACATATTATACAGATGATACTGTGATAATAATTAAATCAATAATATGAGAGATATGATCTGACAATTACTATAGCAATAATTGAGTATAAGCTGGTGACTTCTTACGTAAAGCATTAATAATCAATACTGGTGTCTACTTATGCAACCATAGCGACATTCTTTAATACTTTTACTCTAGGGTAGTTCAATGCTTTTAACTTGGTAACACTTTCTATCGTTATAAAAAGATAATTTTGTCATTTTCTTACTACGATAATACTTCCATTATGGGGTCCACCAATGATTGTGTCGTCGTAAGAATATTCCCTGTTAAAACGAATATTTCCCAACCAATCGAATATTTTATAACAACTTGTATACTTTGCAAAATTTACTATAACATTATATCAAATCCACACCATAATATTCTAAAAAATATTTTGAGAAATTTAAATCTTTATTCATAAAATTTGGGGTCTCACAATTATCTTATCAATCAACAATTCATCTTTGCATTTCGGGCCAAAGATAACTTTAACCACAATTTAAGTCCGAGGATTATGACAATGATATAAAGAATCAATCAAGTGAGATCAAGGATAAATATTAGAGCTTTATAATTTAATTTATTCAGATTTCAAGAATTTCCAAATGGTCAACATGATGATCAAAACGTGGATTCAAATTTAAGAATAAGATTCATATATTAAAGATAATTTGGATAGGAAAAGAAACTAATTTTATCGTGAATAGTATCCCGGCATGAATAGTACCTGAATGAGTAGTACCCCGTCATGCAAAGTACTCCGAATGAATAGTACCCTAAATGAATGGTATCCCAAATGAATAGTACCCCGAATGAAAATATTAAAATTTAATAAGAAAGTTCAGACAAATATTTCTGGAAAACGATACTAAATGAAGCGCAAAACTTAAGGATATTCTACTAATTTCAGGGATTTTCACCATTTAATAATATAGTTATGAAAACAAACAATAATTTCGTACCATAATGGAGAAAATATGAAAGAAATGATATCCATTGACGAGTACAAAAGAAATGATATCTCATACGAGTATGAAAGAATATACGAAACTGCAAATGGATTTTCACCCATCATAGGGTAATCTAGACCTGGCAAAGATGGTCCAGGCCCAGATCAGGTAGATGCCGGTAGCCGACGCCAATGTAATTTGCTTTGAACTTCATTTTTTAGCCCATAAAATCTGGGCCATTTTGGTCCGGCCCGACCTGCAACTCACGACTTTTTTTTTTAACAAAATGTTGCTACTTGTGGGTTATGAGGCTTGAACACAAGACTTGTAAGTAAATAAATAAGAGTTCAAACTAACTTAGCTACAATTATTTGTTTTTAATGCAATCATGATCATAATATTCCCTTAATTTGTGTACAAACTACAAAGGCACATATGTGACTGACATGTTCCTGTTATCACGTATGTAATATAATGATTAAGGATACCATCATCGAGCTAATGAGGTATATATATTATTAATTAAGACCTAAATTTATAGGTTAATTTCAAGTTTGATTTTGATCACCAATAACATATCTCAATTATGAAATTATACGTACGTATATATATATAATTTCTAATTATAGGTTACGTGAGTTTGTTTTAAAAAATAAATATTAAATATGAATGTGTTTAGAAATATTAAATAAATAAAAAATAAACATTAATTGTTATATTGAATATTTTTCTTAATAGATCAGTAATATTTAGAAATGCTGGCCAGTACTAGCAAGCTAGAGATAGAATGGGATCAAATTATTTATTTATTTATTTATTTAGAAAAACTATAGGTTGCTTGAAATTATATATTTTGAAACTCTAGGATTATATAAGTCATATATACTAGTAAATATGTATGAGTTTGGGTCGGTTTAATATAAAAACATTCCGACTATTCCATGAGTTGTTTAACACTAATTATATATATAATAGTGTGGTAACGTGTACCACACCATGCACGCATACATTTTTTGTTAATTTTGAACACTATATCTGACCTCTACATTTTGGAGGAATCTCTCTTTAATTTAAGTTTTCTGATATCAATATTTTGGAGCTATTTCAAATTTTCCAAAACAATAGTCATATTGTGATATTTTAGGTATTAATATGGTTACTATGAGGATTATACAAGAGACTCCTGCCATGTATATAGAAAATTTTCTACCGAATTAGTATTGCAATGTACGTATAATAATATATAAAATTGAGTAAGATTATAAAGGTAACCTATTCTATCACATATACCGTTAAAATATTATTAACCATAATAATTTATACGTAATTATCAACCAAAAAATCTATATATTAAGTCACAAGTTTTCCTATTCAAGATTAGCTTATGTATTAGTTCTTCATCCAAATCTTTCTGATAGAAAAAATTGGAATATTCTGCCACACTTGCATTGACAATGTAATTAAATTAATGATTACGGCACTTCAGTTGAAAAATACTGTTTTTTGATTATGTATATTTATTAATTAATGATGTGTGATATATTATTAATTAATATTAAATTCTTTTATACTATATTAAATCTAAATTAGTCACAGAAGATATTAATTTTTGAGAAAAGTGACACCATAACATGCCTCAAAGTCAAAAGCTTGGCTTTTCCATAGATCTTGATAGTACAAAGAGATTATTTCAAACTTTTCCACCAGGGTTAATGCTTCAAAAATACTTTAAATATATAAATACTTAATTTTCAATGATAAATATATTTACAAAATTGTGATGAGTATTTAAATAAATATATTTATTATGAATTTATTTTTAGTGTGTTACTTTTAAGGTAAAACTAATGATTTAGCCACTATATTTGGCAAGTTTTACTTAATTCACCAATGAGCTTTTAATTTTTTAAATTACCCCATTAAACTAATTAAAATTTTACAATTGGGCTAGTTTATTAACTCAGGCTAACTTCTCTTAAATTGATTTGGGTTTTTTCCTACATGACTTTTAAACAGAAAAGGAAAAATGACATGGCTAAACACAGGTGGATTATGCGACAATAAAAAACAACCTTCAAGACCTTCACTCATTTCAACTATTGTAGATGAACACATACATTTGGAGATCAAGTCGCCCAAAATCAGACCTAGACGAACGACGAACGATTGTTGTACACCCAGACGAACGACGAACCATTCGAACACCCAGGCTCACGATTAGTGCACACCAAAACGAACGACGATTGTCAGTCAGCATATCTTTGTCGATCCTTATCGATTGCTGTAAAAAGTGAAAAATTTTAACAATTTAACAATACAATCAAAGGGATTTTATTCTACTTTTAAGGTATGTATGATTTTCTTGTTATATATATGACTCTTCGGCTCACTAATTTCTTTCTTTGATCGATTGCTGCAAACTAGGGTTCCAGTAGAGTCGAAGTCATATAAGGAGATTGATTCGGCCAAAATTAAAGGGGAAAAAATCAAAGGGAAAATTAGGGGTTTTCATCTTCTCAAACCATTTGAACACCTAAAAGGTTGTTAATGTCATCTTCAAATAGTAAATCCTCGTCAGTTGCTCCAAAGAGGGTGAAATGTTTCTGTGGACTTTCTGCATCCATTTGTATCTCCACAAAGAACAAATCAAAGGGAAGAAGTTTCTATGGATGTCGTTTTTACCGGTAAGTATATTTTAGGTATTAATTTGTATATTATTGTAATGTTGGATTCAATTTGGTTGGGTGTTTTTTTTCTGTTACAAGATGTTAATAAATATTGTGAATTTTTTCAATGGTTGGACATAAGTTCCCAAAATGAAGTTCATGGTAATGGTTGCAGTGAAATGGGTTTTGTTTCAATGAACGAAGATGGAGTCAATTTTCTAAGGAACAAAACAAGAAAGATGAAAGAAAAGTTGAAAATTTTGAAAACGGAGGCCTTAAATTTGGAGTTGGAAACTGTCAAATTAGGAGAGGCAAATAAGAAATCACAACTGTATGTGATATTGTCATGGATGGTGACTTGTGTTGTATTAAGTTATCTATTCATGGATTTTTAAGCATTCAAAGCTATGTAATGAATTTGTGTTTTCATTTTATGACTTTGTAAGAATTCTTCTTTATGTACCATGAAGTTATTATAATGTATTGTGTATTTTGATGAAATTCAATGCATTATAACTCAAGTTTTGTAATGCATGTTGAGCAAATGAAAATAAAAAGAATGTATGCCCTGTTAATGCCATGTATTATGTATTGTGAAATGTATTGCTTAGTTGATATAGCTTACCTGTGGAATAGAATGCATGACTTTTTTTTGGATTTTTAAAGATGATTTAGAAAAGGAGAAAGTCCCTTCTCCTCATTTAGGATGCCTTTTGTTGATCAATTGTTTGATGATAATGTAAGCAATGAGGAAGAACAATAGGAAAATGCTCAACAGAGGAGGCGGAGGAGGAATGGGGAACAGAGGAATATGGTGCATGAAGAGCAGGAGAATAGAGAACAATCTGCATTAATAGGGTGCCTGAGGAGCGGGGGAATAAAGAACACTTTGCATCCATTTTAGTCATTGCATGCCATGTTAATTGTAAGCCTTGTTCCAAATTGGATTTCAAAGTAAAAGAGGAAGAGGAGGGTGATCTAATGTTTGGTCAATGATGTAGTTAATGATGAGAAACCCAAATGACCAGAATATGGCATCCAAACTGCACTGTAATGTTCCAAAAAAAAATTGTTCCAATCTGCATTTCAAACTGCCTTTAAATGTCATGTTCCAGCCAAAATTCAGTACAACCATACAACTATACATACAAATATATCCAGCAAATCAAAACTACATAAATCATACCAAACTATATAAACTATACTTCCAACAAACCAAAACGGCATATATCATACCAAACTATATAAACTATACATCTAGCAAACCAAAACTGCATCCAACAAACCATATTACATTACTAGAAATTTGTAATTACAAGCCATCCAAATATCCAAAGTATTCTTAAATATTCAAAGTTACAACCATGACAAAATTATTATAAATCACCCCCAAAAATATACTAAAGTTGCAGTATTAATCAAAAGGGTTACAACCATGGCAAAAAAATTCTAAAACAGCCCCAAAAATATACTAAACTAAGACATCCCCATATACATTGCCTTCAATGTACCTAGGGGTGCTCAACGGTAAAAAACCAAACCGGTACCGAAAAAACCAAACCGATATCGAACTGATAAACTTGGAAAATCAAGAACCGGTTCAGTACAAAATCGGTACCGATTTTTTCGGTTCGGTTTTCGGTTATACCGCAATAATTAAATAATTTTTTTTATATTAACATTATAAAGAATAAAGAATCTAAAGGCAGTACAACATTATAAAGCAATTTTTTGCTACCGAGTTCTGAAAATATCCAAGTTCAATTAGCACAAGTATGCTTCAAATTACATTAAACAATTTATACTAATTTTGTATAAAAACCAATTACAGCGGATCCAACAAAACAACAATATTGTAAGATATGAGTTCTCATAATCATAATAATATTGTAAAACAACAACTATCCTTCAAATTACATTAAGCAATTTATACCAATTTTAAAGAAGAAAAAAAATCTAATTACAGCAGATTCAACCAAACCCAATTAAAATTAAATGATGTTGTCTCAAATTAAATTTGACCGTTTTCTCAAATAAATTTTTTATTCACCCGTTGGTGTTTATATCAAATATAAATTAAAGCTATTAAACCAATTGAGACTAACCTTGAATTCAAGAGGAAACAATGGAATAAATTTAGAACTTTTTTTGTCTCCCAATAGCCACTTGATTGATCACCAACTTTTCGATTTTTTCAACTTTTCAACTTTTTGTTTTTTTTTGGTTTTTCAGTATTTACCGAATTTAAAATTTTCATTACTGCTACCGGTACCGAAAAGTATAAAAAAACTAAAAAATCGGTACTGAAAAAATCAAAATCTAAAAAAATTGGTACCGCTGGTACCGATTTCAACCGGTTCGGTAAAAAACTAAAAAAACCAATTTTTTTGAGCACCCCTAACTGTACCGCACCTGCAGTGCTACTTGTAGATTATCTTCCACCACATGGGTTGATCTCTGCCTCATAGTTCCACTCATCTCCCTAGTTGTATTCCCATTTCCAGCTGTACCACCTTGTTTTCTTTTCACCTATTATTAGATTATATATTAGTATGTACATTTAAAAATTTAAGGAAACATATAAATCGTACAAAATTAAAAATTAAATAACTCACACTGAGTTTTGGCCTTTTGGCAGTAGGTTGTCCTTCTGTACCAGGTTGTGCTTGGGCAGGTGTGTTCTGACAACCAGATTTATTATGTCCATATTGCTTGCATTAACTTTAAACTAAATTCCTTTCCCCTTCCCAACTGCATAATTTTGTATTGCTTCCCTTAATTGGTCAACCCCAGTGAAAGTCATGTATAACTCAAAGTCGATGTCTTTAATTGCAATGTTTGGATTATACACAGGAACAACTCTCTTCACTTTAATCCTTGGCTCTTCACCTTCTCACTCACTTTCACTACTTGAGGGAGGAGTTGCAGGAACTTCAATGTCAGAATATTAATATATTTCCTCCCATCGATTCATGCACCTTGTACCAAATTTAGTTACAACCTCATCATTAGATGAAAAAATAGATTCAACATAATCTTTATCAATAATTTTTTGCTTCTTACTTGCCTTGTTTTTCCTTTTATTCTTCTTTCACAATATAAGAAAATGTTCTATCAGTGAAAAGTTTCTGTAACTGCCATATTCGATCGCGAATGATAGACTTAACGACCACTATTAGCGACGGACATCCAAACTAGTCGTTATTTTATATTAGCGACCACCTTGCGGTCGCTAAATGGTCGCTAATTTGAATTTACCGCCTTTAATTTTAGCGAAAGTGTTGGCGAGGAAAATCAATAAAACTCTACGACCGCATGAGGTCGCATATAGCGGTCGCAAATCTGTTTGACTTCCTCAGCAGCTAGACCGTCAATTCAATTAAAATCAATGACCGCAAGCAATCGCCAAAAGCGGTCACTGATCATTTTAAAATCATTTAACTCCTAGATTGTCTGCCAAAAGAAGATAAAGAAAGAAAAAGAAGAAAAAGAGAGAAAAGGAGAAGCCACCTGGCGATGCAGCCCGCCTCCGTCGCCTTCCGTCCGCCGTCTGCCGTCACCTGCAACAGATGAGGGTATTCAATCTATCTCTTTCATCTATAGATAGTTTTCAATTTGGGTTTGATTTAGAATTATATATATATATATTATACTTGTATGTTTATATGAGTTTAATTTGGCTATTTAGTTTGAATTGGGTTAGATTTATGCAATGGCAGCTAGTATGTTGATTATATAATAATAGTGTGATATTTAGTTTTAATTTAGCTTTAATTTGTGCAATTTCATTGCATGCATGTTCATAATATGATATTGAGACTTATGTTAGTGTATTGAATCAGATATTAAATTTGAGTTTTGTTTTTTGCATAGTGTATAAATTTAGGGTATAATGTGTAGGTTGTTTATAGTGGTTAGACATAAATTATAATTACAATAATATAATGTCCATTATTATATAATATTACTAAAATAAATAAAATAAATATTAAATTAAATATAATAAAATATAAATAAAATAAAATAAATAATATAACTAAAAATAATACAAACTAAAGTAAAGAAAATAAAAAAATTCTTATTTTACTTAATTTTTTCCAACTAAAATCAACTAAGTAGCATTTACTTTAGTTTTCACTACTAAATTTATATCAACTAAGTAGTTTTTACTTAGTTAATATTACTTAGTTTTCTAATACTAATTAAAATAAATTAAGTAGCATTAATTTACTTAGTTTTACCCTACTAAATAATATAAAATAATATAATAACATAAATTTATATTACTTTGTATAATATATCATAATATATCCTAGCATAAAATAATTCATGACATAACATAAAATGAAATAAGTTAATTAAATTAATTACATTCCTTAAATTTATTGATTTAAACAGTATAATATCATATAATATATCACTAAATAAATAAATAAAATAGATTTAATTAAAAAAAATCGAATGAAAATGATTTAATTAAAATAAATAAAAGTGAGAACATACTCTATCAATAACTCAACTGCAACATCCTTAAGACCAACTTTTTTTGAATGTTTTGTAACTAAATATCAGCATTTTCCTGAAAAATAGTTTATATCACAATCTCTATCATGAAAGTATACTATGAATCTGCGATCAACCAACCTCGTCTTGAATTTGAATCCACAAAGTAGTATCCTCGAAATATATACAACAATTTGGAGAAAGATGAAAGTGTGCACTTACTGAAAGATAACTTGTTACAAATAGATGGAAACTTCATGTTATAATGTAAAACAAATAATTTCATCATATATGGTAGTAATATCTCTTGGGAAAAGTTAAGGCATTGCACTTATATCTAAGATTGAATAGCGATTCTAAGGTAATAATCCATAATTCCCGTATCCGAAAAAAAAATATATATGATGAAATTATTTGTTTTCTATACTCGAATTGAATAATTGAGTTATTGCGAGACATTCTATTTGTTCCATCAAATAGATGTTACATCTTAATCAATCCTTGAGATGTTGTCACTTTCATCTTTTCTCCAAATTGTTGTATATATTTCGAGGATACTACTTTGTGGATTCAAATTCAAGACGAGGTTGGTGATTCATAGAATAATTTCATGATAGAGATTATGATAGAAACTATTTGCCAAGAAAATGTTGATATTTGGTTACAAAATATTCAAAAAAAGTCAGTCTTAAGGATGCTGCAGTTGAGTTATTGATAGGGTATGTTATCTCTTTTATTTATTTTAATTAAATCATTTTCAGTCTATTTTTTTTAATTAAATCATTGTCATTTTAGTATATTAACATATATATCTTTCAGTATTTTATATAAACGTATTGATGATATTATATTTTTTGAACAAACAGATTGCAACTTCTTATGTGTAAGACCCCAACTTTTTATGAATAAAGATTTAATTTCTCTAATTATTATTTTGAATAATAAGGTTTTGATTTGATATAATGCTTTAGTTATGGGTGATATGTTCAAATTTTTCAAAGTAAGCAAGTTGTCATAAAATATTCGTTTGATCGAGGAATATTCTTTTTTTGACGCCCCCAAAATAGGTATACATCACCCATCTTGAGTCACCAAATACATGGTACAAAATTCAAATACAACTTAATAATTCAACTGTCTTGTAAAATACGACAAAACATAAACTGAGAGTATTAATACGAATTTTGTCTTTTAAACAGTATTCAAACTCAAATGGAGTCCTCAATACATTTATTATCACACTATTTCATAGAATAGTGAGGACTACTAATGCAAACAATCGGACCAATTACTCTGGTTCCCCACTACTCTCCCTACTCACGTTCTCATTTCACGAAGAGAACAATGAAAGCAAAATGGTGAGCTCAACTAGCCCAAGAAGAAATATTATGACTAAGATAATGCAGAATAATTTATCGTTAGTCTTCAACAGTGTTAAACTGATAAAATATAACAAACATCAAGTTTAACTGCAGCGGAAAAAGTAATCCATTAGAAGAGTCAAGTAGAGCATGATATCTACTATCTTCTATGATTTAAAAGGTTTTTCATCACTTTTATCATTTGAGACTCGACAATAAATAATCCACATCATCGAATTACCCCTGCACTACGGCCAAGGATATTCTTTAGTATCACGACCATAAATTATCCATGCACTACGGGCCAAGGATATTCGTGTATTCATCAATGGTCACGATTATGCCAACAATTGTCCATCAATGCACTACGGGCCAATGAGGACTTTTACCACATCATTTGTAACATTACGGTCATGATTATACCGAATAATCCCTGGTCATAATCATACCAAGTCCATCTATGCACTATGGTCACAGATGACTTTCATCATAATATATATATGAGGACGATGATAAGAATATAAGAATTCAATTAAATGAAAGCAAAGGATAAATTTTTAAACATTTATAATTTAATTTATCCAGAAATCAATAACGTCCAAATTGTCAACATGATACTGCTTTGTGGAGTAAAATTCAAGAATAATATTGTACCAAAAATGATTTGGACCGAAAACGAATCAATTTTTATCATGAATAGTACCCCGGGTGAATAGTACTCGAGTGAATAGTACTCCGTAAATAATAATTCGGGAATAGTAACCCGTGAATAGTACTCCAGCATGGAAAAGTTAAAACTTATCAAGAATGCTCAGAATAATATTTCTATGAAAAGATATTGGATGAATCGTAAATATGAAGGATATTCTACTAATTTCATGGAGTATAGAAGCCAAAACTTTAACTAAATGAGTATAGAATTCGAAATCTGAAACGAAATAATATTACTTACATACTATAGAGTATGTAAGAAAATATTATTTCAAGCGAATATTGAACAAAAATAACATCCCTTACCTTGAAAAGAAGAGTATTCCAACTGGTATAGCAGAGATATTCTTGAAGAAAACTTGAACTGTTTTCTATGCTCAAATCGTCCTTAAACTCTAAAGATATACGCTCAATATTATAGAAGAAAAATTCTCTGATTCTGGTGTGATTTTTAATTCTAACTAGCATCCTATTTATAGAAGAAAGGAAAGAATACTATTTGAATTTTAGAAATCACGGACGCACAGTGTTTTTTTTTCTTCTTCACGGGCGCCTTATACAAGGTCACGGATGAAAGAAATTTCATGTAAAACCAAAAACTAAAACATAATATATATATATATATATATATATATATATATATATATATATATATATACCTATCAGTACCAAAATCACCCACCACCACCAATTCATTTCTCTCATTTCTTTATCCCCCACACACACGCAACACATAGTCACATGCACACACCTGCACATTTTTATATATAATATATACATAATGATTATATATATATATATATATATATATATTGAATAAATTTCTATCGATTATTTTAAAAAATAGGTAAATGGGGGTTCATATTTTAAGCAGAATTTACAACAAATACTTCATAAAAATTCCTTCAATATTTTCAACAACCTTTATCATCACTATTATAATTCGCAATATTTAACAACTAGGTCGTTCCCCAGGAAAGAGAGGGCTTTCCAATGAGGATTTCTCCCTATTGGCGCGCAATTAGATTAATTAACATCTCATTGACAGAACTTTTAGACATCGTCAATATTGCACATAATAATATTAATAACTTTGTCGTCTCAATTATTTGATTTAATAATATAAAATATTATGCAGATGATACTGTGAAAATAATTGAATCAATAATATGAGAGATATGATGCAACAATTACTGTAGCAATAATTGAGTATAACTGAGTGACTTCTCACGTAAGCATCAATAATCAATACCGTGTGCTACTATGCAACCACGCGTATTATTGTACTTTTAACACCGGTTATTTTAATAGTTAACGGTAAAACTTCCGCCGTTATTTTCATAAAAAGATATTTCTGTCATTTTCTAATTCCGATAATACTTCCGTTGTGGGGTCCACCAATGATTGTGCCTTCGTGCGAATATTCCGTGTTAAAACGAATATTCCCCGACCAATCGAATATTTTATAACAACCTGCTTACTTTGCAAAATTTATAATTATTACCCACAACTATAACATCATAACAAATTCAAACCTTAATATTCAAAAATGATATTTATAGAAAAATTCATCTTTATTCATAAAAGTTGGGGTCTTACACTTTTTGTCAGAGAATATTCATATGACGGCGCAATCATTGGTGGACCACATAACGGAATAATTTTCAGATAAAGAAAGCAACAGAAATAACTTTTTTATAAAAAATAACGGCAAAGCTTTTACCGTTAACTGTTAAAATATTCAGTGATAAAAGTACAGTAATACGCGTGGTTGCACAGTAGCACACGATATTGCATAGTATCTTTGATTATTGATTCTTACATAAGTAATCACTTAGTTTCATTCAATAATTGCCACAGTAGTTGTTGCATAGTATCTCATATTATTGATTCAATTATTGTCACAGTATCATCTGCATAATATTTTATATTATTGAATCAATAATTGACACGACACAATTATTCATATTATTAGTTAGCATTATTGGTAATGTCTAAAAAATTCTGTCGATGAAAGGGGTTAGGTTATATAATTGCGCGCCAATAAGAATAAATTCTTATCGAAAAGCCCCCTCTTTCCTGGGAATAATCTGATTGTTAATATTGTGAGCTTATAATATTAATTATGAATAATTATTATATGGTAGATATTGGTTCAATTTTGATATAAATGAAGGAATTTTGCATGAAATATTTATTGAAAGTTTGACAATTATTTTCTTCGATAAAATATTCATTCAAATATATTATTATAATATATTATTTAAATAGTAATATTATAATAATATATATAATTTTCTGGTATGTGAATAAATGGAGTGGAGGTTAACAACTTGAATTTGAATTCTTTATGTGTACTTCTTCTTTTTCAAATTTGCTGGCTAAAGTTTCCTGCATATTTTTCTTTCTTCTTTTTGGTGGGCGGTGAGACCTCTTGCAAACCATTTCTTTGTTTCCAAAATTTTGGGCACCATAAACAAATGAGATTTTAGGCAAAGTAGAATATGAAAGTTAGAAATATGCAGGAAGTTAGGCGGAGAAAGTTTGGCAGAGTTAGGCATAGTTATTTATTTTTTTCTCTCTCAGTTGCACTATAAAAGGGAGGTTACCCTCCTTCTTAAACACACCATCACAATATCAAAAATTCTTCCTCTATAATATTGTGAGTATTTCTTTTGAGTATAAGAATACTTTGAGTGTAGTTTTTAGTGCAAGATTTTCTCAGGATAATAACCGATATTCCAAGTCAGATTTAGTATCTACTAAGGTAAATGATATTATTTTTTTCGTAATGGATATTATTTTATTTCAATACTCGTAAGAAATATCATTTTCTTTCATACTCCATATTATGTAAGAGATATTATTTCATTTCATATTCCTAAATTTAAACTTACTATGGTAAGTATTGCTTCTATAATTCCTAAAATAATTAGAAATTCCTTAAGGTTTGCGCTTCATCTAATATCATTTCACTGGAATATTGGTCTGAACTTTCTTATTAAATTTTAATCTTTTCATGTCTGGGTATTATTCATACAGTTCTATTCATGATCACTATTCATACGGTACTATTCATGGGTACTATTCATACGGTACTATTCATAAGTATTGTTCACAACAGAATTTAGTTTTCTTTTCTGTCCAAATTATTTTAGATACATGAATATCATTCTTGAATTTTACTCCACAAATAGTTATCATGTTGATAATTTGGATATTTTGAACTCTGGATAAATTGAATTATAAATCTCTAATATTTATCCTTAATCTCACTTGATTAATTCTTTATATCATTGTCATCATCCTCATGCTTAAATTATACTGGAAGTCATCTTTGGCTCATAGTGCAAAGATGGACTTTTGATTGGTATGATTATGACCAAGAATTGTTTATTGGTATAATCATGACATGTAATGTTACAGACAAAGGTTTGTGGTGAAAGTCATCTTTGGCCCGTAGTGCATAGATGGACAGTTGTTTGGCATGATCATGACCACTGGTGATACAAACGAATATCCTTGGCCCCGCAGTGCATGGGTAATTTGTTGATTTGAAACATTTATTGATTGGTGTTACAGGGATAAAATATTGATGGTGGACTTTTAAAATCATAGAAGATAGTAGACATCATGCTCTACTTGACTCTTCTAATGGATTGTTATTTTCGCTGCAGTTGTTGATCTAAAACTTGTTGTCTATTGTATTCTATCAGATTTTTCACTGTTGAGGACTAAAGATAATTTGTTCTTCATTATCTTAGTCATAATATGTGAGATCTAGAATTTTATGAAATGAAAGTATTCAATTTTCTTATAATTATTATTCTATTTAGTAAATGGTTAAATTGATAAAAGGTTAAAGTTAAGGGTGATATGTGAATTTTTTTGCAAAGCAAGCAAGTTGTTATAAAATATTCGATTGGTCGGGGAATATTCATTTTAACAAGGAATATTTGTACGACTACACAATCATTGGTGGAACCCGCAACGGAAGTATTATCGTAGTTAGAAAATGACAGAAATATCTTTTTATAAAATAACGACAAAAGTTTTATCGTTAAACTGTTGAACTACCAGGTAGAAAAAGTACAATAATACGTGTGGTTGCATAGTAGTACACGGTATTGATTATTGGTGCTTGCGTGAGAAGTCACTCAGTTATACTCAATTATTGCTACAGTAATTGCTGCATAATATCTCTCATATTATTGATTCAATTATTATCACAGTATCATCTGCATAATATTATTAAATCAATAATTGAGACAACAAAGTTATTCATATTATTATTTGCAATATTAACGATGTCTAGAAAGTTCTGTCGAGGAAAGGTTTGGTCACCTAATTACGCGCCAATAGAGAGAAATCCTTATCGAAAAGCCCCCTCTTTCCTGGAAAAGATCTGGTTGTTAAATATTGTGAGTTATAATATTAATGAAGAATAAGTTTGTGTTGATTAAAGATAAAATTGATAGTTCCATTGTGTTGGGATTATTAGTGTTAGTGGAAATTGACATTTATTTCGATAAGGTTGTATTGACCAATCGGGTAATTAATCAAAAAAATGAGCAACTAATTGCTATTAATTTGTATGCTTATAACTATTTGTTCACATGCATGTACTATTGATTCACATGCATGTACTATTAGGGGAGGTGGTGCAAGATTGATAATACTTGTGTGACTAAATTAAAAATAGAGGTACAGATGAAGGTACTATACTGTAACTATTTTTTTCACATGTATATAACTATTAATTCACATGACTGAACTATTGATTCACATAATGTAATATTAGGGGAGGTGGTGCAAGTTTGATAATACTTGTAGGACTAAATTAAAAATAGAGAAAAAGATGAATGTATTATACTGTAATATTTTGAGCTCCAAAACGTGTAATTATCGAAACTATATTTTTCAATAAATAGAAGCTTATTCTTCTTTCATTCTCACCAATTCACTAAGATTCATAAGAGCAATTATAGAGAGAGAAGCTATAGAGAGAAAGAAGAAGACAAGTCTGCAACTTCACTATTCCAGTATCCAGTCTTCTTCTGAGGTAAGGGGTATTATTTCTTTCGTATTCGTAAGGGATATTATTTTTTTCAGTATTCGTAGAAATAATATTTTGTTCCATACCCTGTAGTATGTGAGTAATATTATTTTATTTCGTATTCTTAATTCTACACTCATTCTGTTAAAGTATTTCTTTCTATATTCTATAAAATTTTTAGAATATCCTTGATATTTGCGCTTCATCTAGTATCTTTTCATGAAAATATTATTCTGAGCATTCTTTATAATTATTGATATTTCCATGTCGTAATACTATTCACGAGTTACTATTCACAAGTTACTATTCACCTAGTTACTATTTACTCAAATATTATTCACTCGGGTATTCAGGGCACTTTTCATGTCGGGGTACGATTCACGGGGTACTATTCCTAAAGTACTATTCACAGGGTACTATTCACTCGAAAATTTTATTTCTTTTCTGTCGAAATTATTTTTGATACATGAATATTATTCTTGAATTTTACTCCACAAAGCAGTATCATGTTGACAATTTGGATATTATTAAATTCTGGATAAATTAGATTATAAATCTTTAAAAATTTATCATTGCTTTGATTTAATTGAATTCTTATATCATTGTTATCATCCTCACGTTTATATTGTTATGAAAGTCATCTGTGGCTTACGTGCATAGATGAACTGTTGATTGGTATAATTATGACCAGGGATTATTCGGTATAATCATGACCGTAATGTTACAAATGATGTGGTAAAAGTCCTCATTGGCCCGTAATGCATTGATGGACAGATGTTGGTATGATCATAACCATGCGTTCTCTTCGGCCAAGGGTGCAAAGATGAATTATTGTTTGGCATGATCATAACCATTGGTGAAAACACGAATATCCTTGGCCCGTAGTGCATGGATAATTCGTGGTTGTGATACTAATGAATATCCTTGGCCCGTAGTGCATGGATAATTCAGTGATGTGGATTATTTATTGTGTTTAGTCTCAGCGATAAAATATTGATAATAAACTTTTAATTAAGTAGAAGATAATAGATATCATGCTCTACTTTGACTCTTTTAAAATACAAATATGTCTTTGGCCCAGTAGTGTAAAGATGAATCATTAATGAATATCTTTGGCCCGTAGTGCAAAGATGAATTTATTAGTATGATTATGAACAGAATTGTGATTTGGTATAACCATGATCTTTGATGTTTCAGGTAAAGACAGGTGATGAAAATTATCTTCGTCCTGGGTGCAAAGAGGAATTTAGAATCACAATTATGATTATGAGTTATTCACATGATTGTGGACAGGAACTATTGATTGATGTTACAGGGATAAAACATTATTGGCGGACATAACGTGGAGAATATAGACTTTATGGTCTATTTGACTCTTCTAATGGATTGCTCGTTTCGCTGTCACTATGGTTGAAAAGTTTTATCATCTACCATATGTTCTAAATCTCTGATTTAATAATGACGAAGGCTATTGAAAATTTAATTATCTTTAGTCATGATATTCTTTACTAGGCTAGTTGTGCTCACCCTTTTGCTTCACAATTCCTTTCAGGTAATAAGAGTATGGTTGAGAGCGGGGTAATATGAATAGAACGATGGTCTATAGCTGTTGAGGTTCCCCCTAAAACAATATGAAAATAATTTTATTGGGAATTTTAGATAAGTGTATCGTATTTTATACGTCATTTTAACCGTTAATTTTGGTGAACCGACTAGGGTGAGGTGAACCCAACTTTGGAAGGGTGTTTTGCCATTATCATACAAGATGTCTAATGACAGACGACTTCGTGTTATCATAAGATAGGGTTGTGCACATGCACTTACTGATTATATCTATGAGCACTACTTATATAATCTCAGAGTTTGGTTGAAATATAATTCTCAATTGGAGATAATGGAGATAAATATATGTCAAGAGAAGACTCACCATTGGAAAGAACATGATAGTAATCTTCTCATTTTTCTTTGGGGTCTATTGGGTCAACCAAGGATAATTCTCGAGTCATATGATATCTATCATAACTTAGATTCATGGCATCCCATGTACGAAGGTTTTCTTGAGCATTTTCCAAGGATTTTAATTTCTAAAACAGTTATTGATTGTACTTTTATGTAAAGTGCCATTGTAAGGTGTTGTGTTCGAGGCACCATTAGAGTTACATATAGTTGTATTAAAACTCATAGTTTAACTGTGGTCGTATTCTGTACGACAGTTTAAAAGTTTGAATTTGAGGATTTGTATTTAGAAATTGTGTTGATGTATTTCGTGGCGACCCAGAATGGGTTGGGTGGATTGGACCTATTTTGGGGGCGTTACATAATATTCTTCACTGGGCTAGTTGAGCTCACCATTTTCCTTTTAGTTCTATTGTTCTTCTCAGGAGGCGAGAATATAGCTGGGACTAGTTGAGGAGTGGAGTAATGATTCAAGATGGTTGTTTTAGTAATCCTCACTATTTTGTAAAATAGTGTGACAAGAATTGTAATGAGGATTTTATTTGAGTTTGAATAATATCTACGAGAAAATATTTGTATTAAAACTCACAGTGTATGTTTTATCTTATTCTACACGATAATTATTGGTTGTATTAATGAAGTTTTTATTTGGTTTCTGTACCATGTATTTGGCGACTCAGAATAGGTTGTGTGGATCTATTTTGGGGGCGTCACATCATGCACTATAGATTCAAGACTATATAGCATGATAAAGTCCCCCCCCCCCCCAATACTCCTTGAGAAGTGTAAAAGCTGGTTTAACCCACCTCTCCATGAAATCGAGAAACATCCTCGGTTTTAAAGCCCTAGGCCTTTCAGTTTTTAATCCTTTTTTTTTTGCAAAATCAACTATCATAGAGTGAAGAGTTGCTAATTTAAGATTTTTTTTTCTCATAGCTTTATTTGACTCAAGGTTTGCATGTACTAAATGCACAATAAAAATTGTACCCTAGGTATCATTGATCAACAAATTAATCAAAAAATAAATTATTATTTTCTTGTAAAATTAGACTTATTGGGAAATATGAGAGAGAAATAGAGTTGCAGGAAATTCAACAGTATAGAATGACAATAACTATTTTTTGATACATACTGTACTTTCTCTTGAAGTCTTGAACAAAGTGGTTCAATGATTGTTCAGGAATTTAAGAGGAAGTACAGTATGGTGAACCACTTATTGAGAACTGTTTAATTTCCCGCCACTCTCCTTTTGTTCTCTTATTTCCCAATAAGCCTGATTTTGCAGTAAATTCAAAAGTTCTTTGTTGATAAACCTTATGATCAATGATACCTTGGGTAAAATTTATATTTCATATTTACTATATGCATACCTTGAGTCAAATAAGACTAAATATGGGTAAAAAAATATCTCAGTTGGCAACCTTTCACTCTATGGCAGTTGATTTTGCAAAAACAGGAGTAACAACTAAAAGGCTTAGGGCTTTAAAATCGAGAATATTTTCCGATTTCATGAAAAGGTGGGTCACAAATAGCTTATACTTCTCAAGGAGTATTGGGGACAAATTTTATCGACGACCGACCGACAATCAAGATCGTAAAATCTTCTTCTTGCACTTGGCAGACATTTGACGTCTCCGAGTTCTGAGGAGTTAGCTTATGCAGTGACGAGAACAACACAATAACAGGATGAAGATACCGAGGTAATCTTGTCATTTTTTATCTTTATGTTTAGTTTTACATGTTTATTTTAGCATACTTTAGACATGACACTTAAGAAAGTATAATGAAGAAACCAAGTCAGTTTTAGTCGGACAGTATTTGTTTATGTTTATACGTGCGTGGATGTTTATATTTATTGTGTTAGTTTTTATAAATTATATATATATATATATGGATGGATCTCGATAGATTTGTAGGGATTTTGGTTAATATATAGATACTTCTGCTTGTTGGAATATAAATCAAGTACAAACAGGTACATTTTCTTTGGAAAATCCACTAAACAGGCAATTTTTTTTAAAATTAAAAATCAGCGACCGCATACTGTCGCTAATGTTTATCAGTGACCGTTTATGAACCCAGGATGTTAGAGACCGCAGCGATCGCTACTAGTGGTCGCGGACACATAGACCACATCACTAATGCGATCAGGCTCACGGTGACTCAGCTTAGCGACAGATTCAGTCGCTATATGGCGGTCGCGGACATGTCAATCGCCAAAAGTGGTCGCTGTTGTGCAGACAGTGACCAGGTTATATGCAACTATTATCAGCGACCTCGGTCGCTGATAGATATATGTGACCTTATGCGATCGCAGATAAGCGGTCGCTAATAAGCCTTTTTCTTGCAGTGGCATGTGTTCTCAGTTGTCTCATGATTATCTGATGCCTTGTTAGCATGTACTGAACAAAAAGCTTGAGTCACTATATGTTCAGGTACTTCACCTTAAGATACTTCATCGCACTCCACTTCAACTTCATCATCTAATTGAACTTCATCATCCAATTGAACTTCACAAACAACTTCCAACTTTTTAATCTTTGATTTTTTAATCTCTTCCTTATGCAGCCTAGCATTGATCAACTGCTCATTCCCATCATCATCACTAACATCGCTGCAGTCATCATCTGTTTCTTCATCATTAGATTCATCATCATATCCCTTTAGTGCATCAACTTGCACATCAACTTCCCTCTCAAGTTCCTGCTCAACTTCTTTCTCACCTACCTACTCAACTTCTATCTCAAATGGTAAGACTTCATCAGTAGAGTGGTCACAATATAGATCAATTACACCATACTATTCACCCTGCTCAACTAGTAACCTAATATTATGGTCATCATGTATCCACTCTAAACTATAACGAATATCCAAACGAAAAACTTTGAAATACACTGCAGTATTCTTTTTGTATCCATACTTCTTATGTAAGTTGTATATTTTGTCAACATTCAGTCAGTCACCATCAACGTCATGAAGCAATTCTACAAAACCTCCTCCATAGTGGTATATTTATTCTTCAATGAACCTACCACCATGATTAAATTTCACATAAAATAAACTTATGTTACAATAGGTAATGGCACAATATTAGATAATAAGCTTTGTAAAATTACACAAATATATTAGTGGAAGAAATCGACATATAAACTCAAATCATACATAACTTAAAAATAGAACAAATAAGGGTATTACATTTAAACCCAAATCAACGAACAATCATGTACCAAATTTTATATACCTTAAACCCAAATCGACATATAAACACAAATCAAAGAACAATCAGTGGAAGAAAAAAACTAATTTGAATATTTACAGAAGTTATTCTAAGCATGTACCATGAAGAGTCCAGAAAAACACATAAGGGTGTTACAGTTAAACCCAAATTGACATATAAACCCGAATCAAAAACCAATCAGTGGAAGAAAAAAAAACCTAATTTGGATATTTGCAGGAGTTATTCTAAGGGTGTTATATTTAAACACAAATCGAATAATAATCAGTGGAAAAAAAATACTAACTCAAATATTTGCAGGAGAATCTCGACAAAGGAAAAAATTTTTAAACACAAACTCATACATACCTTCGACTTTGTCAGAGATTTGCAAAAAAAAACCCTAGAAGATCAAATCGCGTCTTCGTCTTCGTCGCTCAATCTCTCTCTCTCTCTCTTTGAACTTCGATTCATGTTTTATATTGTTGTGTAATTCACTTGTGTTTAGTTGCCATTTTTATTATTTTTCTTTTTTTGTTTAAAAGCCACATAGGAAAAAAACTCAAATCAATTTAACAGAAGTTAGCTTTAGTTAACAAACTAGCCCAATTGTAAAATCTTAATTAGTTTAATGGGATAATTTAAAAAATTAAAAGTTTAGTGGTGAATTAAGTAAAATTTGACAACTATAATGACTAAATCATTAGTTTTGCCATCCTTTTAAAGTAGAGTAAGATATAATGACATCTTCTACAAATAATCATAACAATATTCACTCTTTTTTAAATTTTTAAATAATAGACAGTACCTCTCTAATTAATAAAAATATAATATTCACTACTCCTAATGTGATTGACCGATTAATATTAATTGAATTTTTTAATATAATATTCAAAACACCTTTAAATTATTATATGAGCAATTAAATCTTCAAAGTGTGATGAGTAAAAATACCCATTAACTTTTTTTATTTTATTTTTATGTATTTCATTTCAATATTTACGTTGATTCACTTTATTAAATTATGAACTTAGGTACTCCCTTCATTCTAAATTATAATATCATTTTTGATTTTTTGAAAGATAATTTAAAATATTTTTAAATTCAAAATAATAAAATTTATCAAAAATTACGAAATAATAATCTTTTCATACGACAAATATAAGTTTTTACAGTTAAAGGAACAAATGTAAAATTTTCCAATATAAGTCATAAAATCAAAACAAATATCAACAAACAAAATACAATCAATATCATAAATTAAGTAAATATATTTTTTTTTGACATACATACCAAAAAATTCAAGTTCTATATACACTATAACTAAATAGCAATATACCCAATTTACACTGATTGCAATAAACAACTTAATTCTAAATTTACTGTAAGAACCCAACTTTCATGAATAAAGATTATTTTTCTCGAAATACATTTTTTAAAATATTAAGGAGTGAATTTGATATAATGTTATAGTTGTGGTTATATTTATAAATTTTACAAAGTACGCAAGTTGTTATATTATATTCGATTGGTCGAGGAATATTCGTTTTAACAGAAAATATTCGTACGATGGCACAATCATTGGTGGACCCCACAACAGAATTATTTTCGAAATGAGAAAACGACAAAAATAACTTTTTATAAAAATAACGGCGAAAGTTTTACCGTTAATGTTGAAATACCCGATGTTAAAAGTACAGTAATACGCGTGGTTGCATAGTAGCACACGGTATTGATTATTGATGCTTACGTGAGAAGTCACTCAATTTTGTTCAATTATTGCTACAGTTGTGACACCCCCAAATCCAGGTACTCCATTCCCACAGATTTTGGTGTTCACTATCCAAAACATTACATCTAACTACCCATAATCAAAGGATAAAGACGTAATTTAAATAACTTAAACAATCATCTTTCCCATTAAAGGGTTACATCATATTCTCAAAATATATCCCAGGTAATCTAACCTTAAAATTATTACATAAATTTGCGGAATACATCACAAATTAAACCAAGTCTTTAACACAATTTATTAAGATAAAAATTTCATAAGTCTTCAGCACTTGGACAATTTGCCCTTTTCTTTGCTAGTGGATGGCTCATCAACTTTCTCCACTTTAGCTGTAGTGTTAATTGCAAGAGTGAGCAAACAATTGCTCACTGATATAGGAAGTAGTAATAATAACAACATGAGAATGAACAACGAATGCTAGCAATAATGAACTTATTCTGTGAATTAAGAATAGAAAACAAGTTCGAAATCAATGTATGAGGGTCTTAAGACCACGAACTATGTCTCCGGTATATATGTATTATTACCTTAACCTTAATAGTCATTAGACTGTACAGACCCTTGTTAGCGTACTTAGGGCCCTTTGTACCATGTATTGTGCACAAACATCTAAACGTTACACGTACAAAAATCCCCTATATTAGGGTTGTTCTTCGTCTCAGTTTGAATTTAGAATTTCCGCACTAAAGAAAGTTTAGTTTGGAACTAGCTTATCAGTGTTTCTAGAAATTTAGAACACTATTCAACTTCCATCAATAAAGGTTTAATACGAGAATGTATAACTGAACAAGGCTATTAAAGTCAAAGATCGGATATCAACAATATATATAACTGAATAACATGATATACATGCAAAGTGCTATATTAAAAGGAGTTTAGAACAATCTTCTATGAATCAATATATTAGAACAATATATGCTTCAAATGATAATAAGGAAAGTAAAGCTCGCTCAATGTAACAAATTAGGTTACAAGAGTTTGCACAAACATACTCAAGATAAACTAGGCTTGCTCAATCTTACAAGAATTATAGGAACTTGTACAATAACAATTTTAGGAATGGGAACATGCATTCAATATGAAAAGAATGAAGTTAGAAAGCTTGCTCAATGTAAAGAGTTAAGGTTTAGGAACTTGCCTTGTTTGTAAGCTACACAAGTGTAAAATAATCTCCAATTACCCTACACATATCATTACAATCGCAACAACAATTAGTTGTATGAATATTAACATTATGGATATTAAACCATCATTTAGGTCATAACCCTAACCTAGTACCTAACCATTTAGGTTAACATACTTAACGAATCTGAAATCGCATTACGAGCCAACATAACTTACTCGTTCATTTCTAACTTTCGAAAACATCACTTTTAGTTTCATTATATAACTCAATTAACAATCACCTAAAACTCTTTTACACTAAGTATTACAACACCTTACAATCTGTTATTGTAGTCCACTTTATGTTTTAATATCCTTAACATGCATGCTAAACTAACCCAAGTCCGCTACGCATAACTCCAAATCAAACAGAGACTTCACTGTCATGATTGGCTACTTTCATGTGGTCAAGGCCAAAGAATGTATCTTGGGTAACAGTGTGCAGTTTACGACACAAAGTAGCCACCATATATATTCACATGCCATGCAGAGAACTGCTAAGCTAACATAGGCTACACAGCGATGCCTCAATTCCAATTTTTGCAGAAGCTCAAAATCAGACTCAGTTTTGGCCAAAAATCCCAATTCTACAGAAAATCTCCCAACTTCAACATCTAACACTTTTTCATATTATAGTTATACATGCTAAACACCATTCTATATACAAAAACATTATATAAACACCATTTTGAGGAATCAAAACCATAGTTTTTTTTTCAAATTTCTTCCATTTTACACTTTTAACGAATTTGATCGCCACGAACTTGTTTCTCAATCAATTGACATGATTTAAACTACGTTGTTTTTGTTTCTTAATATATTATCATAATCCACCAACAAATTACAGATTACATCACACATTGGACAATAAATTTGGTTCTTTCTAAGGCCATATTATAAGAATACTAACACTGTGATTTATATTTCCTTCTTATAATTCAATTTTCACGAATTTGAACATCAACCAAGGATTATAGATGATAACTAACAAGTTTAGCAAAACATACATACATATAATTCAACATCTTAACCCTATCCAACGAAATCTCCAATTAACAGAGAATAGGTATTGCAAAGAAAATTAAGATAAATTATACCTTTAAACCCCTAGTTGAATGCTAGCAAAAGATGATGACCCTCTCTCAAAATCACTGTGATTCTTCCTTCTCAAATCTATGTGGTTTTCCCCTTTTTCTCACCAACTCTCTGCTCTTCACTATGTTTCTCTCTTCACTGACTATAGCCTTAGGAGGAAAAATAAGACGCGTATAATAAACTGATATGGCACGTTCTCTTTCAGTTAGAAAAATAGAAAGACGTCAGTTGGAATAAGCCAAAGGCCACAAGGCTTTGTTTGGCTAAGCACAAACTCCCAACTTGATTATTTTCATATTATTTATATTATATAGTTTCATGTGTCACACATTAATTTAGTTAATTTTAAATAACTTTAGTTTAATTAATTTAAATAACTTTTAATGGTATTATAATTATATTACAAATAATAAATAATTAAATATCTAATTTAATTAATAAATTAGACACATCACTTTATTTAATTTATTTCCTTTAAATTAAACCATTCATTTAATTTAATTATTTCCTTAAATATTAAGCAATTTATTTAATTTAATTATTTTCTTAAATTAAATCCTTCACATAAAATTATCATTATTCAATTTAATTAACATTAATCAATTTAGTTACTAAATTAATTCCCCATAATTCATCAATTATTTATTTTCCTCAATAAATAATTATTTTAAATATTTAAATTAAATTTCAAATTTCTCGAATCGTTCTGATAGTAATTTTTACGATATCTCTCATATTATTCGAATCAATAATTGTCAATATTTTATATATTATTATATCAATAATTGAGATGACAAGTTATTCATCTGCATAATTAACAATGTCTAGAAAGTTCTGTCGAGGAAAGGGGTTTGGTCACCTAATTGAGCGCCAATAGGGAGAAATCTTTATCGGAAAGCCCCCTCTTTTCTGGGAACGATCTGGTTGTTAATATTACAAGTTATAATAACGAGGAATAAATGTTGTTAAAAATATTGATGGGATTTTTATGAGGTATTTTTTATAATTTTACTTATTATTTGGACCCCCATTTACCCATTTTTCAAAATAATCGGTAGAAAATTATTCTGTATATATAATATAGTGGGGGCCACGGCTGATAATGACATGTGGGTCACCGGGGGGGAAATGGGGGAGGATGTCACAGAATTAGAAATGGTGGAGTATTATGGAGGAGATATATATATATATATATATATATATATATATATATATATATATATTATAATAAGTTTTATTTTTTATGAAAAATATAATATATTATATTTTAATTGCATAGTATTTTACTATGCAATGCACAGTAATGTCTTGTGATATCAGAATTGGCACCCGTGAAATAAACCCATTGTGCGTCCATGATTTTTATTCAAATAGTATCGCTTCTATTCTCCTATAAGTAGGATGCTTAGTTAGAATTGAAAATCACACCATAATCAGAGAATTCTTCTTCTATAATATTGAGTGTATTTCTTTCGAGTTTTAGAAAGCTTTGAGCGTAGAAAACAGTAAAAGTTTTCTTCAAGAATATCTCCGCTATACCAGTTGGAATACTCTTCTTTTTAAGGTAAGGGATATTATTTTTGTTCAATATTCATATGAAATAATATTTTCTTCCATACTTTGTAGTATGTAAGTAATATTATTTTATTTCAGCTTTCAAATTCTACACTCATTTTGTTAAAATTTTGGCTTCTATACTCCATGAAATTAGTAGAATATCATTGATATTTGCGCTTCATCCAGTATCTTTTTATGGAAATATTATTCTGAACATTCTTGATAAGTTTTAACATTTTCATGCTGGAATACAATTCACGGGGTACTATTCACTCAGTAACTATTCACCCGGGGTACTATTTATGACAAAAATTGATTTTTTTTCGATCCAAATCAGTTTTGATACAATATTATTCTTAAAATTTACTCCACAAAGCAGTATCGTTTTGGGAATTTGGAAATTATTGAATTCTGGATAAATTAAATTATAAATCTTTAAAAATTTATCATTTACTTTCTTTTAATTGAATTCTTATATCATTGTCATCATCCTCATGTTTATATTATGATGAAAGTCATCTGTGGCCTGTAGTGCATAGATGGACTTGGTATGATTATGACCAGGGATTATTCGGTATAATCATGACCGTAATGTTACAAATGATGTGGTAAAGGTCCTCATTGGCTCGTATTGCATTGATGGACAGTTGTTGGCATGATTATGACCATTAATGAAAACGCGAATATCCTTGGCCCGTAGTGCATGGATAATTCATGGTCGTGATACTAATGAATATCCTTGGTCGTAGTGCAGGGGTGATTCGATGATGTGGATTATTTATTAAGCTGAGTCTCAGCGATAAAATTGATGATAAACCTTTTAAATCATAGAAGATAGTAGATATCATGCTCTACTTGACTCTTCTAATGGATTGTTTGTTCCGCTGCAGTTAAACTTGATGGTTATTATATTTTATCAGTTTAACACTGTTGAAGGCTAACGATAAATTTTTTGCATTATCTTAGTCATAATATTTTTTACTGGGCTAGTTGAGCTCACCCTTTGCTTTCATTGTTATCTTCAGGAAATGAGAATGTAGCTGGGACTAGTCGGGGAATGGAGTGATGGTCCAGATGTTTGCATTAATAGTCCTCACTATTTTGTGAAATAGTGTGATAATAAATGTATTGAGGACTTATTTTGAGTTTGAATATTGTCTAGAAGACAATATTTATATTAAAACTCACAGCTCATGTTGTATATTTAAGTTTATATTTGTATTCTGTACCATGTATTTGGCGACTCAGAATGGGTGATGTATACCTATTTTGGGGGCGTCACAGTTGGTATCAAAGCTTAGGGATATGATCTCTGGCTAAGATGTGTGACTAGAACTAGGGGGGAGAGACGGGGAAATCATTCGCTAGTATGACCTACCTAAGTTATTTGTTATTTAATTGGTCGGTCAAAATATAGGGATATTATGTTGTATGTCAATTAACCCTTGTTTTGTGGCAATTTTTGAAAATGACATCCGAGAATGTTGAGAATAGCAATGGAGCACAGGAGAACGTTGAGTCACCACAGATCAATACCCAGGATAATATGCAACAGGAAGACAATAATCCTCAGGTAAACAACAACACTGATCAAATGATGAACGATAGGATGTTCAGAGGCTTTATGCAACTCATGCAACATCAGGCGAGAGCGACTCCTGTTCATAATGCAGGGGGAAACACTGGCAACTCTCGGACGGTCACCGCTAAGAAGTTCAAGGAGTTGGAACCACCGGAGTTTTTGGGAGAGCCAAAACCACTTAAGGCGGAGATGAGGATAAATCAGATCACCAAGATATTTGATGTCTTGGGATGCTCCGAGGAGCAAAAGGTTCCCTTTGCCACCTTCATGTTGCGAGGAGAGGCAGATTACTGGTGGGAATTTGTAAAGTTTACTCAACCTATCACACTGAAGATGTCTTGGGAGAGGTTCCAAGAACTGTCCAACGACAAGTACTTTCCCGAAAGTATTCGTCACATGAAGGAGGTAGAGTTCATCAAGCTAGAGCAAAACAATATGACCATGTCGCAGTACGAAGCTAAGTTTACCGAGTTATCCCAGTTTGCATCCCACTTAGTTGATAATGAAGAAAGAATGACGCGGATGTTTCTAAGAGGTTTGAAACCCGAGATACGTCAATACATTATCTCTCACAAACTGTGTTTATATTCAGATTTTGTAAATAGGGCTCAGTTATTGAAGTGCGATAATGAGTCAACCCAACTAAGAGAGAGTAGCCGACAAGTCGATAATACTAGTGGTAGCAGTCATCAAAGCGGTGACAACAAACGTAGAGGGAATCAACATGCCAGAAATGGTAACCACTTCGGTGGTAATCATGTCCAAGACAATAAAAGTGGACATTTTAAGAAAAGGATATTCAAAAATGATGGAAAGACGTCAGCACCAGCACCCGTTGTTAAGGAAGGAGAATGACCACCTATCATATACTTCAAATACGGAGGGGAGGGACACATCAGTCCAAACTATGCACAGCAGTCTAAAATGTGTTACAATTATGAAAGAGAAGGTCACCTAACTAGATTTTATCGTGCAGGGAAGCCAAGTCCAGTTGGAACGGTGACAACAAATGTTATCCCAGACAAGTCAAAACCAGTAGTTCAAGGGAGAGCGTTTGTCATGACCTCCCAGAAAGCAAGGAACTTGAACGAGGTCATCACGGGTAAGATAATCATAAACTTTAACGAAGTCTATACCTTATTTGATATCGGTTCTACCTATTCTTTTATTTCTCTTACTTGCGCTCAACTTTAAATTTGACTACGGAGAAATTAGGCTTTGACTTATCTGTTGAAACTCCATTGGGAGAAATCTTCATTACATCCACTGTTTATAAGTCTTGTTTAGTTCAAATCGGCACCCGCACGTTACCTGTCGATCTTATTTCTTTGAAAATACTTGCATTTGACGTAATTCTAGGGATTGATTGGTTAACTACTCATCATGCTAAAATTAATTATTTTCGTAAAGTTGTTAGCTTTCATATTCCTAATCAACTTATTATGTGAATTCAAGCGACCAAACCATTAAAATCAATCACGGTCATCTCAAGCCATAAAGCTATTCGTTTATTGAAAAACGGATGTCAAGCTTTCTTTAACTCATGCCACGGATTTAAACAAAAAGACGTCAGTTTTGAATGATATTTCTATTGTTAATAAATTTCCTGACGTATTCCCGAAGAACTTTCTGGCCTACCCCCAGAGTGTGAAATTGAATTTTGTATCGACCTTGACCCGGTACAAAACCCTTTTCTAAAGCCCCATATCGAATGGCTCATATTGAACTTCAGGAGTTAAAAACCCAACTGCAAGAATTGTTAGACATCGGTTTCATTCGTCCTAGTACGTCTCCTTGGGGTGCTCATTTTCTATTCGTAAAGAAGAAAGATGGGAGTATGCGACTTTGTATTGATTATCGGGAGTTAAACCATGTCACTGTCAAAAATAGGTACCTGTTACCTCGTATTGATGACTTGTTTGACTAGTTGCAAGGTGCCAAATTCTTTTCAAAGATCTATTTTTATTCTGGATATCACCAATTAAAGATTAAAACTGATGAATTCTAAAGACTGCTTTCAGAACTCAGTACGGGCATTATGAATTCTTAGTCATATCCTTTGGATTGACTAATGCTCCTGCTGAATTCATGGATATGATGAACCGAGTATTCAAAGAATATTTAGATCATTTTGTGGTTGTCTTTATTAATGACATTTTCATATATTCCAAAAGTCGTGAAGATTATGAGCAACACTTGATACTGATACTCCAAAAGCTTCGTGAAAACAAGCTTTATGCCAAGTTGAAGAAATGGGAGTTCTGGCTCTTGGTCACGTGATATCAAATCACAGAATATCTATTGACCCAGCGAAGATTGAAGCAATACAAAGCTGGGAGCAACCTAAATCAGTGACCAAAGTACGTAGCTTTCTCGGCTTAGCTGGTTATTATCGGAGATTCGTAGAAGGGTTTTCTTGAATCGCTACTCCATTAACTCAGCTGACTCGGAAAGATACATTGGTTGGAGCGAGGAATGTGAGAAGAGTTTTCAAGAACTCAAGAGAAGACTCATTTCAGCACCTGTTCTGACAATACCATCTGGTTCGGAGGGATTTTTTATCTACAGT
The DNA here is from genome assembly GCA_020205605.1 of Panax ginseng. Taxonomy (NCBI): domain Eukaryota; kingdom Viridiplantae; phylum Streptophyta; class Magnoliopsida; order Apiales; family Araliaceae; genus Panax; species Panax ginseng. The sequence goes on from CM035131.1 coordinate 141,844,397, forward strand.
GATGCTTCGGGCAAAGGGTTAGGATGTGTTCTCATGCAAAATGGAAAATTCATAGCCTATGCCTCTTGACAACTCAAAGAATATGAGAGAAATTATCCTAATCATGATCTAGAGTTGGCAGCTATTGTTTTTGCACTTAAAATTTGAAGGCATTACCTGTATGGGAAGAAAGTGGAGATCTATACGGATCATAAAAGCCTCAAATATTTCTTCACTCAAAAGGAACTCAACATGCGGTAACGACGTTGGCTCGAACTGTTGAAAGATTATGATCATACTATTCAAAACCATCCTGGAAAAGCGAACGTAGTAGTTGACGCATTGAGTAGAAGATCATATGCGGGTACGAGTGCGATATTGTCAACGCAAAGGCCCATTTTATATGACTTGCAAAGGATGGAGATAGAGTTAAAGACTCCAGAGACCCACATGATGATAGCAAATATACGAGTAGAACCGACTTTAATCGATAAAGTTAAAGATGCTCAAGCTACAGACCTGGAGCTGATACATATGAGGAAGAAAGTTCAAGAAGGTGCTATTCCGGAAGCAAGAATCGATGAAGAAGGAATACTACGAGTCAACTCTAGACTTTGTGTTCCTAACAACCCTGATTTAAAGTATAAAATCGTGATGGAGGCGCACAACACACCATTTGCAATCCATCTTGGTATTACCAAAATATATCGTGATCTTCGACATACATTCTGGGGGAGCAATATGAAGAGAGAGATAGCGGAGTTTATCTCAAGGTGTCTAACTTGTCAACATGTCAAGGCGGAGCATCAAGTGCCAAAAGGTCCATTGTAACCACTTGAAATTCTAGAATGGAATTGGGAGCACATTACCATGGATTTTGTTACTGGTCTTCCCAAGGTTTCTCAAGGCATAGATGCAATTTGGGTCATTGTTGATAGATTGACCAAGTCTGCTCATTTCTTACCTATACGAGAAACTTATACACTTGAACGTCTTGCTCGTATGTATATAAATGAGATTGTAAGACTGCATGGTATTCCAGTATCCATTGTTTCTGATCGAGACCCAAGATTCACTTCACGATTTTAGGTTTGTTTGCAAAAAGCTATGGGCACAGATTTACGATTTAGTTCGGCGTATCACCCTCAAACGGACGGACAGTCAGAGAGGACTATTCAGACTCTTGAGGATCTATTAAGACTCTGTGTCCTTGACTTCAAAGGAAGTTGGGACAAGTTCTTGCCATTAATGGAATTCTCCTACAACAACAGTTATCAAGCAAGTATCGGCATGGCTCCATTTGAGGCGTTGTATGGAAGAAAGTGTCGTTCTCCAGTATGCTAGGACGAGGTGGGTGAAGAAACGTTGTTGGGACCTAAATTGGTACGCATGACTACGGAAAAGATTCAAATGATCCGGCAACGTATAAAAACCTCACAAGATTGTCAAAAGAGTTATGCTGATCTTCATTAGAAGGACGTAGAATTCAATGTTGGAGAACATGTGTTGTTACGTATTACTCCATGGAAGGGAGTTACGAGATTTGGAAAGGGAGGAAAGCTCAATTCTCGATTCATTGGCCCATTTGAAATCCTTGACCGAGTAGGAACTGTGGCCTATAGACTCGCTTTACCGTCAAGTATGTCTCGTGTTCATAACATTTTTTTACATATCCATGTTACGTAATTATGTGGAAGACCCAAACCACATTATTGAGTTAGAACCGGATGAAATAGCGGAAGATTTAACGTATGAAGAGGTTCCTGTTAAAATCATGGATAAGAAGGAACATATTCTACGCTCCAAGGTTATACCTCAAGTCAAAATTTTATGGAGAAACCACGATGTTGAGGAAATGACCTGGGAGTTACAATATGAAATGAAATCAAGGTATCCTCACCTCTTCGACATACCAGGTACGTACCCTAATTTCGAGGATGAAATTTCATAAGAAGGGGAGGTTGTAAGACCCCAACTTTCATGAATAAAGATTATTTTTCTCGAAATACATTTTTTTGAATATTAAGGAATGAATTTGAAATAATGTTATAGTTGTGGGTTATATTTATAAATTTTGCAAAGTAAGCAAGTTGTCATAAAATATTCGTTTGGTCGGAGAATATTCGTTTTATCAGGGAATATTCGTACAATGGCACAATCATTGGTGGACCCCACAACAGAATTACTATCGGTGTTAGAAAACGATAGAAATAACTTTTTATAAAATTAACGGCAAAACTTTTACCTTTAAATATTGAAATACCCGGTGATAGAAGTACAATAATACGCGTGGTTGCATAGTAGCACACGGTATTAATTACTGATGCTTACGTGAGAAGTCACTCAGTTTTGTTCAATTATTGCTACAAAGAATTCACTGCGTAGTATCTCACGTTATTTGATTCAATTATTGTTAATATTTTATATATTATTAAATCAATAATTGAGATGACAAGTTATTCATATTATTATCTGCATAATTAACAATGTCTAGAAAGTTCTGTTGAGGAAAGAGGTTTGGTCACCTAATTGCGCGCCAATAGAGAGAAATCCTTATCGAAAAGCCCCCTCTTTCTTGGGAACGATCTGGTTGTTAATATTACAAGTTATAATAATGATGAATAAATATTGATAAAAATATTGAGGGGATTTTTATAAGGTATTTGTTGTAATTTTACTTATTATTTGGACTTCCATTTACCTATTTTTCAAAATAATTGGTAGAAAATTATTCTGTATATATAATATGGTGGGGCCCACTGGTGATAATGACATGTGGGTCACCGGGGGGGGGGAATGGGGGAGGATGTCATAGAATTGAAAATGGATGGAGTATTATGGAGGGAGTATATATATATTATAATAAGTTTTATTTTTTATGAAAAATAGAATATAATATATTTTAATTGCATAGTATTTTACTATGCAAAGGACAAGAATGTCTTCTTGTGATATCGAAAATCATAATGCCTAAATGAAATAAGCCCATTATTAAGGCCCCATGATTTTTTATTCAAATAGTACCCTTCCATTCTCCTATAAATAGGATGCTTAGTTAGAATTGAAAATCACACCAGAATCAGAGAATTATTCTTCTATAATATTGAGCGTATTTCTTTCGAGTTTTAGAAAGCTTTGAGCGTAGAAAATAGTGAAAGTTTTCTTCAAGAATATCCCCGCTATACCAGTTAGAATACTCTTTTTTTAAAGTAAGGAATATTATTTTTGTTCAATATTCATATGAAATAATATTTTCTTCCATACTCTGTAGTATGTAAATAATATTATTTTGTTTCAGATTTCAAATTCTACACTCGTTTTGTTAAAGTTTTGGCTTCTATACTCCATGAAATTAGTAGAATATCATTGATATTTGCGCTTCGTCAAGTATCTTTTTATGGAAATATTATTCTGAGCATTCTTGATAAGTTTTAACTTTTTCATGTCGGAGTACTATTCACGGAGTTACTATTCATGGGATACTATTCACTCGGATACTATTCACCCGGGGTACTATTTATGATAAAATTTGATATTTTTTTATCCAAATCATTTTTGATTCAATATTATTCTTGAATTTTACTCCACAAAGCAGTATCGCGTTGACAATTTGGACATTATTGAATTCTGGATAAATTAAATTATAAATCTTTAAAAATTTATCCTTTGCTTTTTTTAATTGAATTCTTATATCATTGTCATCATCCTCATGTTTATATTATGATGAAAGTCATCTGTGGCCCGTAGTGCATAGATGGACTTGGTATGATTATGACCAGGGATTATTCGGTATAATCATGATCGTAATGTTACAAATAATGTGATAAAAGTCCTCATTGGCCCGTAGTGTATTGATAGACAGTTGTTGGCATGATCATGACCATTGATAAAAACACGAATATCCTTGGCCCGTAGTGCATGGATAATTCGTGGTCGTGATACTAATGAATATCCTTGGCCGTAGTGCAGGGGTGATTCGATGATGTGGATTATTTATTAAGCTGAGTCTTAGCGATAAAATTGATGATAAACCTTTTAAATCATAGAAGATAGTAGATTTCATGCTCTACTTGACTCTTCTAATGGATCGCTTGTTCCGCTGCAGTTAAACTTGATGGTTATTATATTTTATCTGTTTAACACTGTTGAAGGCTAACGATAAATTATTCTGCATTATCTTAGTCATAATATTTTTTACTGGGCTAGTTGAGCTCCCCATTTGCTTTCATTGTTCTCTTCAGAAAATGAGAATATAGCTGGGACTAGTCGGAGAACGGAGTGATGGTCCAGATGTTTGAATTAGTAGTCCTCACTATTCTGTGAAATAGTGTGATGATAAATGTATTGGGGACTTATTTTGAGTTTGAATACGGTCTAGAAGACAATATTTGTATTAAAACTCATAGTTCATGTTGTATATTTAAGTTTGTATTTGTATTCTGTACCATGTATTTGACAACTCAGAATGGGTGATGTACACCTATTTTGGGGGCGTCACATTTACTTATATTTTTATCATTTATTTAATAATATATGTATTAAACTGAATTTAATATTCCATAAGTTACCAACAATTTAAATGAGATGAAAGTACGTGTTTGATTACAAAATTTTTATAACGGAAAGTGTTTGAACAAAAAATATATTTTATTTTATTATATAGATAATTTAATAATAGAAACATGTAAATATATAATTTTCTTATTTAATCAATTTTAAATATTTACTATTCATTAATATTTTTTAAAATTGTTAATGTTAATATAATTATCCAAAATAGGTGTCATTGACTCATTGTATTTTAGTCTTTTCATAAATATATGATATTTTAAATGATTTTATTTTTCTCAAATTATTTATTGTTTTATATAATATAAGAGAATTAGTCATAATTTTTTAAATTATTACTTATAGAAAAATATTAAATATAAAAAAGAAAGTATGAAATAAGTATATGATAAATGATATTATAGACAATTAATACTATATTTAATATTATATAATTATTTTTTTAATTATTATTCATAACTCGTGATATATTATAGGATGGAGAGAGTACTAGAGCGCGGAAACGTGATTACAGCAGGCACCGAACACCGGAAGAGCCATTTTTTTCACAAGCTGATCGGCTCAGCTTTTAACTTAAAATAAGCCGAGTTGAGCTAGGTATCCAAGCCGTGTTCGCGTCACGCATAAAATAATTTACCCATTTTCTCCTTCGCACGTACCAGAGTTTCCAGAAGGCTGAGCTCCCACTAAAATGTCACCAATTATATTCTGTCATGTGTCCACTTTTGGTGGAAAGTAAATTCCACTCAAAGGATAAGACTGTGGAAGCGATAGCCTTCGCACGTGCCAAGTCTTCTAGAAGAATTTTCTCTCTCCAACTCCTCAAATTGACAGAGTTGGAGGGCTGTCCATGTCTTGATGATATCTTTGTCTATGGGTTGGACGAAAATAACAAGTGAGATAAAGTTATCCCAAAAATATATTCTCTTATTCCCATTAAAAAATGTCTTAAATATTTTTTTAAAATAATAAAAAATTAATCACATTAAACGTATCTGACCCATATAAATTTAATCTCTCTTATTCCCATTAAAAAATGTCTTAAATATTTTTTTTAAATAATAAAAAATTAATCATATTAAACATACCTCGTCGACCTATTTATGATACAAAAATTATTTATATTTAACATTAATCCTCTTATTATATTTTGTGTTTTTATCATGTTACTCTCTCGTGTTAAAAATTATGACCCATATCTAAAAGCAGTGAACCTTGCCTATATTTAGAGAGTAAAATATATTTTATATAATATTTTTATTTAAATTGTGTAATTTTAAATGTTTTTTATAGAATAATTGTTTTTTATATTTCAGTCAATTTTTGTTAAACGGAAGGAGTACTCAACTATTCCAGTATTAAATAAACTAATCCTGGATAGGGATTGGCACTAACCTTCTTTTCCACAATCAATTTAGTTTATTATGGATCAAAACATGGACGGAAACAACGGGTCAATCAAATCATCAATTAAAAGGACACCTTTGGGTAATAGGAGAGTTTAGGTTTGTTAATAATCTTGAATTTTTGGTAATTAAATATTAAAGAATTTGTGAATTGGTTATAATTGATAATGATATGAAAGTTGTGGTGTACCACTTATTCTCAATGTTTTATCCTATATTATTATTTTAGACAATCTTAAGTTAAATATTTATTTATTTTAAATAATTTTTTTTATAATAATTTTTTTATATTTTTAATATTAATTATTATATTTTTATTTTTATACATATTTATAAAATATTACTGACCATATGTTAAAAATATACAATTAAATAATAATATTAATATAAAAATTTTATCATATTTCGAGCATAAAGTCAATTAAATATTCTTCTTTGATGGTGACTTGCATATTGTCGGTATATGGCTGTTTTTTTTTTTTTTGGCGAATTAGATTGCACACATTTGTCACAAAAAGTAAGTAATATATTATATTCAATCATGAAATTGGTGTTATTTGATCCTCTCAATGGTACACTAGACATAATCAATTTTATATTATAAAATTCAAAACAAAACATTAAATTAGATATCTAATTCGATTAAAATTAGATATTAAATGTCTAATTTTGACTTTTTTTTTAAAAATTAAATTAACTATTTTAATACTAAATTTTGTACCATTTTTTGATAAAATTTAGGTGAAAGGATTATTACCATAAGAAATTAGATATAATTTACTGCACTCCAACTTTTATAATTTCAAAAACGTATTTTATGTGCTTAATTATTAATTTTAAAATTTATCAAATGGTCTAAAAAGTTAAAATTAAACATTTAATTTAGAACGGAGAAAGTATTATTTTGAGCATACACATTACATTGTCTCTAAATTAATTTTAAAATATCCATAACCGATTTATGTAGTCTACTCGCAACAAATATTCAATTATTTTTGGCGTCATAAAAATCTTTTATGATGTAATTATTAAAAAAATTAAACTAAAATGAATACCCTTATTTATAATTAAAAAATTACTAATATTTTCACAAAAACACACTTAATCCCATTTATTATTCATATTAGTAAAATCAACATAACAGAGTTCAGATGGTATAAAGATACTTTTTAAAAAATGAAAGCAAGATTTTTGATTTGATAGATCAAATTCAAAAGAAGGATTATAGAAAAATATATTGAAAAATATACTCTTTCCGTTCCTTAATATAAGTCGTTTTAGAGAAGTGTTTTTGTTTTTTAATATAAGTCATTTCATAATTTTAAGTAAGTATTAATTGTTTAGTTTCTAATATTACCCCAAGTTTTAAATATAACTTTGGTTTTCTCACTATTTTTTGCCCAATAAATAACACTTTCCTTTTTCAATACGAGAACAATATAGACAATTGATATTATATTCAATGTTATACAATCATTTTTTTAATATTTGTGCACAATTCTAAAAAGACTTATATTAAGAAACTAAGAGAGTATTGAACAAACTAAAGAGGTTGTACAAGAAGAGAAAAAGCCTAAAATTTTGAAAACTTTGTTGAGATATAAAGTCTTATATCAGATAATTTAGACATCGCCGGACTTAATATATAATTTGAGAGATTACTGTTTCTATGATCAACTGATTTTGAGTTGAATGCTTCAATAAATTTAGGAAATTATTAAGTCCACAACATTTTTTGTTATTTCCACAACAGAAGTGTCGTTGTAGATATATAGCGACGGTGAAAATCGTCGTTATAAGATCTATAGCGACACTTTTATAATAAAAATAACATTTTCAACTCTAAATTTAATAATTTCCTAAACTTATTCTTATTCTTTACAAGAGATATTTAATAGAATAGCTCTTCAGCCTGATAAGGGTAAGGAGAAAGTTGAAGAGCAAAAAGTGTTGGTCCTCACCCATTATTGAAGAGGCAAAGTTAGTGGGACAAAGTTAATAAGAAACTTGGGAGGGCGGAAGGTTGGGCAACCAAAAGTTTTCTGTGGGGTCACAAAAAATTTAAGTCCTTCTAGGAGGATATTTTTTTAGTGACATTTTAGTAATTTTTTTTTTTTTTGGTTTTTTTTTTTTATAGTATCTTCTAAAAAATGTATAGTATTTATTCCAACTGAAATTTTTATAAAAAACAATGTTTTAAGTGTAATTTGGATACATACAAGAAACAAGGTATGTTCGGTCTGTACATACCCTGTTTCTTGTATGTATCTAAATTATACTTAAAATACTGTTTTTTGTAAAAATTCAAATTGGAATAAATTCTATAGATTTTTTGGAAGGTACTACAAAAAAAAAAAAAAGACACTAAAATGTCACTAGAAAAATATCCCCCTAGAAAACTTTTGGCCTTAAGCCCTTCACTTTTTCTTGCAGCCAAATATGTGTTTGATTAAACAACAGTGTTTGTATTCTCTAGTTTATTATAGTAAAATTTTCATTTTTACCTCTTAATTTTAAAGAATTTTTTAAATAAAAATATTAGTGTCTTGTATTTGATTATTTTTATCTCATTATTTCTTACATTTTATGTTAATAAAAATTCTGAACGGAAAAGAGGTACACCTAGAATGATTATTAATTATAAACTCCGTAATGAAGTTCTTAAATGGATTAAGTATCCTATGCATAATAAAAGAAATTTATTAGGGCGTATTATAGATGCAAGGATATTCTTTTAAGTTTGATTTAAAATAAGGATTTTGACAAATTCAGATTGCTCCAGAGGATAGATATAAAACTATTTTTACTGTTCATTTTGGTCAATATGAATGGACAATTATATCTTTTAGTTTAAAAAATGTACCTTTTGAATTTCAAAAGATGATGAATGAGATGTCTACTCCCTATTCAAACTTTATTATAGTTTCTGCTAAAAAAATGAAATTATTTCAGACCAATATTAAATTTCTTAGTCATAATTTTAATAAAGGAACTACGATCCCTATAAATAGATCTATAGATTTTGCAGAAAAGTTTCCTGCTGAAATCAAAGATGAGATTTTTAGGAATATACTAAGGTTTTTTTATAAAAATCTTGCTAAAGATACTAAGACCATCTCTAGACGACCGGAGACAACTTAATCTTAGACTAAATATAGTTTAAGATTTATATTTCATTTCAACAGTCGGATTAAATTTAGTTCATTAGTTTTTTGGATAAATTTGGTGGGCTATATCAAGGAACTAGAATTTGGTGGACTATAATTTTAAATATATTTAAATGAGAGTGTGAAATAATAGTTGATGAACTATAATTCATTAAATATAATATAATATTATTATATTATAGTCCATGAAATAGTGTATCTTCTAAAAAGATTGAAAAACTATCTCATGAATTAATGTCATGTGGACTAAATATAGTTCATAGTATAGTCCACTTTTTCTTAGACTAAAAAAGCAATCAAACCATAGAAGTTAAAACAAACTGAGGCTATTAAGAAGATTAAGCTAAAAGTATTCCTTGCTTAGCTTTAGCTAATCTTCAATGGTTTAAAAATTTATAAATTGATGCTTTTGATATAGGTTATTGGGGACTTTTAAAGCAAATAAACCCAAAGACAAATAAGGAAGAATTAATCGACCTTCTTTTCTTATTTCTCACTTGTCTTTTTATTTTCAACATCCATTCATGAGTATTGGCTCGGGTACTCCATCAATTTTAGAAATCATGTTACTTGACAATTCACCTTGAAGGCGATTGTTAATGGCATTTACCAATTTCCTAATCTGATTCTCTATATTTCTAAGAGTCGCTTCTTGGCTGTTTTTCCACGTCTCATTCTCTTTTATATACTTAATCAGAAACTCCTCCAATTCTGGTTTCTTTTCCTGTTGTGGGGGCAGTTGTTGGCAAGCCTGAAATTTGGATGGTTGAGTTTGTCGTGACACTTGAGGTTGGGCTTGATTATCTTGCCACGAAAAATTCGGGTGATACCCCTAATCCTGATGATAGTTGTTGGGATAAGAATAATTGTTTGGGTAGTCACCGAAGTTACCACCATACTGTATTGTTGGAGTAGTCCCCATATGTGCTAACAACTCATCAAATTCATAAATTCCTATCATGTTTGGCTGAGTCATTCTTGTATAAGGCCATTGATAATTATAGTTAGCCATGATGTACCTCGTAAAAGAAAAAAAACAGAATTTTTAAAAAAAAATAAATTAAATAAACTAAATTGATAAAAACTAATAACAAAATAATTATTAGAACCGTTCTCCGACAACGACGCCAAAAAACTTATTGTCCGATTTATATAATGACAAATACGTGCAAGTGCACACTGTCAATCAAGTAATAAAGAAGTAAGAAGAGTGTCGAATCCACAGGGAACAGTTATTAACAATTATTCTTATTATCAAGCTTCTACCAATTTAACTCACTTAAACAGTCATTCCAATTGAATTGTGAAATTGTTTTGATTAAAAGAAAATAAAAATCAATTAACTAACAATTATTGATCACTAGATGATAAAGACATAGGAATACAATTTTTCCAACTATTTTGCAATAATCTCTTTACCGTATTTCTACTTATTTAATCCAATGAGTTGTCAACTAGGACTGCCTATCAATTTATTAATATCTGTCAATGATTAATAAAAAGACATATTTCAGTTATTTTTCTACTTTCGTGCAAGACACTTAAAAGAGATTTATTATGTAAGACCTCAACTTTTTATGAATAAATATTTAATTTCTCTAATTATTATTTTGAATAATAAGGTGTTGATTTGATATAATGCTTTAGTTATGGGTGATATGTGCAAATTTTATAAAGTAAGCAAGTTGTCATAAAATATTCGTTTGGTCGGAGAATATTCTTTTTGTCAGAGAATAGTCGTACGACGGCGCAAACACCTAACAAAGTTACTTTTGTGCAAGAAACTTAAAACAGATTTATTAAACACAAACTCCTAACAAAGTTACGCATGACATACAAGTACTTTTGTTTCATACACTGTTATGTTATCCTTAACAAGAATCAAAAAATTCATACATTATTATATTCAGATCTAATCTAAGATTTCCTCTTTCAATTCCATCAAAGAAATCAGATTAATTGATAGCTAGACAATTAATAGATTAATCACAAAATATAATAATCAACTCAATAGGATCAACAAGTGAAATAATGATAATTGAATTATTGACTTGCAAAAGGTTCCATTGTATCCCTAATTAAGAAATTAGTTCATCATCATAATAAAGGCAAGAAGATTAAGATTGAAGAACATCTCAAGTACAGATAATAAAATTAAGAGAAGAAGAAAAACTCTATCAAAGAATCTTCAAGCTTCAATCTCCGCCTTGTGTGCTCTCCAATGATGTCTCCAACTCTCCAATAGAAGTGGCTCTCAATGAATTTTAGTCAAAAGTCTAGAAGAAGTCTTCAGAATCCAAGTTATAATCAAGTATTTATAATCCTAATAGAAACCCTAGCAAGTTAGGCAACTAACAATCCTATTCTAGCTCAAATTGGACAATATAACACCCAAATCAGTTTTCTCCCGTCATTCATTCGACGCTACCAAAGATCGCTCCTAGGCCATTTTGACGCCTGCGCTTCTGATTCTGAAGATCTCATTGTCCAAACACCTCGTGTTACTTTCTAAGGCGCGCTCGCTATATGCAATTGTGTGATGCAACGTCCTTTGGTAAAACGGGCATAACGTTTGATCCGGAAATAATTACGGGGCCTGCCACCTATCAAATCGAAGATATTGACGAGGTCTACAACTTTTATTTTGAGAATTGAGAGATACTGGTTGGATCAAGAACAAAATCGATTTTGAAGTGACTTTTATATAAATTACAAGTAGGATAACTTTGAGCTTTAATCTTTGTTGATAAAAAAGACATAACTCTCGCATCCGAACTCGGATTGGGACGATTCAAGATGTTCCGGAAAGCTAAGAATTAAGTAGATATACAATAAAATCCAAGTTCCAAGCTAATATGCATCCAACTTTGAATTAAAAGCCCTACAATCTCCACTTCTTGCCTTTGATTGCATATTGTACTCCAAAAGATATCCGGATTTCTTGTCTTGCTTCTTCATGCCAATGTTATGTCGTAACCTACAAAATAATATAAAATGTATGAAATTAACACACAACACTTAAAAGCCAACCAAAAGATTAAGCTCAAATGCACTCGATTCTTGAGTATAAAAATCACTCATCAAATATCCCCAAACTTAAACCTTTGCTTGTCCTCAAGCAAAATAAAACAATGTTATAATACACAAAAACAACCATGATGCAAATGTGAATTATACTCTACAATCCAATAAATATGGCAACAAATCAGTATGAATATTAACAACAAGCCTATGAAATATCCTTAAGAAACTCAAACAAAACATCTCATCAATGCAAACCAATAAATAGAATCAATCTGGAAATCTAAACCCATCATTACCCATGCAGTTTGTGTGTGATTGTTTACTAGCTCCAACCAACTACAGATCAAACTGGATTTCATAATTTACTTCTTAGGAGGCAAAACTCACCCTTCAAAGCAACTATTTTTGTAAACACAAAAATTCTAGCCAAAACCACATATTTACCAAGCTGGAGGGTCCTTATGGAGTTTTATTCATACTTTATTTCTTCACATTTGTGTGTTACGCTCCATCCCGTGTTAACACTTGACTATGCAATGTCTGATTCTCTTAGGCTTTTCAGAACTAACCATTTAGCGAACTTTGGACCAACGACTCCCAAACCAGATGGTTTTAGAGCGATGGGTGTAGAGACACCCCTAGGACTTACTTATTCGAGTAATAAAGGCCACAGAACCAAAAAAGTCAATATAATAATGCATATATAAATATTTTTCTTGATTTTCTTAATTTTTCTTTTCTTCTTTTTTTTTCTCTTTTTTATATATATATGCCCCATAGATTCCCCCAAACATGTTTATTTAATTTCTTTTAGCCTTCCTGTCAATATTTACAGATTTCATTAACATTTGAACTTCAATTTTTCCCCCATAAGATAATTATGAACTCCTTTGATCAAAATCAGTTAAATTAAGCAAATCTACGAGCTAACCAGTTACACAAGCTTCTGACAAACTTAGATTACCATCATGACTCAATTTAGAGTTAAGCACCAATTATCAATTCTGTTCAAATTAACATAAAGTACCAATCTCATCATTGGCCAAGCCAAGACACACCAATTATACTACATGAACACATACTACTGCAACACATATATGAATATGCAAGTACTACCATTCATTATATGCAACTAAATGCAAAACCACAATGTTAACACGTAAAAACAACGAACTACAATGCAAATACCCCCAAACTTAAACTAGACATTGTCCTTAATGACTGAAATAGGAAAAAATAAAGCAGAGAACTTCCTTGAAAATATAGCATCTTCCTCCTTGTTCGTTAAGTTTGGAGGATAGGCTAGGCATATTACAGCAAATTGGGCACCACACTTGAATTTGACTTGAATAACCTGGAAAAACAATAAAAGAAAGTTTATTAAATCCTAATAAATGCAAATTTATTAACTAATAAAAATAAAAATTAAATTTTAAACTTGGGTTGCCTCCCAATAAACGCTTATTTTAGAGTCGTCAGCCCGACTACTTCAATTTTCTTTATCCAATTCCCCTTCGAAAAGTGAGGAACCCTGCATCCATCGGTATTAACATAAATTTTGAGGGTTTTGCTTTAGTAAAGGTCATTATTTCAAGTTCACCTAGGTTGTTACTCTTAGATAAAATCTCCTTTATAAACTTCAAATAGCTAGGCATTTGCTCCGTTGTGTTTGTAAACGGATTAGTGAAATGAACCTTCTCAAACACAATTGAATCTTCAACTATATTCTTATGAACCCCTTTTTCATGCCACCATGGCTCTAAATTTATTATAGCTCCCATGTCACATAGAGCTTTGCCGAAGAAATGACTACCATTTGTACACAGGATTGCAATGCTACCCGGATCCTTGAGTTTTTGTGGAACAGATTCATGGGGCACTATCAAAATTAGCTTAACATCTTGAGGATTTATCTTCTCCGACCTCCTTTTCTTGTTCCTCACTTGTCTCCTCATTTTCATCATCCATGAGTATTGGCTCGGGTACTCCATCAGTTTTAAAAATAATGTTACTTGGCAATTCACCTTGAGGGCGATTGTTAATGACATTTACCAATTTCCCAATCTAATTTTCTATATTTCTAAGAGTCACTTCCTGACTATTTTTCCACGTCTCATTCTCTTTTATGTACTAAATTAGAAGCTCCTCCAATTCTGGTTTCTTTTCTTGTGGTGGGGGTAGTTGTTGGCAAGCCTGAAACTCGGGTGGTTGAGTTTGTCGTGACACTTGAGTTTGGGCTTGATTATCTTTCCAGAAAAAAAATTGGGTGATACCCCCAATCATGATGATAGTTGTTGGGATAAGAATAATTGTTTAGGTAGTCACCGAAGTTGCCACCATACTGTATTTTGGAGTAGTCCCCATTTGTGCTAACTGTTAGTTCCCAGTAGGCACAATATAGATCTAGAAGGGGGGGTTGAATAGATCCTTAGAATTTCAAAATACTTTTACTCTATTAGGTTGTATTACTCATTAAGTAGCTCATGACAAACTTAATAATCTTTTCAAGCACAGCGGAATAAGTAAAAGATCTCCTTCATTGATATATTCATAATCACACATACATCGTTCGTAGAGTTACTTCAGTAGTAAGCAATTAAAACATTCATAGCAGTTATAGCAGTTAATGTACATAATGTAAATGACATAAAGTAAAAGACACAAGGGATTTTAAGTGGTTCAGAGACTCAATCTCCTAATCCACTCTTCTACTTTCAACTAGTAGGATTTCCACTAAGAAAGGGCAGCACCCTGAATCACTAAGATTCCTTCAAGGCCAGTAGCCTTGGGACTTCAGTTCACTAAGAACTCTTCAAGTCCAGCAGCCTTGGAACTCCTCTAGTTTCCTAGGAACTCTTCAAGCCCAGCAGGCTTGGAATTTCGTTTAGTCCCTCCGGACAAGGACCCCTCAGGCCCGGGCTTCTTGTTGAGTTGTTTATTTGTTTGTTGGAGTTGGTGCTGAGCTGCTAAGATGTCTTTAAGCTCTGAACATCTTCTGTACTTAGCAGCTTAGTGTGATCCTCTTTGCTTTTAGTTTCGAGTCCGGACCACATCTTCTTTGGTGCAGCTGATCTTCACTCTTTTCTGCTTTCATCTTTATCTCGGTATCACCGTGCACCATCACCATCCGGGTTTGCTAAGTCTCTGTGCTTTTAGTAGACTTTATCCGCACTTAGCAATCCACTAACCTTTCTTGAATACTTTGCAGACATGGTTCTGCACTTGTTCATTTTCAGCTTTCGGTTCATGGTGATTCGTAGAGTGGCTCTCTTGATCTTCTTTGTACTTAGCCACTTTCTTGAATGCTATCTTCTTGGCCTTCTCGGCTCTCAGCTTGGCTGCCATCTTCAATGGCATTCTCATCTTTGTTGAGTGAAGCTTTGATCTATTTGATTCCTTCTTCAATGCTACTTCACTTCCACCTTAATAGTCTCACTGTCACTGAGACTTGTTCTATTGATCTTTAGTGGAACTCATAGAGTCAACAATAGCATTCACCAACTCAACGATTCTGCAACTACACAATCAATAACTACTGTTGATCTTTGAATCTCTATTGATTTATACTGCTTCCCAATCTTCCCGTTGGAAAGTAGCCGTTGAAAGCTATTCAAATTTCTTCGCAGATCTCGAGTTTATTTGGTGCAGACTGCAGATGTGATATGATAACTTTTTCTGACTTTTTGACACTGCATTCTGCTATTTCACCAACCCTGTCAGATATGTCACTTTAATATCTTGGGCAGGTCAAAGACTTTATTTCCTTCTTCTGATTTCTCGATCAGAGGTTGTCCTTGCATCGATGATCTCAATGAGCTCTTGTCCAAAAATTACCCTTCAGATTGAACCATTGCCAATGCTTCAGTCTTCAGCTATTCGAACTCTAAAATTCTGATGCATGTCTTCATGGACTTGATTGTAGTGTCTTGTTGACTGGTAGAGACAACACTACGATCTTGAAGAGTGTTGATTTGATCTTTAATATAGAACACCTCTTCCTTCTCTTGTGCAGTGCTTCAACACTTCTGTTTGCCTCAGCAGCTCTCAGATATTGATGGCTCGATTCCTTTCTCTGCCCTCTTCTGAATAACAAGACACTTCAGATTTGTGGCGTGTCCAGCTCGCTTTTTCCTTGTGATCTCCCGTTTACTTATCATCAATGGACTGACCCAATGCTTAATCACTTTAGCCTTGTTCTTCGGTCGTCCAAAGATCTCTGTATGTACTCCATCAGTTCTTTCTTCGTTTGGCAAACACTACGATCCCGGTAACTTCCAAGATCATTGTCTTCTCATGCAACTTGGCAATGACTCGCACTTTGACTTTTTCTTGATCGATTACATAAGTCTTCTTCTGATCTCCTTGTGGAAGACTTCATCTCGAATGGCTTCACAACTCAATCTTAATGCTGATTGAGTTGGTTCTTAGATCTTCTGTTAGCTTGCATGCCATTCGTTGAGTGCTTTTTGGTTTCCTTCAGGTGGGACATATCTATGTAATGCTAACCAGAGGCTTCATTCCTTTGGATATTCTGGGAGTGCTCATTTGTTGAGAATCATATTTGCTCTACGATTCTGCCTTGGCATTGTGAGCACATCTGTTGAGGTCTTAATTCTTCAATCTACGATTCAGCTTTGGCTGTGCAGACACTACGACTCTGAGATCAGATCTTGACACTTTACGATTTCTGTCGTTGTGTTTATTGTCTTCATCTGATCTTGCTCAAATACGATCTCTGCCTCAGGTATGATTAGTAGACTCTACGACTTTGAGTGTAGTCTACAATTCTTGACTTAGCTTTGGCAGATACTCGGTCGGTTCAGTGGCGGTGTCTCTCACGATTCGAACATGACTTCCTCGGCCAGACTTACGACCACGAGGAATTTCTCCTCGACACCTTCGATCCTTCCTCGTCTTTCACGGAAGTCTACGAACTCCGAGATCTACTATCTTGCGTAATCACGATTACGCCTCGATAGCTCTCTCGAGTTTTCTTGACTCTCCGGCGGACTTCGATTTCAGTGCGATTGCTGACGATCGAGACAAGCCTATCTATTACATCATAAGATCAACCTAACATGCTTGATCTTTCTATATTTATAGTCCTTATACATCATTTCTTTTTAAGTACTTTACAAAGCTGTTTTGCTTATGTAGGATCAACCTAACACATTTGATCAATTCATTCTAAGTCCTTGTTCATATGTTTCTATTATCTATCAAAAGACTTTACAGCTTTTTTTAATGCAAGCATTCTTGCATATTCATTCATATATATATCATAATCAAATCATATATAAATAGGAATTTCATTCACATGTTTATTCCTGACAATCTCCCCCTATTTGATTATGACAAAAATAATAAGTGCATATGCATGTTATGAATGAATCTTATATACAGTGAACAGCTGTATTTCTAAAACAGATAATCATGAATGTCATTTATAATGATGTGGAACTTAATACACTGACATTTTACATCCTGGATCCAGAACATGCCTAACTAGTTAGAGATGTACCTCTTTGGTTCCATGTATGCTTCTAGGATGTCTGTTGATCAGCTATTCATCTGTTTGATTCCTTTGCTCCTGCTTCCTTGCTCCCCCTGGGATGTGGAGCTATTCCTTTCTTCTTTTCCTGGTTCAGGCTCCTTGCTCCCCCTCACCTGATGAACCATCTCTTTCTTCTGCTTTCTCCTTCTTTGTCTTCTTGACTTGTTTGCTCCTGTTTTCCTTGCTCTTTCTAGAGTGTCTCTTTTTTTTCCCCTTTCTATGCCTCTTTTTCTCCCCCTTTTTGTCATTAATCATTTGAGAGAGCTGTTCCATTTTGGACATAATCTGCTCCATCAGGTAGAAAGAATTTCCAACTTCATGCTTGATTTCTTGTTGACTCAGCTCCAGTTGCATAGAGAAGGACTGAATCAGGTGGTCAATCTTGTCAGAGAGGACTTTGAGTTTCTCTTCATTTTCCTTTTGTGCTTGTAGAGCTTCAGCCTTTTGAATATTTAGAGCCTTGAGATAGATGTGATCTCTTTCACTTACTTTGAGGGATACTTCAGCCATCATTGTTTAGAGTTTCTGTTGAACTAAGTTACCTTCTGAGGTTGTCAGCTTCTTTGACTCTTCAGTGAATAGAGATATTCTCTCAATCAGTTCATCAGAATTCTTCGTCATCTCCTTTTCCACAAATATTTGATCATTTAATTGTGTAATCCTTGGTTGAGTATTAGATTGGTACGATCTGCTTCCTTGGACAGATTTTCAAAGGTGTTGAAAATCTGAAGAATCGTTGAGTACCAATCGATATTGGAAGATGAAGGGATGTTGGACAACAGTGCTTGAGCAGATGAAGGCTTCTCATTTTGAGCTTGAATACCATCGGTGATAGAGTGAAAGCGGACTTTATATGATTATCTCTTTGGTTATAAATCTTCTGCCTTCAGAGTCCACTCTACGATCATAGGGAATATAATGATTGCCAGCATGTCGATAGACTTTGTAATGAGGCTCGTCGTTGATCATCATTGTTGTAAACTGCTTAACTCTGGGGAAGTTTTGTGATACTAGTTCCAAATTTGGGAAATGAGAGTAACACCAGCTGAAGTAACTTCCATCTCTCTCAGTGTGTGCCTTTAACCATGGCATCCATGGAAAGACTATCTTATCAGAAGGTCTTCAGAGTCATACAGTATTATTGTGCAGCCTAATTCCATGTTTTTCCAGTTGTGGAGTACCTCGTCTGTGGTCATTTTGACAACTCGAAGTTGTTCACTTCCTTGATTTATCCATCTTGTTGGTGGTTCTGCTGGTGGCTCATCAAAAACTTCCACTACAATTCTTCTGCTAATTTTGGCTGGAGAGAGAACATGATAGTATTCTAGTTCCTCAGATTCCAGATTTGCAGAGTTGGAGCATTTGCATCTGGACATTCAGATGGGTCATCTTGCAGCTTTTCTTCCTCTTCAAAGTGAGTACTTTGAGAATTGGCCATAGGAGTTACGTATTCTTCTTTATAAGCAGAGTTTACATCTTCTTTCATGAACCCAGCTCCACCTTCATCACTGAATCTGTTCTTCGGATCCTCATTCTTGAGATCATCAGTTCCCCTCTCTTCCTTTAACTCTACGTCCTCTTCTTTGTCAGATGTACTTCCTTGGGGAACTGGAATTTGTCTGTTTGTTACATTAGCTTTATTTTTGAATGGCTCTTGAAGCAGCCTGCTGCTTTTTCGCTTTGTCGTTTCAGCAGTTGAGGCTTTTTCTTCTACATCCTTGTCTTTGGTGGATAGACTTCTTGGAGGGGCCTCAGTTTTCCTCATGCTCTTGGGTTTCTTCTTGGCTGGTGAGGTCGTCGTTGGTATAGAATTATCTGATTCAGAGCTTTCTGGCTCTTTTGCTTTCCTCTTCTTTGTAGAGGCTTTGCTACTGCTTCCAGTTGTCAACCTCCTATTTTCCTTTGGGTTTTTCTTCCAGTTTACGAAAAGTTGTGGAGACATTATCTTGTGAACATTACGAATTTTGCCATCATCATCTTTAATTTTATTCTTCAACTTTTTCTTCAAGATGATGCTTAAGAATCTCCCATGAAAAACCTTTGTGAGTGGTTACTCAGTTACTCTTTTCTTTTCTTCCTTATCCAGCCATTTAGACATATGATCGAGCAGGACAGCTCCAAAGTTGATGTGTTCCTTCAGGACTATGGCAGACATGATCTTCAGCTGTTGGTCAATCATAGTATCGTGTGCAGTGTCTTTGCATAAGATACATTTCCCCACTATTTCAGCAAGAAACTCGAATTCTTCATAAAGCTGCTTTTTCTTTATATCCTTGAAACTAGGGTTTTTTCTGTACTGCATAATCTTCTTAGCTTTTTCTGTGTCGATCTCTTCCAGGCTTTTCAGATTTTGGTCAGGAAGACCTAAGCATAGATTGATGTCAGAAGCGTTCAGTTTCAGACTCTGACCTTTAACCTTGGTGGAGAGGATTCCAGAACTTATAGTTACGTTTGAATGGAACTCCCTGACCAGGTCACTATATACTCGTGTGTTTTCTTCAAGGCATTCTGAGAACCCGGCCTTCTTTACAAGTTCAAGAATATCCCTGAACTTCTTTTCGGATTTTTCAAACGTCTTGGTTCCTAGCTAAATGCCAGTGATAACTCGCCAATCTGCCATTTGAATGATTTGATGAATGAAGATATTGATTCAGGGAGATTTATGGAGTATGGCTGATTTTGGTTTGGGCTCTGGAAGTTTTAGTGGTTTGGCTTCGAAGAGAATTCTAGGGTTTAAAAATGGGAGGGATAGAGGTTTAATGGATTTTGGTAACTGTTTGCAGATTTTGAATTTGTCTTTATGACAGTTCCTTCTTACAATCATGACTGTTATGGCGTGTCAATCGGTTATTGGTTGCCACGATGCCCGATAACTAGTTGTAACTCCCGATAACTTGTCGATTCAATTAGTCTCTCTTTCGGAAGAGTGGGCGTTTGATTGACGTGAATTGACCTTTGACTTCTTTAGTTCGTAGAGTAGAATGATAGGACAGCTATTGACTCTACGTTTTCCTTTGTTGACTCAATGATCAATTCTCTGAAAGATGTTGCAGTGGATAATTTTTGACACTTTGCCTCATGTTGAAACTGCATAGCTCAACCACTGATGTACCCCAAGCCAGTTTGGGTACTTAAGTTCTTATGTGCGTTTACAAGATGTCTTGCCAAACTGCATTAGAACTAATCTCCTCATACTTCAGAATGGTAGAGCAATTGTCTCGTTCTTCCAAACTCCTCATGAGCTAGTGTCTTCTGGTAAGTCTGCGATCGTTGAGTCTGCTTCTGCGATTGTTGAGTTTACACTACGATCGTTGAGATTGCATCACGATTGTTGAGTTCTCTCAAAACTCTATTCTACAATCGTTGACTGACTTGGTCCTAGAGATGAACTTTACTAAGCATTCCTTCTGGGTCAAGGTAGCTCAGGAAGGGCCAACCTCTTAGAGTGAGCTAAGGGTCAGGTTTGTCCCTGAGGCACTTTCTAGAGAAGATACTTTAGAAGTGATTTGCACCGATATCTCATTTGACCTTTTTTGTTGAGGAGTCCCTCTTCCAACATTAGACATCTGCACTAGCTGTAATTGTGGTGTCCTCCTGCTCTTGCACTACGATCAGATGTTTGATTGTAGGTACTCCACGATTTTGAGTTGGGTGGCTGAAAGTTTATCAGTAGTACGTTTTGAGATGTTCCTACTAACTATGGATCTTCATTTGGTTCATCAGTCACAAGGTTTTGGGACTCTGTAGCTGGTACACAACTTCATAGTATATCTCAGTATTGTTGTTTCTTAACATATCACTGCTCTTCATGGTTGATACTGTCTTCTCAGATAGATGTGATTCCCTTTTCTTTATGTGTATCAGAAGACAGCCTTGCATATCTCCTTCTGATTGAAGTCATTTAAATCTTCTTGTATCGTAGAAATGGGCATTTTCAGAGTTGATCATTCTATGATCCTTTGATAGTACTACGAACGTAGTCTTCCTTGTTAGATTGTGCTTGCTGAGTTCTGCTCCCATAATGAGTTCCTCATGATTGATGCTCGATGATCCTCTGTAGTAAGCTTCCTTAAGGATTCTTCTCTTATGACATGTTTTGCATGATTGAGCATATAAGACCCTTTTTTTCTTTTGTTGAATGGCCTGCTTTCATACAAAGATCAGCAGCCATGTGAGCTTCATTCAGATTAGCTCAGCAGGTCTTCAAGAATAGGCTTTTGCCATATAGGAATTTTATCAGAATCATTTCTGAATAGTCTTAAGCCTTCTGCTGGTTGAATCTTTCTTGACTGAAGTCTTCTTCTTCAGCATTCCTTAGTGTGGTCAGATAGACCAATTACCTGCAGGTTATAAATTTCTATTTTTGGTACCCATGGTTAAGTGGGTCCTACTAGGTTAGTTTTCTAAACCCATGTTCCTCATATATTTAGACAATCATCATATTGATCACCAATAGTCATATTCATGTATGTAACTCATTTAGATAATACATTTTGAGATGCATGAAGGTGAGTGTGTATAAGATTTGCTATTTTAAAAAGACACTCTTTTTCTTTGATGGTTTCATCATTTGCTTAGTTTTGTTCACAGAGTTTAAATGTTCACAGAGTGAGAATCAACTCTACGAATTATTTGTATCTGGTTGATTCATGGAGGTGATCAGTTTCTATAAATCATCAAGATACTCTTGCAGGACTGATCATACTATGTGTATTATCAAACACTTAGAACCTAGGTTTGTATATATACATAAAACCCATCAACAAAGATTACTTCACATAAAATTAATTTAACTTTGTGATGCTTCTTATGACCCATTTCGATTTCTTTCAAGATGTCATCTTCAACTTAAAACTTGGATGGAGAGAAAGTTTATAGGCAATTTGGTTTCCATCCTCAGTGTACTTTCTCTATTCACCTTTTTAGGTAGATTATGATTTCTTGAAAGAGTACTGTTATAGTTCATAAGGAGGTGCAACATGATGTACACAGTTATACTAGTGAGGAATCGTACCTTTCTACTGTTAGTTCCTTAACAGTCATTTAACTTAGACATAATGAGATTAGGCATTGATGTGCATAGTTTCTCATTTGCTCCTGACAGCTTGTTCCTTCAGTTGACCTTCAATCAATCAGTTGTGGTCTTGAGGATGCAGGCTAAGAAAATCTTAACATCTTCAGTTCTTCGACATCCTTGAGTTCATAAGATTTACATCCAGCTGTAGTTTGACCAGACATATGGTTGAGAAGTTCTTTTCTCTTCTATGGATAAACATTACTTAGCATGTATGGCCTTTTCATCTTTTCAGGCTGGTGGATGTTTGAATATTTTCTGTTGATATCTCTTGAGCTTTCTAGCCTGGTCTTCAAATAACAAGATTGACGTCGAGCAAGGATTGGTCTTGTTGATATGGCAATCAAGAACATGGACCAATCTGAGCAGTTTCAGGTGTATATATACATTTACCTGTACACAATATTTCCAACGTGTGAGCTCATCTGCATACAACCAGTGACTTACTACTAAACTAAGTTTAGAACAATGTTTGTGCCTAGGATCAGACTCAAAGCGATTAGCTTTTGAATATAGCATGAGAACCAGCTCTGATACCAATTATTAGTTCCCAGTAGGCATAATATAGATCTAGAAGGGGGGGGGGGTTGAATAGATCCTTAGAATTTCAAAATACTTTTACTCTATTAGGTTGTATTACTCATTAAGTAGCTCATGACAAACTTAAGAATATTTTCAAGCACAATGGAATAAGTAAAAGATCCCCTTCATTGATATATTCATAATCACACATACATCGTTCTTAGAGTTACTTCAGTAGTAAGCAGTAAAAACATTTATAGCAGTTGTAGAGTTTTTGTACACAATCTAAATGACATAAAGTAAAAGACACAAGGGGTTTTAAGTGGTTCAGAGACTTAAGCTCCTAATCCACTCTTCTGCTTTCAACTAGCAAGATTTCCAATAATGAAGGGCAGCACCCTGAATAACAAAGATTCCTTCAAGGCCAGCAGCCTTGGGACTTCAGTTCACTAAGAACTCTTCAAAGCCAGCAGCCTTGAAACTCCTCTAGTTCCCTAGGAACTCTTCAAGCCCAGCAGGCTTGGAACTTCGTTTAGTCCCTCCAGACAAGGACCCCTCAGGCCCTGACTTCTTGTTGAGTTGTTTGTTTGTTTGCTCGAGTTGGTACTGAGCTGCTAAGATGTCTTTAAGCTCTGAACATCTTCTGTACTTAGCAACTTAATGTGATCCTCTTTGCTTTCAGCTTCGAGTCCGGACCACATCTTCTTTGGTGCAACTGATCTTCACTCTTTTCTGCTCATCTTTATACGGTATCGGTATGCACCATCACCATCTGGGTTTGCTAAGTCTCTGTGATTTTAGTAGACTTTGTCTGGCACTTAGAAATCCCTGAATCCTTCTTGAATACTTTGCAGACATGGTTCTGCACTTGTTCATTTTCAGCTTTCGGTTCATGGTGATTCGTAGAGTGGCTCTCTTGATCTTCTTTGTACTTAGCCACTTTCCTGAATGCTATCTTTATGGCCTTCTCGGCTCTCAGCTTGGCTGCCATCTTCAGTGGCATTCTCATCTTTGTTGAGTGAAGCTTTGATCAATTTGATTCCTTCTTCAAAGCTACTTCACTTCCACCTTAATAGTCTCACTGTTACTGAGACTTGTTCTATCAATCTTTGGTGGAACTCATAGAGTCAACAATAGCATTCACCAACTCAACGATTCTCCAACTACATAATTAACAGCTACTGTTGATCTTTGAAGCTCTGTTGATTTATACTGCTTCCCAATCTTCCCGTTGGAAAGTAACCTTTGAAAGTTATTCAAATTTCTTCGCAGATCTCAAGTTTATTAGGTGCAGACTGCAGATGTGACATGATATCTTTTTCTGACTTTCTGACACTGCAGTCTGCTATTTCACCAACCCTGTCAGATATGTCACTTTAATGTCTTAGGCAGGTCAAAGACTTTATTTCCTTCTTCTGATTTCTCGATCAGAGGTTGTCCTTGCATCGATGCTCTCAATGAGCTCTTGTCCAAATATTAACCTTGAGATTAAACCGTTGCCAATGCTTCAGTCTTCAGCTATTCGAACTCTACGATTCTGATGCATGTCTTCATGGACTTGATCGTAGTGTCTTGTTGACTGGTAGAGACAACACTACGATCTTGAAGAGTGTTAATTTGATCTTCAATGCAGAACACCTCTTCCTTCTCTTATGCACGATGCTTGAACACTTCATTTGCCTCGGCTGACTCTCGAGATCTCGATGGCTCGATTCCTTGCTCTGGCCTCTTCTGAATAACAAGACACTTCAAATTTGTGGCTTGTCCAGCTCGCTTTCTCCTTGTGATCTCCCGTTTACTTATCATCAATGGACTGACCCAATGCTTAATCACTTTAGCCTTATTCTTCGGTCGGCCCAAGATATCTCTGTATGTACTCCATCAGTTCTTTCTTTGTTTGGCAAACACTACGATCCTGGTAACTTCCAAGATTGTTGTCGTCTGTCTGCTTGACAGCTACTACACTTGTTGACTTTTCTTGGTCAGTTACAGAAGTCTTCTTCTGATCTCCTTGTGGAAGACTCCATCTCGAATGGCTTCACAACTCAATCTTGATGTTGATTGAGTTGGTGCTTAGATCTTCTGTTAGCTTACATGCCATTCGTTGAGTGCTTTTTGGTTTCCTTCAGGTGGGACATATCTATGTAATGCTAACCAGAGGCTTCATTCCTTTGGATATTCTGGGAGTGCTCATTCATTGAGAATCATATTTGCTCTACGATTCTACCTTGGCATTGTGAGCACATCTGTTGAGGTCTTAGTTTTTGACTCTATGATTCAGCTTTGGCTGTGCAGACACTACGACTCCGAGATCAGATCTTGACACTTTACGATTTCTGTCGTTGTGCTTGTTGTCTTCATCTGATCTTGTTCGACTACGATCTCTACCTCAGGTATGATTAGTAGACTCTATGACTCTGAGTGTAGTCTACGATTCTTGACTTAACTTTGACAGATACTCGGTCGGTTCGTAGGCAGGCTGTCTCTACGATTCTGAACATGACTTCCTCAGCAAACTACGGTCCTGAGGAAGTTCTCCTCTACACACTACGATCCTTCCTCGTCTTTCCTGGAAGTCTACGAACTCCGAGATCTACTATCTTGCATACTACGATTCTGCCTCGATAGCTCTCGAGTTTTCCTTGACTCTCCTGGCAGACTTCGATTTCTGGTGCAGTGCCCGAAGATCAGACAAGCATATCTATTACATCATAAGATCAACTTAACATGCTTGATCTTTCTATATTTATAGTCCTTGTACATCATTTCTTTTTAAGGACTTTACAAAGCTATTTTGCTTATGTAGGATCAACCTAACATATTTGATCAATTCATTCTAAGTCCTTGTTCATATGTTTCTATTATCTATCAAAGGACTTTACAGCTTTTCTTAATGCAAGCATACTAGCATATTCATTCATATATATATCATAATCAAATCATATATAAATAGGAATATCATTCACATATTTATTCCTGACACTAACAACTCATCAAGTTCATAAATCCCTGTCGCGTTTGGCTGAGTCATGTATAAGGCCATTGATAATTATACTTAGCCATGATGTACCTCGTAAAAGAAAAAAAACAGAAAAAAAATTTAAATAAAAAAATTAAATAAACTAAATTAATAAAAACTAATAATGAAATAATTATTAGAACCGTTCCCCGACAACGACGCCAAAAACTTGTTGTCTGATTTATATAATGACAAATACACGTAAGTGCACGCGGTCAATTAAGTAATAAAGAAGTAAGAAGAGTGTCGAACCCACATGGAACAAAGATATAGGAATACAATTTCTCCAATTGCTTTGCAATAATCTCTTTACATATTTAAAATTATTTAATCCAATGAGTTGCCAACTAGTATTGCCTATCAATTTATTAACATCTTTCAATGATTAATAAAAAGACATATTTCAGTTATTTTGCTACTTTCCTGCAAGACACTTAAAACAGATTTATTAAGCACACACTCCTAACAAACTTACGCTTGGCATACAAGTACTTTCATCTCATACACTGTTATGTTATTCTTAACAAGAATCAACAAATTCATGATGATTGGAACATCTCAATAATTGGGTAATATACCCATAAATCGGATATACTTGGGCTTAAATTTGTGTATTCTCAAGTCTTTTAGAAATATTTTTATTGTGTTTAGTTGTTGTTTTGCAGATTCAGGAGTTGTAGGAGCAATTCGGGAATTTTGAGCTGGAGAATGGCATTTTGGTAATTTTCTCTTTGTTAATATTTGGGTATTAGTGATAGAACTAATCTCAAATAACGGCACGCTTTGGGCGTGATTTTTATTGACCGAGTACGTGCATTGACCAAGGGTTTGACCGCACTGATTGAGGCTATTTGAAGTTGATTTGGACTAGGATTGTATATAAAGGCTAATTGGTTGAAAATAAAAAGATATCTACCACAATTAAAGACTAGCAAGGAATCACTTGAAGATTGAAGATTTTACTAGAGTTTCTTCTTCTCTCTATTTTCAATTTGTGTAATTCCTTAAGGATGTTTTTCAAAAGATTGTTGGTTTTAATTTCCGTTATGAACTAATTCTTTAATTAAGATTCCAATTGAACCTTTTATGTCTATAAATTAGTTATTCAATTTATTCCAATTATTTATGTCAAAGTGAATTGTTTATCTTGTCTTGTGCGTATTGATTAATTATTTGGCCAATAATTACCTTGTTACTCTAGAAGGAATTGGAAGAGGAGATCTAGGGTTAGAACTGGGCATGATAACATGTATTCTTAATTATTTGCATGACGAATAATTAGGGTTGTGAATGGAATGAAAATATCTATTCACTGCATGTAACACGTTGGGAATTGGAATTTAATGCGTTTAATTTAATTGTTTTGCATAGGAATATAGCAAGATTAATTGGATTAAATAGAAGTTAATTGATCACTTGAAAAGGGCTTTTGACACTTAGAATTCCCATAACAATTGATGGGCATAATAATTGGGATAATTGGATAATTGGTTTATAGTTCATAATTGGGGATATTGGAGTCTTAATCTTTATTCATACTGATTCATTCATTAAAATTTTAGTTTTATTTATTTGATTTATTTTTAGAATAATCTCTTTTAATTGCTTAATTTAGTTCTCTTATTTTGAAAAATCACACTTTATGGTTGTTTAAATAAAATTGGATTGATATAGTGCTAGTAGTTGGAATTTATTGATTAGAATTCTCTGTGGGATCGACACTTTATCTTATCACTTTATTACTTGTTGACTGTGTACACTTGCACAAATTCATTGATTGTGAAATCAACCAACAAGTTTTTGGCGTCGTTGCCGGGAAATTCTTTATTAATATTAATTCCATATTAGTTATAATCAATTTGGTCTTAATTTAAACGTTATTTATTTTTCTTCTTGTATTTGCAGGAATTCTTTGCGAGTGTATGCACACTAGATCAAGGGCTAAAAAGAACTTTTTCCTTATACAGGGCGATATCGAATGGAAGTTCCGGAAATTGTAGTTGACTAGTGCAGTGTCACCTGAGGAAGAAAAATTGGCAAAACAAGAAATACCAGTGAACATGGCAGGGGAAGAACAAAAATCACTTAGGGAGTATGCCATGCCGAATGTCACAGATATACAGTCGAGTATTAGGAGGCCGGGAATCAAAGCAAACAGTTTCGAGATAAAACCGGGAACAATTCAGATGCTCCAAAATACATGCCAGTTTGGGGGTAGTTCGATGGATGATCCTAATGAGCACATCTTGAGTTTCTTGGAAGTTTGCGACACCTTCAAGTTCAACAATGTATCGGAAGATGCTATAGGGTTAAGGATGTTTCCGTTCACGTTGAAAGATAAAGCTCGAATTTGGTTACATTCTTTGCCTCCTGGTTCAATCACAGCTTGGGATGACATAGCTCAAAAATTTCTAGCCAAGTTTTTCCCACCAGCAAAGTCGGCAAAACTACGGAACGATATTCACACCTTCGCACAGTTCAACTCTGAAACGTTATATAAGGCGTGGGAAAGATTCAAAGATATGCTTCATAAATGCCAACATCACGAAATCCCACGATGGATGCGAGTTTGGGATATTTTGTGATGGATTACCAGCGCGTCCCACAAGAGCCGATATTGATCGACGGCGGTGGAGCGATCATGTCTAAGAATTTTGATGAGGCTTATCAAGCTGCTAGAAATGATGGCCAAAAACAACTATCCTTGGCCCATGACTAGGTCTAACCCTCCAAAAACACCGGAAAGTTTGAAGTGGATCGAATGACATTATTAGCGACATGGTGTGCAATAGCTAAGAAAATGGAAACATGGAGTCCACCATCCACGCAACAAGTAGCAATGGTTTGTGAGAGTTATGTCTTTGGGAGTCATGCTACGATCAATGTGCCATAAATGCTGAATCAATTCAGTTGGTAGGGAGCTACAGTGGATCAACCCAACCGTATCCGAATCAAAACGCATATAATCCGGGTTGGAGAAATCACCCGGGATTTTCATGGAGTAATAATCAAGCTCAAGTGCCTAGACAGCAAAACACATCCGGATTTCAATATCAAACTCAACAACAGCCAGAGAAAAAACCAAGTTGGGAAGAAGCTTTGGAAAAATTCATTTCAGCTACGGACAAAAGGATCGGTGAACAAGAAAAGTTATTGAATCAAGTAGATATGAATGTGAAAAGCCAAGGTGCTTCGATAAAGAATCTGGAAAATCAAATGGGGCAAATAGCACATGCACTGAATAACCGACCACTTGGAACACTCCCTAGTGATACAGAGATAAATCCGGGCAGAGATGAGCATTGGAAGGCTGTGACTCTACGTAGTGGAAAGGATTTGCAAGAGACAATCAAGGATAAGGAAAAGAGGGACAACGCAACAGGTGAAACAGAGAAGTAAGTGGAAATCGAAAAAACATCAGATGAGACCTTAGAAGCGAAAAAAACAGGAACCAACCATCACAATGCCTCCCATACCGTATCTGCAGAGGTTTCAGAAATCCAAGTTAGATAAGCAGTTTTCAAGATTTTTGGATATTTTCAAAAAATTGCATATCAACATCCCATTTGCCGAAGCCTTGGAACAAATGCCGAAGTTACGCCAAGTTTATGAAGGAAGTTTTGTCAAAAAAGAGGAAATTGGGTGAGTTTGAGACAGTGGCATTGACCGAAGAGTGCAATCACAATTATCCAGAATAAGTTACCTCCGAAGCTCAAGGATCCAGGTAGTTTTAATATTCCATGTGAAATTGGAAATCAGTTTTCGGGACGAGCATTGTGTGATTTGGGGGCCAGTATAAATTTGATGCCACTATCCGTCTACAGCCAGTTTGGACTTCAAGCACCAAGACCGATAAATATCAGTTTGCAGTTGGCGGATCGATCGGTTACGTATCCACGAGGTATTGTTGAAGACGTTTTAGTAAAAGTGGATAAATTCATCTTCCCCGCGGATTTCTTTATCTTGGATTGTGAAGTAGATAGCGAAATTCCAATTATTCTCGGGCGACCATTCTTAGCAACAGGGAGAACATTGATTGACGTACAAAAAGGTGAATTGACGATACGAGTTGAAGATCAACAGGTCACCTTTAATGTATTTAAGTCGATGTCTTATCCAAAAGAAAAAAGTGAATGTATGCGGGTGGATATCATGGATGAATTAGTTAATCACAAGTTCCGTGGAAATTATTCAGAGGACCCGCTAGAATCCATTTTGCTCGGGATGGACGAAATTGGTATTGAAGATGACATTGAGTATGTCAAATGGCTAGATACACCATCTTTCATCCGGAAAAGTAGTCAACCATTCGACACCCTTGAAAGGCCAAAAAGCGGAGGTAAAAGTTCAAATCCTCGATAGAAGAGCCACCGGTGTTGGAATTAAAACTGCTACCATCTCATCTGCAGTATGCTTATTTGGGAAAAGATGCTACTCTACCAGTTATTGTTTTGACAGGGTTAACTGACACGCAAAAGGAGAAACTTCTAAGGGTGTTGCGAGAGTTCAGAATAGCAATCGGATGGACTATAGCAGATATTCTAGGAATTAGTCCGTCATTCTTTATGCATAAAATTTTATTGGAAGAAGGGACAAGACCAACCATTGAGCAGCAAAGAAGGCTAAACTCCATTATAAAGGATGTGGTGAAAAAGGAGATCATAAAGTGGTTGGATGCCGGCATTATTTATCCAATCTCGGACAGTTCATGGGTAAGTCATGTACAGTGTGTACCAAAGAAAGGGGGTATGACAGTGGTGAAGAACGAAGCTAATGAGCTCATCCCTACTAGAACCGTTACAGGATGGAGAGTATGTATGGATTACCGCAAGCTGAATAAAGCCACACGCAAGGATCACTTCCCCTTGCCGTTCATTGATCAGATGTTGGATAGGTTAGCGGGACATCAATTCTATTGTCTTTTGGATGGATATTCCGGGTATAATCAAATTGCCATAGCCCCGGAAGATCAAGAAAAAACCACATTCACATGCCCATACGGTACGTTTGCATTCCGGCGTATGTCTTTTGGTTTATGTAATGCGCCGGCAACCTTTCAACGATGCATGATGGCAATTTTCTCAGATATGGTTGAACAGAATTTGGAAGTATTTATGGATGACTTCTCCGTGTTCGGTGATAGTTTTCGACTTATGCTTGAAAAATCTGGTTTTAGTGTTGAAGTGATGTGTGGAGACTAACCTAGTCCTTAACTGGGAAAAATGTCACTTTATGGTGCAAGAGGGTATAATTTTGGGGCATAAGGTTTCTGCAGCAGGCTTAGAGGTGGACAAAGCGAAGATTGAGACAATTGAGAAACTACCTCCTCCATCATCTGTAAAGGGAATTCGGAGCTTCTTGGGACATGCGGGTTTCTACAGACGCTTCATTAAAGATTTTTCCAAAATTTTGAAACCCTTATGTTCCCTTTTGGAGAAAGACGTGCCTTTCAAGATGGATCAGTCATGTATCGAGGCGTTTGAAGTATTAAAGAAGAAATTGGTCTTAGCTCCAATAATAGTGGCGCCCGGATTGGTCTTTATTGTTTGACTTGATGTGCGACGCTAGTGACTACGCAGTTGGAGCAGTATTGGGACAACGTCGCGACAAATTTTTTTACACTATCTACTATTCCAGCAAGACGTTGATGGACGCTCAGTTGAACTACATAACCACCAAAAAAGAATTAATTGCGGTTGTGTTTGCCTTCGACAAATTCAGAGCATATCTCATAGTGACCAAGGTAATTGTCTATACTGATCATTCTGCTATTAAGTATTTAATTGAGAAGAAGGATGCCAAACCGCAGTTAATACGGTGGGTACTGTTGCTATAAGAATTTGATTTGGAGATCCGGGATAGAAAAGGTACCGAGAATTAGGTGGCGGATCATCTTTCTCGGTTGGAAAATGTGGAAGTTCAGCAAAAAGACAACATCATGATTAATGAGAGGTTTCTGGATGAACAACTTCTGCGAGTAACAACAACTTTACCATGGTATGCAGATTACGTGAATTATTTGGTTGGTAAGGTGTTACCCCCGGATCTGAATTCCCAACAACGAAAGAAGTTCCTCCACGATGTTAAGCAATATTATTGGGATGAACCATTTCTATTTAAGACTTGCGTGGATCAAATGATTAGAAGATGTGTGCCACATGAAGAGATGGATAGCATATTGGGTCATTGCCACTCATCAGATTACGGAGGTCATTACACCGGTGATCGGACAGCGGCTAAAGTGTTACAATCGGGATTTTTCTGGCCTTCTCTATTCAAAGATTCTTATCTTTATGTGTTAAAGTGTGATCGGTGTCAACGAATAGGTAATATTTCCAAGCGCAATGAAATGCCACTCAACATAATTTTGGAGGTTGAACAATTCGATGTGTGGGGAATCGACTTTATGGGACCTTTCCCATCCTCCTTTAATAATCAATACATTCTGTTGGCGGTCGATTACGTTTCCAAATGGGTAGAAGCCGCAGATTTACCCACGAATGATGCCAACGTCGTACTACAATTTTTAAAGAAAAATATCTTCACACGATTTGGAATGCCGAGGGCGATAATCAGTGATGAGGGAACTCACTTCTGTAATAAGCAATTCACTAAATTGCTTATAAAGTATGGGGTCCGTCATAAAATTGCAGCCGCGTATCATCCCCAAACCAATGGTCAAGCGGAAGTCTCGAATAGGGAGGTCAAGCGAATTCTAGAAAAGGTGGTCAATCCGTCACAGAAAGATTGGGCAATGCGTCTTGACGATGCCCTATGGGCATATCGAACAACATATAAGAATCTGATCGGCATGTCACCTTACCGAATGGTCTACGGAAAGGCATGTCATTTCCCGGTTGAACTAGAACACAGTGCACACTGGGCCATTCAGATACTTAATTTTGATTTACAAGGAGCGGGTGAGAAAAGGTTACTGCAGTTAAATGAGATGGACGAATTTCGGTTCAATGCCTATGAAAACGCAAAACTCTACAAAGAGAAAGTAAAAACCTGGCACGATAAGAAAATCCTTGATCAAAAATTCGAACCGGGTCAACAAGTCTTGCTTTTCAACTCACGTTTGTGTTTATTCCCCGAAAAGTTAAAATCTCGCTGGTCCGGACCATTTGTGGTTATCTCCGTTGCTCCACACGGAAATGTTGAAGTCAAGGAACCAAACTCAAATTGCACATTCAAGGTGAATGGTTAACGGCTCAAACATTATTGGAGTGGACCCATCAAACGCCAATCTACGACCATGTACCTCTCCGATCCTACGACCAATTGAGCAACACAAAAAAGTCAGGCTGACGACTATAAACCAAGCGCTATGGGGAGGCAACCCCAATATTTTGATTTTCCTTTGATTCATTAACCAATTTTATTTTCATTTTTATTTTCTTTTTTTCTTTCCTTACGTATTTCAATTTAAGCGAGATAGGATGGTATTTAATACACCAATAATAGTAATGCATTGTTTGTGTCTTGCATTCGGATAAAGACGAGCTCAAGATTGGTCGGTAATTTCCTCAACACATTTGAGAAGGCAAAGCCTTTACAATGATTTTTATTTTACTTGATTACTGACCTTGCCAGGGTTCAGGCTCTTGAACTTATCGACGCTCAGTCGCCCTCGCTCTACATAGCCTATTCTACAATGCCCCAATGCTAAAGGTTGACACGAGCTACTGCACTATACCTCCTCGGTGCTGGAATTATGCCTTACCTCAGCGCCCCGACGCTGGGCTTAAAAACCAGATACTGAAGTATAACACCCCGGTGCTCATCATAGGCCAAATCATAGAGCCCCGGCGCTGATGCAAGATTTAGAGTCCTACTTTATGTCAACTATTCGGTTTCCAACTCCAACCTTCCACTTTCTTCACACGTCTCCACTACTCATATGGTAACTAATCATGAAACTTTTATATAGCCTCCCAATACCTAACGTAACTCCACATATCCCATTGGGGTTTTCATTCTGCAAAGCACTTCTCATCTAGTATCTCTGCTGCAAAGGTATGTATTTAATTATATTCAAAGTGTGGTCGAACCAAATCTTGTGAATTATGAAATGGTAGGTTAAGATTGATCTTGATTCACATTCTCTTATATTTACAGTGTAAATTTTCATCCTTTTGATTTTGAATTTCTCATATTGCATGAATGTGAATCCCACTTGATCGTGCACAACTTTTGATTGGGATATCACGATTATATGGTGATGGAATGCTAGGGGTTGCATTGATAGGAAGGTAGTTGTGATTCAAAGCAAAATATGAATTTCCCACAAGGTATTTGATGTTTTGCCTGACTCAATGCTCATGGTTAAATCACACATATCACCATATCCACACACTGAATTCACTTGCCATCTTGCCATCCCACTACCATAGGTCTATTGTCAAACATATTAATCACTATTATGGGGGGGGGACTAAACTATATTGATGCATACATGGGGTCATATTGTTTTCAATGTCACTTCTTTTGAGAGTAACTTGTGTTGTTTTTGCCAATTCTGCTTGTTGAAAATAAAATAAGCCTACTTGGTCAAATTTGTGCTCTCATGCTACTATGTGTTTCCCCACACCCCCAACCATTGCACATAATATGCATTCATTTCAAAGTTTGGGGGTAGTGTTATGGATACATGTGTCTCTAATCACATTATGCTCAATTCTAATACATGTGAATGGAAATTCTTGTAGAATTTTCTACATGGATTCAAAGCAACAATGAGGAGAAGGTTCCGGAACCGCCTCGGCTCCACAAAAATTTGATAGTCGAAGGCTTGTTAGTGCCGAGGCACAGGAACGCTATAATAAGATGGCTACCTGCTCTCTTGTCCCCGAACGCGGTTTAAGGCCTGATCAAGCAAAGGATGCGGACATGGCTATCATGATTGCTGAAAGAAATTGGTTTCCACTCACCGAACAACCCGATCCAGCAGTAGTTTCCATTGTCAAAGAGTTCTACGCCAACGTGTCCGAGAACTTCCACTATGGGGTGTTTGTGAGGGGCAAAACTATGGAATTTGGCGAAGAAGACATAAACGGTTGCTACCAACTACCGTTGGAGGGACACAATGATGAGTATGCGAGTCTAGTGAGTCAAGGATCAGATTATGAAAAAATTATTCGCGAGCTTTGTCAACCGAGCACCACATAGACCATGCATGAACGGGGTAGTATGACATTTCCTTTGTCGCACCTCAGCTTATACGGAAAGGCTTGGTATGCCTTTATATGCGCTAAACTAATATTGTGCACACATGTGAGCCATGTTACCAAGGAACGAGCGGTGCTATTATATTCGATAATTTAAGGCTTGAAGATTGATGTTGGCCACCTTATTCAGCAGTCCATTCTCCGAGCGGCACGACGGGGGACTACAGGAGGTTTACCTCATCCGTCTTTAATTTGTGTTTTATGTGCTAAGTTTGGGGTCAAATGGAAATCAGATGAGATGATTCAAATGCATATGCCAGTGTTGGACCATAAGTTGATCAGTAGGTATAAGGTGTCGACAGGCGGTGCCAGTCACCCACGCGGATTAGGTTTTATAATTTCTCAAGCGGATGCTCCACGTAGTCCACCAGCTCAGGCTCCACCTAGTTATGGTCCTTCCTCTGCAACTCACCGTGGTGTCGTTCCTGAAGCTGTTCAACGTGAAATTGATGGGTGATTCTACAATCTTGAATCACAGAATGTCCACCTGTCTGAACGTCAAGATGTTATCTACAAATACTTGGTTGACCAATTTACTGCTCAGAATGCCATGAACGCTCAAATGTACCCGGGCGTTAATCTTAGTCAGTTCCCTACTACTCTTGTTCTACCAGTATTTCCCCCTTCCGATCTAGAGATAAGCGAGGATAATGATGCTCCACCCGAGGTATAAGCTCGTCAGGGAAGTCCTCTATTTTATATTATTTTATTTTTTGCATGAGGACATTGCTCTAGATAAGTTTGGGGGTAGTTAATTTTTATTTTGCATTAGTAGTTTGTGGATAATTTGTGTTTTTATTGTTGGTTATTGTTGGTTTAGTGTTGCATTTAGGATTGCATGTTAATTCCAGCTATTCAATAGTTGCGTATGTTTGGGGCCAATGATGAAATTAAAATTGCATGAACAAGTCTAATATGGATTGTTAAGCTAGTAATGTGATTTTCTTGACATAATTTAAATCTTTATCTGTTTGACACTGATATTATCAGGATAACACGTTTTGAAAAATGACCATGTTGGCTACAAAAGTTTAAATGGATAGATAATAGAGTTCTAAAGGATGAATGCTAGTGAAATGAAGGAACAATTTGAATAACTAGTATGATGGTGAATTTAGACATAAACTCAAGTTTGGGGAAAAATATTTGGAGTATATAAGCTTAAAAATAAAAAAAAAAAAGCAGTGGCATGCTTGTCTAGTTTTGTGGCCTTTGTTACTTGAGTAAAAGTAAGCTTGGGGGATTGTCTCTACACCTAGCGCCCTAAGGTCTTAATGGCTTGGGAGTCGTTGGTCGAAAGCTCGTTAAGGTAACACTGAAAAGCCTAAGGGAATAGGACACTGCATAGCCATGCAAAAAAAAAAGAAAAGAAAAGAAAAAAAATAGTAATAAAGCTGGAAAAGTGCAAAAAGCCCCCGTTAATAAACAACTATTAGTAAAGCATAAGTATTCCATGTTGACCCTTGGACTTTGGTAAGTGTTTGATTTTAGTCAAAGCTAGTTTATTTGAGGAGTTTCTGAATTGCACTGTATGATGTCTTCTAAGAAATCTATTATCTTTCATATTTTGCTTTTCAATGGTTAGCATGGTTGTTGAACACACACACACGATATCAGTAATAACAGATTTAGATTTATTGATTGTTGGGTATTATTGATCTGCCTTAATATGATGTATTAGCATATTTTTGTGATTTTTCTGAGGCCTAATGAATTTACGTGTGCTATTTGATTGCTGGAATTATGAACATGTGAATAGTTTTAGATGCATTTGCATGGTTGTTTAGTTTTTCGTGTTATTTTGTGTTTTCTTGCTTGAGGACAAGAACCGATTTAAGTTTGGGGGTATTTGATGATTGGGTAATATACCCATGAATCGGATATACTTGGGCTTAAATTTGTGTATTCTCGAGTCTTTTAGAAATATTTTTACTGTGTTTAGTTATTGTTTTGCAGATTCGGGAGCTGTAGAAGCAATTGGGAAATTTTGAGCTGGAGAATGGCGTTTTGGTAATTTTTATTCGCTCATGGTAGGGGAGCTAGTGATTGAACTAATCCAAATATTCGAAGGCGTTGGGGCGTGATTTTTATTGACCGAGTACGTGCGTTGACCAAGGGTTTGACTGCACAATTGGAGGCTATTTGAAGTTGATTTGGACTAGGATTGAAGGAGCATGGAAAAGGAGTCTATAAAGGCTAATTGGTTGAAAATAAAAAGATATCTACCACAATTAAAGACGAAGCAAGGAATCAATTGAAGATTGAAGATTTTACTATTAGAGTTTCTTCTTCTCCATATTTTCAATTTGTGTAATTCCTTAAGGATGTTTTGAAAAAGATTGTTGGTTTTAATTTTCGTTATGAACTAATTCTTTAATTAAGATTCCAATTGAACCTTTTATGTCCATAAATTAGTTATACAATTTATTCTAATTATTTATGTCAAAGTGAATTGTTTATCTTGCCTTGTGCTTATTGATTAATTATTTGGCCAATAATTACCTTGTTACTCTAGAAGGAATTGGAAGAGGAGATCTAGGGTTAGAACTGGGCATGATAACATGTATTCTTAATTATTTGTATGACGAATAATTAGGGTTGTGAATGGAATGAAAATATCTGTTCACTGCATGTAATACGTTAGGAATTGGAATTTAATGCGTTTAATTTAATTATTTTGCATAGGAATATAACAAGATTAATTGAATTAAATAGAAGTTAATTGACCACTTGAAAAAGGGCTTTTGACACTTAGAATTTCCGTTAACAATTCAGTAGGCATAATAATTGGGATAATTGGATAATTGGTTTATAGTTCATAATTGGGGATATTGGAGTCTTAATCCTTATTTACCTAATTTCATTCATTAAAATTTTAGTTTTATTTATTTAATTTATTTTTAGAATATTCTCTTTAAATTGTTTAAATTAGTTTTATTATTTTGGAAAAACACAGTTTATGGTTGTTTAAATAAAATTGGATTGATATAGTGCTAATAGTTGGAATTTATTGATTAGAATTCTCTGTGGGATCGACACTCTATCTTATCACTTTATTACTTGTTGACTGTGTACACTTGCACAAATTCATTGATTGTGAAATCAACCAACAATTACAGATAATAAAATTAAGAGATGAAGAAAAATTCTGTCGAAGAATCTCTAATCTCCAATCTCCAAGTTTCAATCTCCGCCTTGTGTGCTCTCCAATGATGTCTCCAAGTCTCCAATAGAAGTGGCTCTCAATGAATTGTAGTCAGAAGTCTAGAAGAAATCTTCAGAATCCAAGTTATAATCAAGTATTTATAATCCTAATGGAAACCTTAGCAAGTTAGGCAACTAACAATCTTATTCTAGTTCAAATTGGACAATATAACACTCAAATCGACTCTCTCTCCCGCTGCTCAATTCGGTACCCAACGCTCGCTCTCTAGGCTATTTTGGGTGCACCTCTTCTGATTCTGAAAAATCTCTATGGTTCGGCGGCATACTGTCTTTACTCTGGGCACACCCCACACCATGCAATTTTCTGTTGCGACGTCCATTGGTAAAACGGACATAACTTTTGATTCGAAAATAGTTACGTTGTCTTTAACCTATCAAATCGAAGATATCGACGAGATCTAAAACTTCCATTCTTTGAAAATTGAGAGATAATGGTTGGATCATGGTCAAAATCGGTCTTGAAGTAACTGTTATGTAAATTGCAAGCAGGACAACTTTGAGCTTTAATCTTTATTGATAAAAAGGCCATAACTCTCGCATCCGAACTCGGATTGAGACGATTCAAGATGTTCCAGAAAGCTAAGAAGTAGATCTACAATAAAATCCAAGTTCCAAACCAAGAACATGGATCCAACTTTGCATTAAAAGCCCTACAATCTCCCCTTCTAGCCTTTGATTGCATATTGTACTCCAAAAGATATTCGGATTGCTTTTCTTGTTTCTTCATGCCAATGCCATGTCATAGACTACAAAATAACACAAAATGTATGAAATGGACACACAATACTTAAAACCAACCAAAAGATTAAGCTCAAATACACTCGATTCTTGGGTATAAAACCCACTCATCAATTATAATCCCGGGATTATAAATGATAATCTCAAGACTATTAAGCAATTTTATAATTTTCTAGACTAATAGTCTCAAGTCTAAATTTGAAAACAAACTAGACACTTGGAATAATTAATATTCATATTCCAAGTATAATTCTTACAAACAAACATAGTCTTGAGATCAGGGGCTGATCTAGGAATTTTTTCAGTAGGGTTGAATTTTAACTAATTTTTTTGTTGAAGTTAAATAAATAAAATTTGAGCTAATTATAATATTTTTGTAAAATACTGTGTATACTTCAAATTAAGAAGATTTTTGTATTTATATTTAGAATTGGTTTATAAATTTTTTTTTGCCCTCTCCAAGTTTAACTTTTTTATTAATCTGTCCTCTTGAATTTATTAATTTACATATTTGTCATGTCTTTATACCTATAAAAAAAATTCAGGAGGGATAAATCTGCCCCTGCTTGAGATTATAATCTAAGGATTATAATCTTTGTAAACAAACAAAACTCTAGAGAAAAATATAATCAATATTCCTTTTATAAATTAGTTTTTTATAACTCAAAAACCTAAAGAAATGGATATTTCTGTAATAAAGAGTTATTATAAAAATTGGGAGTTAGAAGATGGGAAAGTTATTACTTCTATTCATCTTCCTACAGAAAATTCTTTACTTGGTAAAGATAATAAAAAAATAGTAATGGAAGCTGCTACTTTCATGCCAACAGGAAGTCTTACAAGTGTTTATAAATAGTGTAATTATACTAATCTTTGTCTTCAAACAATTGATAAGAATTGAATATGAAGTTGATGATTTAAAAAACAAAGTTAATGATTCTGTAAATTATGTAATTAAAGGAAAAGTTATAAATACTGAAGAAATAAATCCTGCTAATTAATATTAAACCACCAATTAAATTAACTGAGAAATTTTTTAACCACCTTTAAATATTAATGAATTAATTTAGCAATTTCAATCGTCATCATTAAAAGATGAACAAGAAGTAAGTAAATAAATTAGATTTTAAAAGGGAAAATAAAAATAGAACTTCATATGGTAGGTATTCTCTACTGTTTGTAAAGAAATAATAATGCAAGTTAAAGTGTATGCTTGAACAAAATAGGTAAAGAGGTCATGGGAAAATAAATAAATATAAGACTACACGGTCCGGATCTTAAGTTCACCACTTATTTAACATATCTTTCTCATCCCGTTTTAGCGACGGACCGAACGGCGATTCGATCCGTCGCTATATGTTGTCCGTCGTTATATGTTATCCTTCGCTAAAAGTTAAGATGACGGTTCTATATATAGCAACGGATCGAATCGTCGCCCGGTCCGTCGCTAAAGGGGGATGAACAAGAATTTATTTTCAAGTTGTTAAATTTATTTTGGTAAGAATGAAGTCAATTTCAATCAAACCTTTACCCTAAAGGAGAAAAACACAACACATGGGATGTTAGAAAACATAGAGCAACAAAAGCAAAATCAAAACCTACAACTAAAGTTAGTAGTTTCGATAGTGGTTAACATAAATTTTATTCAATTGACTAATTTATCATGAAATTAATTTCATAACAACCGGATTCAGTAGTTTCTAAGGACATCAATTTACCCACTGAATTTGTGATTTCATTTACTCACACGGTCCCCTCTTAATTGATGTTTAAAAAGAAAGTATATAGTACTTTCTTAAAATTTATAAACGACAAATAAAAATAAATAAATATTTTCTTACAAAAGATAGATAAAAAGAAATGGAGGGAATCATTTTAATCAAAATTTGGATTTTTTGGACATCTATGGCTAACTCTTAGATTAGGGGTAAAATCATTTTCAGCATTAAAAATGTTAATCCAACTACTAGAAATTTTACGAATTATCACTTTTAACATTGAAATTTAAATGGTAGCTGAAACTTTGTTGTGAAATTTTTTTTTTTTTTTTTTTTTGTGCAATGGATAGGACATTTTTGCAACCAATGTAGTATTTTGTTGGTTTTATTTTATTTTTTTAATTATCAATCAGAAAGAAAATTAGGGAGAATTTAAGGGAAACATATATTTTAATCATATGAAAGGTTTGTTATTATTGAGTAGACTCAAACATATGATCTTGCAGAATAAAGTAAGAAGACTTTACCATTATGCTATCATCTTTGGTCGTTTGAAATGTTAGCTAGATATCAATATTGATTGCCTTTTTAATTTTCAAAATTTTAAAACTTTATAAATTGATTTTAAAAACAAAGTCTATCATTAATGTTCGAACGGTTTAACAAGATCATTTTTTACTTTAAAATTTTAAATGAATCACATTAATTTTAAATATAAAAATATCATGTTACTTTTAGAAAGTTGTAATTAGTTTTATATTTTGGAATAGATGAAAATATTTTAAATTTTTCTGATGGTGTAACCTACAGTGCAATGTGATGCGATGACCACTGATACAGTTTATTAAAGAAAATTAATATTTTTACAACAGAAAATGACATTTCTACGCGAAAAATATAATTATAGATCCTATAACGACGGTTTTTTTCGTCGCTATACATGTATAGCAATATTTTTTATGTGAAAATATTATTTTTCTTTATTAAATAAGACAGGAGCTAAATATATTATTAATTAGTTGGTTTGTCTTGAAATTGCCAAATTGGTAATTAAACATATTTATGGTTTGTTTGGATTTAAAAGAAATGACAAGATTCTCTGCAGGCCCGTGGCTGCTGCCGTATATACTTACAATTATGTATACTTTATAAATGTTTGGGTTAGGGGTGAGCATAGTGCGATTTGATGCGGTTTAAAACTTAAATTGTACACGAAATTGCTTAGGTGCGGTTTGAAAATTTCAAAATCGCACATGAAACCATTTATGATTGGTGCGGTGTGGTTTTGAATCGTACGGTTTGGTTTTATTTGGTGCGATTTCGGTTCCAAAACCAATTGAAATAACAAACCCATAAAATAGTTAGCAAAAGTATTCAGGCAAACGTATTATGCAGTGAACACAATCATGGAGCTAATTTAGCAAAATTAATACTATGTTATCACATTTGATTTAGGAAATATCAAGTCACTCTTGATTTGCAAACATAATTGATACTATTTATTCTTCATTCAACCCTGTATATATATGTCTTCTAAAATAAAATGAGGAGAATATTTTATAGTAGAGAAAATATATATACTTGTAGCAAATTTGAGAAAACAAGATATTTATTTGGTGCAGTTTCGGTTTTATGCGTGCGGTTTTGACTAATAACCAAACCGAAATCGTAAATTTAGTTTTTTAACCCACCTAAAACCGCCACATACGCTGGAAGCGTTGATGCGGTTTGTACGATTTTTGGTGCGGTTTCAATTTCAATTTGTTTCCTTGCTCAACCCTAATTTGGACGGATAAAGGTTGAATCTTGGGATTGATTGGCAGCAGCAGCTATTTATTATTTATTATTTATTAATTATTATTGTGATGGACAATAAGTTGGTTGTATATTTTACTAGATGAAGTGGTAAAAATATGAAAAATGATAAATATTGTTAATGTTTATGTTTGTGTGAATAAATATTAATGATAATTTTTTTAGACATACGTTTATAAGTTTTATCAATCACATATATTGATAAATTTTATAATTATAATTTAACGTAAATTTATCGCAATATTAACAACTCTGAAAATATTAAAAGTGTGGTTAATAAAATAAGTAAACTGACAAAATATAAACAAACTATACACAAATAATTGTACATCAACACGGAGAAAAGGTATTATATAGATTATACCATTTACATTATTTTCAAGCATTATCATTTTATTAATTCATATTTTTACTATTTAAGTTAATAATGTTTATGAACAACAGTTTGTACATAAAGATTTTTATTTTATTTATTTATTATTATTATATTTGTGGGCTTGACAAGGGGATTAAATATAAATACGATGTCTGTTACAATCAAAACAAGAAAGTAAGTAATATAGTTATGCTTATGCATGCATGTATCATTTTCTCAATGTGTATAATATTGTTAAGACTAGCTAAATTTTATATTATCAATTACAAGTTGAGAAGAATACCAGTGGGTTCTCTTTACAGATGGATGGTGTATAGACAAACTAGTATATCCTGATCGATTGACATTTTAATTTATTTATTTATTGGTAATAGATTAGTAATTTTTGAGTAATGAACAAGCTTACCA
The DNA here is from genome assembly GCA_020205605.1 of Panax ginseng. Lineage (NCBI taxonomy): Eukaryota > Viridiplantae > Streptophyta > Magnoliopsida > Apiales > Araliaceae > Panax > Panax ginseng. The sequence goes on from CM035131.1 coordinate 141,888,221, forward strand.
AAAATATAAATAGGAAACTGATATTTTTATATAATTTTTTTATATTTTCACAAGAAAATTGTCGTTAGAGATCATATATAGATAGTGACAATAACCGTCGCTATACATCTATAGCGACACTTTTCATGTAGAAATATCAATTTTCTAATATCTATGTTTGACTACACAATTTTTAAAGGAAATTTATATTTTCACAACACTTTGATATTTTCACAATAAAAGTATCGCTATAGATGTATAACGACAGTAAAAATCATCGCTACATCCTATAGCGACGATTTTGTTATAGAAATATCATTTTTTATTGTGAATTTATTAATTTACTTTTTAAATATAACTTAATTAATTCATAAATACAATATTTAGAGTGCAAAAGCAACAAATTAAAATGATACAGTGCATTTAAAGCTTCAAACACATTAAATACTATCGCTACAAATACTAAAATACTCAGTACCGAACAAACCTAATATATTTAATACTTTTTTCGTCATGGAATATGTGTTTTACTTTCTTAATTTCTACTCCCTCCATTCCTAAATAAGTGTCGTTTAAGGTTTTCGTACATGTGACGCCACCAAAATAGGTCCAATCCATCCAACCTATTCTGAGTCGTCAAATACATGGTACAGAAAATAACTACAACTTTATTACTACAATTGTCGTGCAAAATACAACAACAACATATATCTTTATGAGTTTTAATACCAATCATGTGACTCATGTCCCAACTATGGACAAAGACACCTCACATTGATACATTACATAAAGGTACAGGTCGATAACTCATGTTTTAGAAATTAAAATCTTTGGGAAGTACTCAAGAAGAAAATCTTCGTACATTGGAGGCCATGAATCTAAGTTATGATAGATATCATATGTCCGGAGAATTATCCTTGGTTGATCCAATAGACTCCAAAAAAAAAGAGAAGATTACTATCATGTTTTTTCCAATGGTGAGTCTTCTCTTGACATATAACTATCTCCACCGCCTGAGATTGAACATTATGTTTCAACCAAACTCCAAAATCATGTAGGTAGTGCTCGTAGATATACTCAACGAAGTGGATGTACCTGACCACATCTTATAATAACTCGAGGTTGTATGTCATTAGACATCTTGTATGATAGTAACAAAATACCCTTCCAAAGTTGGGTTCGCCTCATCCTATTCGGTTCACCAAAATTAAATATCAAATGACGTATACAATACGACACACTTATCTAAAGTTCTCAATAAAATTATTTTTATACTATTTAGGGAGAACCTCAACGATATATAGACCACCGATTACTATTTCCTGTTACCCCATTTCTGCCCACTACACTCTTGTTTACACCGAAAGAAATTATGAAGCAAAGGGTGAGCACAAATAGCCAGTAAAGAATATCATAACTAAAGATAATTAAATTATCAATAGCCTTTGTCAGAAATAAATCAGAGATTTGGAACATATGGTAGATGATAAAACTTTTCAACCATAGTTGCAGCGGAACGAGCAATCCATTAGAAGAGTCAAATAGACCATAATGTCTATTATCTTCTCTATGTTAAAAGTCCACCAACAATGTTTTATCCTCAGTAACATCAATCAACAGGTTCACATCCCCACAATCATATGAATAACTCATAATCATATTTGTGGTTCCAAATTCCTTTTCTCATCGAATCGAAGATAATTTTTCATCACTTTGTCTTTACGAAACATCAAAGATCATGGTTATACCAAATCACGATTCATGTCCATAATCATACTAATAAATTCATCTTTGCTTTCTACGGGCCAAAGACATTCATTAACAAAAATCATCTTTGCACTACTGGGCCAAGATATTCAACAACATGTCATCTTTGTATTACGGGCAAAGATATTCACCAATAATTCATCTTTTGACCACTGAGCCAAAGAAATTTAACAACAAGTCATCTTTTTCACTACTACGGGCAAAGATATTCATATCTCAAAGAAATATATAATCATTTTAGAATTTATATAAACAATAATTATAACCATGTTGATCAATTCACCTTTGCACTTAAGCTAAAGATAATCGTTTATAAATTGATGGTTATGATCATATCGATCAACAATTCATCTTTTGCACTCATCGGCCATAAAAACTCATAAATCACTATTATACCAACAATTTACCCATCTTTACACTTAAGACAAAGAGAAATTTCATCACCGGGATTATAAAAATGTTATATATGATAATAAAAATAATATGATCAACAACTACATTTAAGTTAAAGAATAAGATTCATAAATCAATGATTTCATAACACCTTAATCCAAATATTATAAATCACTTAATAATCTCATAATCTAATATTATTAATATTACCACAATATCTTAATCATTTCTTAAACTTATAAACAATTTATTTTAATTATTTATACTTTACTAATTAATGCATTTAATCATCCTAAAATGTCAAACTCATAAAATTTTATCACCAATAATCAAAACCCTCATCAAAAATCTGCATATACCTTATATAGGATTTCCAAGCCATAAAATCCTATTTTCCACTTTTCTTACTTCACATAACATATTTAATTCATTTATTCATAACTAGTCTATTTTCATGAAAAATACCACATCGGTACAAACAAATTTTCTTTTCTGGGATTTAGCAGAACATAGTCCCATATTGCACATATATTTTTCTCAGAATTTTTAAAATTCATTTACTATTTTTTATATGGCCAAAATCATTGAATATTTAGACATTTATCATAAATTGTACTTTTATCCAAAATTCCGAAATCTACGTGGTATATCTTGATATTATATACATGTACTCCCAATAAAAGTTTCACCAATTTTGGAGTTAACCACAAAGAGTTATAAGGGTTTACTTTTAAAATAGTATTTTTCCATAAAATTCATAACTCCTAATCTATACATCCAAAAATTGCCATTTTTGGACACAATCAAGAAAACTCATCAAAATATCATTTTTAATTTTTTCAGAATTTTTAAAGGTCAGAAAAATTACGAAACTGAAGAAACATAATAACTCTTACAATCCCTTACATAATAACGACAATATCTATTACCTCAAAAGAACAATACTTCTGACTGAAATGTCGGCTATAATGCTGAACGAACTTGCATCGTATAGCAACACTCAAAGTATCAAAATACTTAGAAGAATACGCTCGATAATATAAAGAGAGAAAGAGAGAGAAAACTTATTTCTGGTGTGATTTTCAATTTTAACCTAAGCACCTATTTATAGGAAAATCTTTGAGAACACCAAAGCGTAAAATTTAATAAAATATTAATATATTTATTTTATTTTCCTACGCACACCTTGCCACCTGATTTCAGTAACTAACACATGCAAGTGGGCCCCACCAAAATGAAAAACATGTTTTTATCATTTAATGCAACAAAATCAATTCAGACTCAATATTCTAGAACTTCAATAATTCATAATAAATAGTCCTTTTATCAGAAAAATTCAAATCTTATGTCCGTTCCATAGGAAATTTAATTCTCTACAACTTTACAGAAGAAAGTTTTTCCAAATTTCAAACAAAAATTGACCAAAATCCACATACGGACGATTTTACAAGGTATAATCAAATTTCAGTCAAAAATTGTGTCCACCAACACACAAAACATGTGTTAAACATTTAATGCAACAAAAATACTCTTCCTCATTAATTCATATATCACACAATCATTGTAAAAATATCAACATTATTATATTACTATAATATAATAATATATTTAAATGAAATATTTTATCAAAAAAGATAAAATATCAATTTTCAATAATTATCACTTTTTTAAAAATTCTTCCATTTATATCCACATAAATAAATATTTTCCTTATCATATAAATCAATAATTAATTATTCACAAATAATATTACTGAAATCACAATCTTGACAACCGTGCCGTTCCGGGAAAGGGGGCTTTCGATAAGGATTTCTCCTTACTGGCGCGTAATTATGTGACCAGACCTCTCCTTGACAGAACTTTTTAGACATTATCAATAATGTTATCTAATAATATTATTCAAATAATATGAATTATTGATCTGATAATGAGAAATACATATGTCGTGACAATTATTGAAACAATAATAATATAAAATATCAACGTAGCAATTATTGAATCAATAAAATAAAATATTGAACAGTAATTGCTGTAACAATTATTGAGTAGTGCCTTCTTGCGTAAAAAAAATATCATGCTTCTTGAATAGTACTCGTGAATAGTAACTCGTAAATAGTAACTCGTGAATAGTAACTCATGAATAGTAACCCCGACAAAAAAATAAAGAATTTCACAAGAAAAATCGTACCAATATTCCGGTATAATGATATTGAAATCAATTTAACCATTTACTAAATAGTAATTATAAAAAAAATTGAATACTTAAATACTATCGCTACAAATACTAAAATACTCAGTACCGAACAAACCTAATATATTTAATACTTTTTTCGTCATGGAATATGTGTTTTACTTTCTTAATTTCTACTCCCTCCATTCCTAAAATAAGTGTCGTTTAAGGTTTTCGTACATGTGACGCCACCAAAATAGGTCCAATCCATCTAACCTATTCTGAGTCGTCAAATACATGGTACAGAAAACAACTACAACTTTATTACTACAATTGTCGTGCAAAATACAACAACACATATACTATGAGTTTTAATACCAACTGTGACTCATGTCCCAACTATGGACAGCACCTCACATTGATACATTACATAAAGGTACAGTCAATAACTGTTTTAGAAATTAAAATCTTTGGGAAGTACTCAAGAAAATCTTCGTACATTGGAGGCCATGAATCTAAGTTATGATAGATATCATATGTCCAGAGAATTATCCTTGGTTGATCCAATAGACTCCAAAGAAAAACGAGAAGATTACTATCATGTTTTTTCCAATGGTGAGTCTTCTCTTGACATATAACTATCTCCACCGCCTGAGATTGAACATTATGTTTCAACCAAACTCCAAAATCATGTAGGTAGTGCTCGTAGATATACTCAGCAAGTGGATGTGCACAACCCTGTCTTATAATAACTCGAGGTTGTATGTCATTAGACATCTTGTATGATAGTAACAAAATACCCTTCCAAAGTTGGGTTCGCCTCATCCTATTCGGTTCACCAAAATTAAATATCAAATGACGTATACAATACGACACACTTATCTAAAGTTCTCAATAAAATTATTTTTATACTATTTAGGGAGAACCTCAACAGCTATAGACCACCGTTCTATTTCCCTGTTACCCCCGCTCTACCCAGCTACACTCTTGTTACCTGAAAGAAATTATGAAGCAAAAGGGTGAGCACAAATAGCCAGTAAAGAATATCATAACTAAAGATAATTAAATTATCAATAGCCTTTGTCAGAAATAAATCAGAGATTTGGAACATATGGTAGATGATAAAACTTTTCAACCATAGTTGCAGCGGAACGAGCAATCCATTAGAAGAGTCAAATAGACCATAATGTCTATTATCTTCTCTATGTTAAAAAGTCCACCAACAATGTTTTATCCTCAGTAACATCAATCAACAGGTTCCTCATCCCACAATCATATGAATAACTCATAATCATATTTGTGGTTCCAAATTCCTTTTCTCATCCAGAACGAAGATAATTTTCATCACCTGTCTTTACCTGAAACATCAAAGATCATGGTTATACCAAATCACAGTTCATGTTCATAATCATACTAATAAATTCATCTTTGCACTACGGGCCAAAGACATTCATTAACAGGTCATCTTTGCACTACGGGCCAAAGATATTCAACAACATGTCATCTTTGTACTACGGGGCAAAGATATTCACCAATAATTCATCTTTGCACTACAGGCCAAAGAAATTTAACAACAAGTCATCTTTGCACTACGGGCCAAAGATATTCATATCTCAAAGAAATATATAATCATTTTAGAATTTATAAAACAATAATTATAACCATGTTGATCAATTCACCTTTGCACTTAAGCTAAAGATAATCGTTTATAAATTCAATGGTTATGATCATATCAGTCAACAATTCATCTTTGCACTACTGGCCAAAAAACTCATAGTCACTATTATACCAATAATTTACCCATCTTTACACTTAAGTCAAAGAGAAATTTCATCACCGGGATTATAAAAATGTTATATATGATAATAAAAATAATATGATCAACAACTACATTTAAGTTAAAGAATAAGATTCATAAATCAATGATTTCATAACACCTTAATCCAAATATTATAAATCACTTAATAATCTCATAATCTAATATTATTAATATTACCACAATATCTTAATCATTTCTTAAACTTATAAACAATTTATTTTAATTATTTATACTTTACTAATTAATGCATTTAATCATCCTAAAATGTCAAACTCATAAAATTTTATCACCAATAATCAAAACCCTCATCAAAAATCAAGCATATACCTTATATATAGGATTTCCAAGCCATAAAATCCTATTTTCCACTTTTCTTACTTCACATAACATATTTAATTCATTTATTCATAACTAGTCTATTTTCATGAAAAATACCACATCTAGTCAAAAACAAATTTTCTTTTACGGGATTTAGCGAACATAGTCCCATATTGCATATATATTTTTCTCGAATTTTTAAAATTCATTTACTATTTTTATATGGCCAAACTATTGAATATTTAGACATTTATCATAAATTGTACTTTTATCCAAAAATTCCGAAATCTACAGGGTATACTGATATTATATACATGTACTCCCAATAAAAGTTTCACCAATTTTGGAGTTAACCACAAAGAGTTATAAGGGTTTACTTTTAAAATAGTATTTTTCCATAAAATTCATAACTCCTAATCTATACATCCAAAAATTGCCATTTTTGGACACAATCAAGAAAACTCATCAAAATATCATTTTTAATTTTTTCAGAATTTTTAAAGGTCAGAAAAATTACGAAACTGAAGAAACATAATAACTCTTACAATCCCTTACATAATAACGACAATATCTATTACCTCAAAAGAACAATACTTCTGACTGAAATGTCGGCTATAATGCTGAACGAACTTGCATCGTATAGCAACACTCAAAGTATCAAAATACTTAGAAGAATACGCTCGATAATATAAAGAGAGAAAGAGAGAGAAAACTTATTTCTGGTGTGATTTTCAATTTTAACCTAAGCACCCTATTTATAGGAAAATGCTGAGAACACCAAAGCAGAAAATTTAATAAAATATTAATATATTTATTTTATTTTCCTACGCACACCTTGCCACCTGATTTCAGTAACTAACACATGCAAGTGGGCCCCACCAAAATGAAAAACATGTTTTTATCATTTAATGCAACAAAATCAATTCAGACTCAATATTCTAGAACTTCAATAATTCATAATAAATAGTCCTTTTATCAGAAAAATTCAAATCTTATGTCCGTTCCATAGGAAATTTAATTCTCTACAACTTTACAGAAGAAAGTTTTTCCAAATTTCAAACAAAAATTGACCAAAATCCACATACGGACGATTTTACAAGGTATAATCAAATTTCAGTCAAAAATTGTGTCCACCAACACACAAAACATGTGTTAAACATTTAATGCAACAAAAATACTCTTCCTCATTTATTCATATATCACACATTCATTGTAAAAATATCAACATTATTATATTATTATAATATAATAATATATTTAAATGAAATATTTTATCAAAAAAAGATTAAATATCAATTTTCAATAATTATCACTTTTTTAAAAATTCTTTCATTTATATCCACATAAATAAATATTTTCCTTATCATATAAATCAATAATTAATTATTCACAAATAATATTACAGAATCACAATACTGACAACCAGGCCGTTCCCAGGAAAGAGGGGGCTTTCCAATAAGGATTTCTCCTTACTGGCGCGTAATTATGTGACCAGACCTCTCCTTGACAGAACTTTTTAGACATTATCAATAATGTTATCTAATAATATTATTCAAATAATATGAATTATTGATCTGATAATGAGAAATACATATGTCGTGACAATTATTGAAACAATAATAATATAAAATATCAACGTAGCAATTATTGAATCAATAAAATAAAATATTGAACAGTAATTGCTGTAACAATTATTGAGTAGTGCCTTCTTGCGTAAAAAAAAATATCATGCTTCTTGAATAGTACTCGTGAATAGTAACTCGTGAATAGTAACTCATGAATAGTAACTCATGAATAGTAACCCCGACAAAAAAATAAAGAATTTCACAAGAAAAATCTTACCAATATTCCGGTATAATGATATTGAAATCAATTTAACCATTTACTAAATAGTAATTATAAGAAAAATTGAATACTTTTATTTCATAAAATTCGCGGTCTTACAGTACATGTATTAAGGAAGCTATTAATATAAGTAAAAAATTATTATTATAACTAAAATACCCTTATTTAATAACTATTTTCTCTCTCCCCTCTCACATATATATTGCATATTAAGATTGTCACTGTTATTGAATATGTATTGGGAAAGAAAGGAATATGAAAGGAGGTAGCCTACACCTAATTTAATACAGTAAAAAGTTAATTATTGTGTACATTAATTAAACACTTATTGAAAAAATATTAATTATGCTTTGATTTTCTTAAACATCAAATATTTTGAAACAAATTAAATGGGGTAAAAACATCAGTTATAGTGGAACGGAGGGGGTAGTTTCCATTGAAAATGCTACTAGTATTTAGTCTACTTACAAAGTTACAATACAAATAGTATTCTTTTATGAAACGGATGTGCTAGTAATTAATTACGTGGGCCTTCAGTTGAGAACAAATTTGATGGTACCAATAGCCCATAAGGTTTAGTAATACGTAGGCCCATTCTACTATGTATGTTTGGTTCTGTTGGGCAGGCCTATGAGTTAGTTGGATTTGGACAGAAGAATTGACCACCATCCCTTTCTAAAAAACTTAAATATAAATTACTACCATAAATTATAAGTCATATTTTACTATAGTAATTCACCTTTCAATTTTATCAATTAAATAATTGAACTATTAATTTTTTTCAGTTTCGTTTCATTAGACCTGCCACGTCATAAATTGATGACGTGGCATCGCTGATTAAGCTAATCAGTGCCTATGTGTAATTAAAAATTATTATTTAAAAAGATCAAACTATTACAATAACTTTATAACACTTTTAATTTTTATTTTCATCAAAGCAAAGAACAATAATCAAATGCTACCCAGAACTCAACGAGTAATTAAATTGTTAAAATCAAACATGGGAGAAAATCATTTAAAATTTTCAATCAAAGTAATTTGCCTAATCTACCAACAGCCCCACCACCACCATCACCACCACCACCACCACCACCACCTTCCGCTGCCATAATTTTTCCTCTACATCCTTCTTTCTCTTCTCCATAGCATAAACTCATAACCATTATCACTATCATTACACCAACAAAAAGAAAAAAATCTCACCAAAATCTATACCCAGTAAACAAATACATAAAATAAATAATAAAAAAATCATCACCACCGATAAATATATGATCTATGGAAATCCATCATCGCCGCCTATAGAATCTTCATCACTGTGAAAAGCAAATGAGGATAGGAAGAATCAACTTAATATTTATTGTCGCTCCTCGTCATCGATATAACTCGATCCAAGACCGCCTAAATGAAGATCGATGCATACATCACTTTACAGATCTGGATAAGATTAAGTCAAAGAAAAGCGTATTTAGAGGGAAAACTCTTACTAGATATATATGTATGTATTTATGGCGGATTGAATTTTTTTATGGTTTGCTCCCATTGTTGGTTAACCAAATGGGTGATAAAGAAGGAGAAATTTTCGATGACAGGTCTAGGAGTTTCAAACGGAGTCCCAAGAACGGAGATGAAGAAATTTTTCGATCGAAGATTGTGAGTTTCAGAATGGGTGATAGAGGAGGAGAAATTTTCGGTGCCAAATCTAAGAGTTTCGAACGGAGTCCTATGTACGGATACGAAGAGATTTTCCTATCAACGATTGTGAGTTTCAAAATGGTTTCACAAATGTTGAAAATTTTGTGGTGATGGATCATGGAAGTGGATTTGTTGTTTGCTTCGGCAACGTGGTGGTGGGATTCTTGGGATTCTAAGAATATATTTTGTCTTTATTAGTTAATTTGTAAGTTGATTCCTAGCTTTTTTTTTTAAATTAAGATAAAAAAATCATAGTTACATATTCTTAAATTGATTTTAATTTAACAAAATGGCTAGCAACATTTTTAATGTTATTTTTTAATTAATTAATTAAATTAAATTAAGATGTTAATGATAGTCATTAATAATATTTTTAACTTTTTTAGTTAGTTGGTTGGTTTTTTTACATCTTTGTCCTTGTAATTCCATATAATATTTTAAATCAAATATAAAATGAGTTTTTAATTTAACACATCAACATTGACTTGCCACGTGTTCAAGCCATATCATCAATTTCTGATGTGGCAATTCAATTGAACCATAGTGGAAAAAATTAAATGTTTAATGATCTGATTGACAAAATTGAAATGTGGATCACCGAAGTGGAATATGACATATAGTTTATGGTAGTAATTTATATTTAAGCCTTTCTAAAATAATAGTATTGTTATATATTCTCTCTTCTCCAAATTATTTGATCATTGTTGACTTTTAAAAGTCAATTTGAGATATTTTTAACCTCAAAATTAAGATGATTGAAAAATTATGAAACAATAAAACTTACAATAAATAATATTTTTTAAATAGTTTATAATATTTAAAATTGTATTGATTTAAAATTTAAAGAATTTATGTCAATTTAAGTTGAGTTTAAAAAAATCAACAATGATCAAATAACATAGAACAAAGAAAGTATACACAAAAAATTTACAAAAAATAACCTATAAAATAATTGGTAGTGTTCTAATCAATGATCCACCATATATATGAATGAAAATTGACAAATTTATGACAAAGTTAAATTGCGACTCGAGTGGAATTTTGAACGATAAAATAAAATAAATTAATATGAGTCATTTTTAATTCATACATGTCTCATGTATGTCAATCAATCGTTCCATTTACAATCGATATAAATTTGTGGTCACTCATATGCAGTAGGATTGTATATGAATAATAGACCCACTTGTTATAAACGATCACAATATTTTTTTTTTACATCATTTAATATCTATTTTAGTATACATTTTTATAATATGAAAACACTTGCTAAAATAAACTAGTAATCGTGAAAAGCACTGATTCCTTCGTTTATTGGTCTTTATTTTTAAAAGTTGAATTTTGATTGTTATCAAATTTTCTTTAATTATTTTTCAATTTTAAATTTAGGAACATAATTTTTAAAAATTAAATTTTAGTTAGTTTAGAGATAAAATACCTTCTCATTATTATAATACTAATATTGAAATTATATTTTATTTTATTTATTACCCCACTAAATTTTAAAAAAAATATAATTACAACATTAAACTAATTTTAAAAAAATTAAAATTAGCCTATTCTGTTAAAATAAATGAACTACCGTTAACTTGATTCAAATATTTAAATATATAAGAAAAATGAAAGAAATAATTAGGGGTGTTAGCCGAGCAGAGTAACTTGATATTCGACTCGAGATCGATTCGAAAATATGATCCAAAGCTCGAATTCGAAGTTGATTCGAGTCGAATATGATTCATACTCGTTTTTTGTTTAATGACACACAAGTCGAATTCGAGTATACCAGTATTCGCTCAGATTAGGGTTTGAGTATTTCATTTTTTCTCGAACTATACTCGATACCTGCTCAATGGATCATATTCGAATACTGGTCTGATCCACACTAATAAGCTAAATATGTGATATTTATATCAATCTTTATAATTTATAAAGTGTAGTATTAAATTGTGTAAGCTTGTACTTGAATAAATCAGTGAATTGATTATCAATTCGTATTACATTCTTTGTAATTTCTTTACATAAATAAAAGTAAAAGACTTTTATATATAAACATTAGTTCAATAATCAATTTAGTATGTAGTAGTTCAGTATTAAGCGAAATGGTTCATATTTGAAACTCAATTTGAAGGCTCGTGAGTAACTCGTTTTGTAAACGAATTAAGTACTTACCAAATTTAAGTAGGTCCGAAATAATGATAATGAGTCGAATCTGGCGCAAAATTAGAAATTACTTATCGAATTCGAGCTCAATTTTTTCGAATCGAGCCGAATCTGAGCATTAGAGTGTTCGCTGAGATTCAACTCATTTTAACCCCTAGAAATAATAGCGTGCCTATTGACTGGCCAAAGATAAAAAAAAATGAAAAGCAGACATAAATTATAGGTTGAATAACACTTCTGTCCCTTTAAGTTGTCACTCACTTTTAAAGTCGTACCTAAAGTTTATTTTTAGTCAATTAGGTCATTAAAGAAATATTTTTTTACATTTATGATCCTTTTACCCAATTTGACCCCAACCCGACTCATTTTGGCTAAATTTTAACCCAAACCGACCTAGCTTGACCCAATCTCAATTTCACCAATTAATTTTTAAAAAAAATAAAGAGTTTAAAAATTATTTTAAAAAAGAATTGTTTTTTAAAATTTTTTATTTAAAATATTAAAAAATTATTATTTAAAATATTTTTAAAAATTATTATTATTTTCAGAAAAAATATTAAAAACCCTATTTTTTTTTCATAAAATGAGTAAAATTCATAAAATATAGATTCAAAAAATTAAATAAGAAATAAAACTTTATTTTCAAAAAAAAGTAGATTTTTTCATTTTTATGTAAAAATTATTTTCAAAAAAAAAGTTTTATCTTTACCATTATTATATGTATTATTAGAATTTTTTATAAAAAAACTAAAAATTAAAATACCAAAAAGCAAAGAAAAGATAAATAAAAAATTGATTAGTTTTAAAAAAAAAAATTATTTATTAAAAAATATTATTATTTTCGGGAAAATTAGAAATTGTTTCATTTTAAAAAAAATGAGTAAAGTTTTATAAAATATAGATGCAAAAAATAAAACAAAACAATAAACTTTATTTCAAAAAAATAGAAATTTTTATTTTTTAAAAATGATTAAAGTTTCAAAAATATAGATTCAAAAACTAAATATAAAAACTTTATTTTCGTTAAACAAAATATAAATTTTATTTTTTAAAGATGTGTAAATTTTCATAAAATAATTAAAATTAAAAAAATTAAAATTTAATTTTTTAAATTGATATTTTATTAAACTTTACTCTTTTTGAAAAAATAAAGTTTCTAATATTTTTCCTAAAAATAATAATTATAATAAAACTTTTTAAAAATAATGTTATTTTAAAATATTAAAAATTTATTATTTTAAAATATTAAAAATAATTATTTTTAAAATAATAATTATCTTAAAACTTTGTAGTTTTTTTTATAAATAATTTGTAAATTTTGGATTGGGTCAAACTGGGTCGGGATGAGTCAAAATGGATCGGGTTATGGTCAAATCAGGCTGAAGGAATGAAAATACCAAAAAATATAACTTTTTAAGGATTTAATTAGAGAAAAATGAACTTCAAGAACGAATTTAAAAGTGAGTGTCAACTTGGAGGGACAAATAAGTCCTTAACCTACTACTCCTCTAAATAATTAAATACAGGGTGTATAATATATTCATACTCTCGCTATCTAACTCGCTAAACTTCATTCCTTCACTTTACTTCTGTCCAAAAAAATCGACCCCTATTGGAAATAAATCATGAATTTGCCTCTGGGTCCAATTAATTTTTTTTAATTAGTTTAATGTGAGAATTATATATTTAAAAGTTTAATGGAATAATAAGTAAAAAGTGTCAGTTAGAATGGATTAATCCTTAATTTTGCCTATAGTTTTTTTTTAATTTTGGTGTAAAATATTAATAACTTACCATAGTTTCTAAGTGATGGTTGAATAGAAATATATTGTGATTCAGAATGTTAAAATATTATGATTTGTATAGAATAAGAGTTTTTATTTTTTAAATATTTTGATGGATTAAAGTGTAGAGTACGTACTCGAGACTTCTCACCAAAATTTCCTTGAAACTAGGAAGCAACCATTGTGTGGATAGAGAATTTTCGATGATAAGTTTATGCCTCCTGTAATTTATATCTTAAATATTCCTTTATATTGATAGTATACATAGAAGTAAAGAATGAGCAAGTAGTAGTGTGTATTTTAAGTTTCTGAATTAACCAAACCTTGAAAAAATGATACTACCTCCATTTTTTTATATAAGAAAAAATTTGTTTTAATTTATTTGTTGTTTACTTTTTAAGAGAATAAATTATTTATTTTTCCTATATCACTCCTAACTTTTCTTATTGTCTCAAGAATTTTTTTATCTTGTATTAATTGTTTTAAATTTCCCATAAAGGGTAGTGATAGAATTTCATACAAATTTTAATTCTTAAATGATAATATTAAATGAATTTCTTAATTCATGTGCATGAAGTTAAAACAACTTATTATGGAATGGAGGTAGTACTGTTTACTGGCCTCAAATCCCATTCAATAAAGCACGAGACATTAATATAAAAACTTCAGTGCCACTTAGTTCGATGATATAACTACGCTAAGCAAGTGTATGTTTGATCTTCACTGATGTTTGTCTTGTATACTGCATATGACTTCATATTCGATGTTGTTAGAAGTTGAATCTTTTATATTATGAATTTATGAGATTTTATTATTTCAATCTGAAAACGTTTAAACATCTCTTTTATATGAATTCTCGTAACATGTGTTTCCAATAGTGATTTCAAAGTCATACTTCATGTCCCAAGACAAGTTGCATAGTCAAATTTTCTTTCTCTAATAACTTGCTTCTCAAGGACCGTTTGTGAGTTTACGATAAATTCCTTAATACTCGTTGTAGCATTCACATAGTCATATCGAATAAACTGTTTGTTCCCTCACTTATGGATGTAGTCGTTATTTCCACCGCAAAAAAAAATTCATTGAGTACGCCTTGATCTATTTGTGTTTCACCTCATAAAGTGATTGGAGTCAATCATGGTCACGCGGTTCATAATTTATCATTAACTTTTTTCATCGTTCCTCGAACTCCCCAACTACGAATGATTTAACTTTTTCTCAAGGAATTTGTTACTGATATGCCATGTGCAAAGTGCATGGTGCGTATTGAGAATAACCCTAGCAATTGCGTTATTCATAGTTTTGTCCTGATAAGTTATAATGGTGATCGGTGCTTTATTGTTCATTGTTTCAAGCCAAGTTTTAAAAACTCATACAAAAGTATCATCTTTTCATCTTTAATCAGTGCAAAGCCAAACAAGAAGGAATTATAATAATGATTTACCCCATGAACGGAACAAGCAACATTGAATACTTGTTCGTCCTATATGTGGTATCAAATGTAAATATATCCCCTAAATTTTTATAAGTTATGATTGATCAGTAATATATCCACAAAATGCATGTGATACGATTATCATCATCTCGTTTGATATCATTAAAAGTTGAAGGATTTTTCACTGAAAGTTTTTTCATGTATTACAATGTTATCGTTTGAATATATTGTATCACGTCTTATATCTTGCACGACATTTCGAACATCTTTATCGCTGAAACTTAAATTTTTCATCCCTCCTCCTATTTCATCAAAAACATTCATCATTTTACTTGGGCCAACTCATGCGCTATTTAAAGTTTCAATTAAAGTTTGAGCAACTGAAGTTATGTTTTAATGAAGATTTTGTTGGCTCGAAGTGACTAAATCTTGATTGTGAGTTAACTCAATTTATGAAACTTTTCATTTATCTTATTTCTTTAGATGAACAACAAATATTCTAGTTTTGCACATGATGCGACCTATAGAATACTTTTTTCTTTGACCTTAGTACCCTCAACTTCATCACATTTTGTTTAATTTTTTCAATTGATTTTCTAACTTTCTTACATGTAAAAAGTTTGTTGGATAAATTGTTGAAAGGAGCATATTTAAGACTTGACCCAATTTTTATTTCAAATCCAATTTTGCGTGCATAGGCTCTATAAAAATCTTTCGCCGCTTGGATAGTAGAAAAATATACCTTCATATGAAGTTTTCAAATCATTAACATGAGATGTATGCATGTTATGAATACAAATATTATCCATATCAATATCATTATGAGAAGAATTTATAGTTCTAAAATTAAATATATCTTCAATCATAATTGAAAACATACCATCACAAATTTAAGAAGAGACACGTCTTGCTGTGGATTTGTAGTAAAGCCCTTGAGAATTGTGTTGGTTTCTTTGTTGATGAAAATAACTTCTAGTGAATAGTGTATGAGAATTTGGATTGGTTAGCTTTAGATATACTCCCTCTGTTCTTTAATATATATGATTTTAGTGTTGTGTACAAGAATTAAAAAAATAATTGTATAACATTAAATATAATATCAATTGTATATAATACCCTTAAATTCTTATAATTACCATACTTATCCCATATTTTCTCATCTCTAACATTTTCTCATGATGGATAATTTTAAAAAAATTGTAATTAATTATCCTATATTATATAAAGCGACAAATAATTAAAAAACATTTATTTAAAACGACATATATTAAGAGCGAAGGGATTGATTTTTTAATTGAATTGATTGTCATTCTATTCACTATTGGATTTGGATGCAAAGTTGACTTTTTGTCATGATTGTCTTTTTTCATGAATTTGTATGCGAATTTGACTGATTCTGACGATGACTTAATAATTTTGATTAGGACATCCGGTATTATAAGTAGCGGGCTATTTAAAAAATTTATGAGCATTCATTGACTTAAAGGGTATATATTGGTCAAAATTATGAGGGTTACTAATAGTTGGTTCGTCCGCTACTAACTGTCACTAACAGTAGCGGACCTGTTTTTCACAACTTCTATCTTATTGGTTGTATCTTGTAATAGAAAGTGGAGATGACGTATGATAATTTTTGGTCCATAATAACTATTTATTATGAATTATTTCTATATTTATATATATATAGAGAGAGAGAGTCGTTCTCCATCGGACTAGTCCATTAATAGATTAGTCTTTAGCGACGGACAGTCGATTGCTAAATTCCATAACATAACATTACCTGTTATGGAATTTAGCGACCAAAATCGATCTGTCATTAAAAATGATCCGTTAATCTGAATCAGCTTGCTTTTCTAAACCTAAGTCTATATATATATATATAAACACACGAAACATTAGTTAATCTATTGCATCTAATTTAGTTAATGAGAGTCATCATATTTTTAGCTATTAATGTTTGAAATGATTATTTAAAAAAAAATTACATATGACTGTTGTATATTAGTGTAAAAATATGAAAATAACATTCAACTAGATAAATTATTTAGTTGAATTATATTTCTGACCTTGTATATAAACTTTGGTGTATAATTTTTATTCAAAAAGATTTATAGTTAAAAAATGTCAACTTTTATTGTGAATAAATGTACATACTAATTAATTATTTATATATTATTATTATTAATTTACAAGTATATCATTAATCTACTCACGCTTTATTTATTCACAATAAAAGCGGATAAACTTTTTGTGACAATATCTATCTATATTATAAAGTTTCTATGGAGACTATGAGGAAGTTGGGACATTTTTTTTTCTCTTTTACCCTTATAATTTTATTTATATTATTACTTTGTCTTTTTTACATTAAATTTTTTATATATTTTTATTTGACCCTTCAATTTCATAAAATTTTTATTTATCTCACATAATAATTTATGCAAGTAACGCGTGAACCATCATCATCTGCAAATAATTGGATCGAATTATTTTTTTTCTTTTAAATCTCAAAAAATGTATAATATTTATTCTAACTGAAATTTTTATAAAATATAGTACTTTAGGTATAATTTAAATACATATATATTCTGTTAAAATTTCAATTGAAATAAATATTATACATTTTTTGAGATTCACAAGAAAAAAAAAAAAAACTTAGATCGGTCTAATTTTTCTGTCCAAAAAACAAGCCCGCCTAGACTTATTATTGTTTCTATTTAATTGATGAGTCCTTCTACATGGAAAAGTTTATTGGATCGTAATATTGGACATTTTTAAATATATATTTTTTTTGCTTGTGACTCTCAAATAATGTATAGTATTTATTTCAACTAGAATTTTTATAAATTTTTAGGTATAATTTGGATACATATACAAAAATAGGGTTATACAGACCGTACAACTCTATTATTGTATATATATTTAATTTACACATAAAATATTATATTTTATAAAAATTTCTATTAAAATAATCCAACATTCCTGCCCAACATTTCGGTCGAATATTTATGTCTGCCAAGACTTATTGTTAATTGATTGTCTTACTCGTTTACACGTTACAACTGATGTGGGAATGGCATGGTACATCTTGCTGTACGTTTACGACAACCACCTCTCACCTGCCTCAGATCCTCCTTTACTAAGTACTTGCTTTTCATGTCTTACACGTCATATCCTACACAATCCCACGTGGATTTTGATATTATCACAATGGAATAATAATATGTACCACCAAATCCTTTTATTTGCATCATAATTCATAAATTTTGAAAAATGATGTTTTGAAAGTAATTTTTAATGTGCATAATAATATAATTAATTATATTTCATTAACGGTTAAGAATAATTTGCGCTACAAATCCACGACATAGGAAAAAACTTTGTGCAGATATGATAATTGAATATTAGTGATTTATAATTTCACAAATTTATATTTTTACCTCCCATTGTATAGTAATATACATATATGTCATGTGTAATCAATTTGGGGATTTGATCTTAATGAATTTATTCTAATTTAATTTGTATAGGAATATAACATGTTGGTTAGAATGGGTATTTATTGGTCAATTGACCAAAGTTAACTCAATGCTAACCACTCTCAAAATTAAGTATTCATGGTTAATAATTTATGGTGAACATATAATCAAATGGAAAGTTATGAGACTTGAATGAATCATTGGATGAAATTAAATTCTTAAATTTATTTATGTATGTAATTATATTTTGTTATTTATTTTTAGTAACTAGTTTAATTATTAATTTTAGTTAATTCATCTGTTTAAATAATATTGACTTGAAAACTTATTCGTTATAAGTTTTTTGAAACACAACTTATCTAATTCATAAACTCAACGTCTGGAATTTAGACAGTATGAAGTTAATACAATGTTTTTGGAAGTCCAAACATTAAAAACACGATTAGTGTAAATGCTAATAACTTAACAAACTTTTAAAATTGAACTATACAAAAAAAATGAAAATCTCTAAAATTTGAGTTAAAATAAATATTATATTTTAAAAAAAAAAAAAAAAAAAGATTCTCGGTCGCTAGCACCGATCACCCTAAAATTATTTAACTTTTAAAATTGAACTATACAAAAAAGAAAAGAAAAGAAAAAGATGGAAATCTCTATTCAACCCTATGGATCATTAGTGGGCCTACATTAATTAGTACTAGTAAAAAAGAAGATGGAAATCTCAATTCAACCCTAAGGATCATTAGTTGTCGTCAAATTAATTGAGAGTATTTATGTTGGGTATTAAGGTTGAACAAATAATTAAATTAGAACCGAAATTGCATTAAAAACTGCACGAATCGCACTAACGGTTCTGACGTATTGTGGCGGTTTTAGTGTAAAATCTCAAATTTTATGAATAAAAATTTAATTTTCTCGAAATATTTTTTTTAATATTATGGTGTGGATTTGAGATAATGTTATAGTTGTAAGTAGTATTTATAAATTTTTGCGAAGTACGCAAGTTGTTATATAATATTCGATTGGTCGGAAAATATTCGTTTTTAGCGAGGAATATTCGTATAACTAAGACAATCATCGTGGACCCAAGAACCAATTATTGTCGGATTGAGAAAACGACAAAATATTTTATAAAATAACAAATGAGGTATTCTTTGTTAAAAATGTTGAACTACCCTAGAGTAGTAAAGTACAATAATACGTGTGATTGCATAGAAGACACTACGGTATTGATTATTGATGCTTACGTGAGAAGTCACTCGATTATACTCAATTATTCTTTGCATCATATCTCTCATATTATTGATTCGATTATTGTCACAGTATCATCTACATTATATGTTATATTATTAAATAAATAATTGAGACGATAAAGTTGTTCATATTATTAAATTGCAATATTTACAATGTCTAGAAGTTCTGTCAAGGAGAGGTTTGGTCACCTAATTGCGCGCCAATAGAGAGAAATCCTTATTAGAAAGCCCCATCTTTCCTGGTAACAACCTGGTTGTTAAATATTGTGAGTTATAATATTAATGATGAATAAGTTCGTGTTGATTAAAGATGAATTTGATAGTTTCATTGTGTTGAGATTATTTGTGTTAGTAGAAATCGACATCTATTCCAATGATAATTGATGTCTAGAGGTTATATTGTTCAATCGGATATTCGGGACACTTTTCGTGTCGAAGTACTATTCATGAGTTACTATTCACCCGAACAATATATTTTTTTCGGTCCAAATTATTTTTGAGTACAATATTATTCCATGAGTAGATGTGCTAATTTTTCAGACCGTTGGTTGAATTTATTATAGTAAATCAATATGGATCGTTGGTTTAAAATTTTAATAGTGAATCAGTATGGTTCGCTGGTTTAAAGTTTTAATAGTGAATCAGTATGGACCGTTGCTTTAAGTTTTAATAGTAAATCAATCTGGACCGTCCGTTTAAAAGTAAATCAATCTGGACCGTTCATGAATTAGTTACTATTCAATCCATTCTTCTATAAATAGAAGCTCATTCCTTCATTATTTCTTACGAATTCACTGAAACTCTGGAGAGAGAAATTATAGAGAGAAAGAAGAAGAGTATTCTGCTACTTCACTACTTCTATATCCAGTTCTTCTTTATAAGGTAAGGGGTGTTATTCTTTCGTATTTATGAAGAGAACTTCTGTTATTCTATTCTTTATTATTCTGTTGGGATAACCTGTATATGCGGTCTACCCTATACTTGGTGAAATCCTTCTGTTATTCCATTCTTTATTATTCTGTTGGAATAACTTGTATACGCGGACTCCTCTATACTTAGTGAAATTCTTACATTATTCCATTCTTTATTATTACATTGAATAACTCGTATACTGCTACCCTATACTTGGTGAAATTCTTCATTATTCCATTCTTTATTATTCTCATAATATTACGCTTGCAAGGTCGTTTACGCCGGACCGATTCCGTTATTTATTATTCTATTGGAATAACCTGTAAACGTGGGCTACCTTATACTTGGTGAAATTCTTCTGTTATTCCATTCTTTATTATTCTGTTGGAATATCCTCGTCTGCGTCGCTTTTACGTCGGACTGGTTCCGCCTTTGTTATTCTCGCTGGAATATCCTCGTCTTATGCATTTTTTCGCCGGGACCTAGTTTCGCTTTTTTATTATTCTGGAACATCCTATCGCAGGTGAATTTCGCTTTGACTCGTTCCGTTATTTATTATTCTCATTGAAATAACTTGCCTATCACGAAGTACCGCATGCATGGTGATTTCTTTTGTTATTCCATTCTTTATTATACTCAGTTGGTTAAAGTTTTGATTTCTATACTCCATGAAATTAGTAGAATATCCTTGATATTTGCGCTTCATCCAGTATCTTTTCATGGAAATATTCTTCTGAGCATTCTTGAATTTT
Source organism: Panax ginseng (assembly GCA_020205605.1). NCBI lineage: Eukaryota > Viridiplantae > Streptophyta > Magnoliopsida > Apiales > Araliaceae > Panax > Panax ginseng. Next base: position 141,909,982 of record CM035131.1, read on the forward strand.
ACTCTACAAAGAAGTATCATGTTAACAATTTGGACATTATTAGTTCCTGGATAAAATTAATTCTTGAACTTGTTTTATTGAATTCTTATATCATTGTCATCATCCTCATGTTTATAATTTATTGAAAGTCATCTATGGCCTGTAGTGCATAGATGGACTTGGTATGATTATGACCAGGGATTATTCGGTATAATCATGACCGTAATGTTACAAATGATGTGATAAAAGTCTTCATTGACCCGTAGTGCATTAATGGACAGTTGTTGGCATGATCATGATCATTGATGAATACACAAATATCCTTGGCCCGTAGTGCATGGATAATTTGTGGTCGTGATACTAATGAATATCCTTGACCGTAGTGTAGGGATGATGTGGATTATTTATTGTGAGTCTCAAATATAAAAGTGATGAAAAACTTTTAAATCATAAAAGATAGTAGATTTTATTCTCTACTTGACTCTTTTAATGGATTGCTTATTCACAGCAGCTTAAACTTGTTGTCTATTGTATTTTATCGCTTTAACATTGTTGAAGGCTAATGATAATTTATCCTGCATTATCTTAGTCATAATATTTCTTATTGGGCTAGTTGAGCTCACCCTTTCTTTCACTGTTCTCTTTAAGAAATGAGAACGTAGCAGGAACTAGTCGGGGAACGGAGTGATGGTCAAGATGATAGCATTAGTAGTCCTCACTATTCTATGAAATAGTGTGATAATAATTGTAATGAGGACTTATTCTGAGAGTGGATATTGTCTAGAAGACAATATTTGTATTAAAACTCACAGCTCTTGTTGTATATTTAAGATTATATTTGTATTTTGTACCATGTATTTGGCGACTCAAGATGGGTGATGTATACCTATTTTTGGGGCGTCACATTTAGGTGGGTTGAATAACCAAATTTATGATTCCGGTTTGGTTACTAGCCAAAATCGCACGCATAAAACCGAAATCACACCATGTGTGTATGTATGTATTATCTCTAGTAAATTCTAAAGTTACTTTTCACTTGAACACGCTCAGAGAAAACCCCAGTATTGCATTGTCATTTTTTCACCAATTGAAAGAAGATTGTTAGAAGTTATAGAGTTAAAAATTAAGCAATTGATGTGACGCCCCCAAAATAGGTCCAATCCATCCAACCTATTCTGAGTCGTCAAATACATGGTACATAAAATAACTACAACTCTAATACTACAACAACACATATGCTGTGAGTTTTGATATAAATATATACCAACTGTGACTCATGTCCCAACCGTGGTCAGCACCTCACAGTGATACCTTACATAAAGGTACAATCAATAACTATTTTAGAAATTAAAATCTTTGGGAAATGCTCAAGGAAACCTTCGTACATAGGAGGCCATGAATCTAAGTTATGATAGATATCATATGTCCAGAGAATTATCCTTGGTTGATCCAATAGACCCCAAAGAAAAACGAGAAGATTACTATTATGTTCCTTCCAATGGTGAGTCTTCTCTTGACATATAACTATCTTCACTGTCTCCAGTTGAAAATTATATTTCAAATAAACTCCAAGATCATATAGGTAGTGCTCATAGATATACTCAGCAAGTGGATATGCACAACCCTGTCTTATGATAACACGAGGTCGTATGTCATTAGATATCTTGTATGATAGTGGCAAATACCCTTCCAAAGTTAGGTTCACCTTACCCTATTCGGTTCACCAAAATTAAATATCAAATGACGTATACAATACGACACAATTATCTAAAGTTCTCAATAAAATTATTTCCATACTATTTAGGGAGAACCTCAACAAACTATAGACCACCGCTCTATTTCCCCTCATTATCCCCGCTTTCGACCAAATTACACTTTTTATTACACCGAAAGGAATTGTGAAGCAAAAAGGGTGAAACATAACTAGCCCAAAGAAAAAATATCATAACTAAAGATAATTAAATTATCAATAGCCTTCATCGATAATAAATCGAGATTTAAAACATATGGTAGATGATAAAACTTTTCAACCATAGTTGCGTGAACGCAGCAATCCATTAGAAGAGTCAAATAGACCATAAAATCTATTATCTTCTCGTGATGTTAAAAGTCCACCAACAATGCTTTAACCTCGTAACATTAATCAATGTGATCCTGCTCACGATCATGTGAATAACTCATAATCATAATTGTAGTTCTAATTTTCTCTTCTCATCCAAGACGAAGATATTTTTCATCACGCGTCTTTACCCTCAAACATCAAAGATCATGGTTATACCAAATCACAGCCCTGCTCATAATCATACTAATAAGTTCATCTTTTGACTACGGGCCAAAGATATTCACTAACAGTTCATCTTTGCACTACATGTCAAAGATATTCAAAAACAGTTCATTTTTGCACTACGGGCCAAAGATATTTAACAACAGGTCATCTTTGTACTACACGCCAAAGATATTCATCAACAATTCATCTTTCAGACTACAGCCAAAGATATTCATATCTCAAAGAAATATATAATCATTTCGAATTTATATAAACAATAATTATAACCATGTTGATCAATTCACCTTTGCACTTAAGCTAAAAATATTCAATTATAAATTCAATGGTCATGATCATACCAGTCAACAATTCATCTTTGCACTACTGGCCAAAGAGAACCCATAGTCACGATCATACCAATAATCTACCCATCTTTACACTTAAGTCAAAGAGAAATTTTATCACCGGGATTATAAAAATATTATATTTGATAATAAAAAACAATACGATCAACAACTGCATTTAATTTTCAAGAGTAAGATTCATAAATCAATGATTTCATAACACCTTAATCCAAATATTATAAATCACTTAATAATCTCATGATCTAATATTATTAATACTACCATAATATTTTAATCATTTCTTAAACTTATAAATAATTTATTTTAATTGTTTACACTTTACTAATTAATGCATTTAATCATACTAAAATGCCAAACTCATAAGATTTCATCACCAATAACCAAAGCTTTCATCAAAAATCTGCATATACCATATATAAGATTTTCAAACCATAAAGTCCTATTTTTTAATTTTGTTACTTCATATAACATATTTAATTTATTTATTCATAACTAGTCCATTTTTATGAAAAATACCAAATCAGTTCCAAAAATATTTTTTTTTCTGAGATTTAGCATAATATAGTCCCATATTGAACATATATTTTTCTCGGAATTTTTAAAATTCATTTACTATTTTTCACATGGTCAAAACTGTCGAATATTTAGACATTTATCATAAATTATACTTTTGTCCAAAAATTCTGAAATTTATAGAGTATACTGATGTTATATAGATGTACTCCCAATAAAATTTTTACTAATTTTGGAGTTAACCACAAGGAGTTATAAGGATTTATTTTTTAAATAGTCTTTTCTCATAAAATCCATAACTCCTAATCTATACATCCAAAAATTACCATTTTTGGACACAATCATGGAAACTCATCAAATTATCATTTCAAATTTTTCCAAAATTTTTGAAGGTCAGAAAAATTACGAAATATGATAAACATAATAATCCTTAAAATCCCTTACAATCCCTTACCTCAAAAGAAAGCAAAGATTTCAAACCTAATGTAAAGTCAAGGAACCTTGCACTGAATAACAACTCTCAAAGTATCTAAATACTCACAAAATACGCTTGATAATATAGAGAGAGAGAGAAAGAGAGAAAGCTTATGTTTCTGGTGTAATTTTCGATTCTAACTTAGCCCTCTATTTATAGGAAAATATTAGCACGCCAAAGCAGACTTGACCTGCTACGTGATGACTTTACCTGCTACTATTGCTACACACCATATTTGAATTAGAATTTCAGCATATTTCTTCACCAACCATAGGTGGGGCCCACGCATTCTAGAATTTTCCACCAAAATGATAATTTCTGAAACTTCAACAATTTCTGAGCCAATCACCTCTTAAAATTCATAACAATTTATATTTTCATTTTTAACGGTTTAAAATTTGTGGACATATACTCAACTTATATATGTATAACATATCCAAAAATCACAACGATCCAACAGTCGGATTAAAATTACAACTCACGCAATAAAACTTTAAGAACACCGATTTGAGTTTTTAATACCTCCAATCCGATAAAATACTGATAAAATACCTCAATATTAATTTCTTCATTTATAACCACATAAATAAATCCATCATTTATATCCGCATCAAATAAATATTTCCTTATCATATAAATCAATAATTAATTATTCACAAATAATATTAGAGAATCACAATTATGACAACCAGGTCGTTCCTAGGAAAGAGGGGGCTTTTCGATAAGGATTTTTCCTTACTGACGCGCAATTAGGTGACCAAACCTCTCCTTAACAGAACTTTCTAGACATTGCCAATAATGCTATCTAATAATATTATCCAAATAATATAAATTATTGATCTGATAATAGAAATACTGTGCAGTGATAATTATTAAAATAACAACAATATAAAATATCAACGCAGCAATTATTGAATCAATAAAATAAAATATTTAACAGTAATTACTGTAACAATTATTGAGTAAAGGCCTTCTTACGTAAGAATCAATAATTCAAAAATATTGTGCAATATAGTATGCTATCGCGCAAACACGCCAGACATCGTATTTTAACCAATTTGCAAGATTCCAACAAATAAGTATTCAGAATAACTACGTCATTATTTATAAAAACTCAAACTTGTCATTTTCTTCATCCGACAGTTATTCTATTATGGGACCCACAAATGATTGCGCTGTCGTACAAATATTCTCTGACAACAAGAATATTCCACGACCAAACGAATATTCTCCGACAGAAATGAGTATTTTATAACCACTTGCGTATTTTGAAAATTTTACATATATCACCCTTAACTTTAAACTTTTATCAATTTAACCATTTACTAAATAATAATTATAAGAAAAATTGAATACTTTTATTTCATAAAATCCGGGGTCTTACAATTGAGTTTTGAAGTTTCGAATTTGTTTAATGCGTTATTGGAGGGGCTTACAGCTGATGGGCCAAATTCATTGGTTCGAGTATTTGATGCATTGGTTAAGGTCAATACTATAATAGTAATAGTCTAATAGATTATTTTTAAATTAGGTATAGTTAGAATTATATTCTATAAGTCCTCCCTGCAATATATAAGATAGAATTTCATTCTATCTCCATTATATACTGTTAATTTTTGGGGAACTAGAAAAACCTTCTTGCTTGTTATCGAATATATGGTCTCCGTTGTTTTATATAGCGTATGTTTTAGTTTTAAAGCATCATTCCTTTATTATAAATTAAAATTATTTTACGTGTCTTACTGTTCTATAATTTGATGGTGATTTTGACATGTTTGGCAGAAGAAACTTTGGTTCTATGCTTGATATAATTCTCATTGCCGACTCTATCACTAAGTTAATTGCTCGATGTAAGTTTTATGTTAAATTTTATTGAAGACTTAGACTTTTTTGTTGTTTCAATTAGTTTGGAACCGAAACAGCATCAATTAAAACTGCACCGCACATTTTAAAACCGCTCCGCACCAATCACAAGCGGTTTCGTGTGCGATTTTGAATTTTTCAAACCGCACCTAAGCAATTTTGGGTATGATTTGGACTTCAAATCGCACATAACCGCACCATGTTCACCCCTATTGGATACCTTGCATGTACATAGAATGAAATGGAATGAAATAATAATTGCAGTATTTTACTCCCTTCATTTCTATATGTAGGTTATTTTAGACTTTTTTTGTTATTCTTAATTATTTATCGTTTGTAGTTATCTAGAAGAATTGATTACTATTTTTCTCAAATTGTCTCTTATTACTCTACCTAATTTTTTGGTCTATATTTATGATTTCCTCTACTCTTAAGCCTCTCTCTCCTCCCAACAAAAGTCTTTCATCTTTTTTCTTTAAAAATATTAAAGTGTTTTATAGGGAGAGAGAAAGAAAGAAAATAAGAGTAAATGAGACTATTGAGATTTTTTAGGAGTAAAATTATAGGAAATTGTTAATCTGTTATTGGAGAGAGAGTATGAGATAAGTGAGGTAAAATGTATTATAGACAATTGATAGTATAGTTAATGCTTTTTAATCATTTTCTTAATTCTTGTGCACATGTCTAAAACGACCTATATTAAAGAATGGATGAAGTATTTAATTAGTCCCGAAAACCGAGAAATTCGCCCAGCTTTCACGGATTCCCATGCATACGCAAGACTAACTCCAGACGCATTAAAAATTGTCAAAATTAAAAAAAAGAGAAAAATTAAGTAGGAATAAGAAAGATGCGTAAAAGATATAACTCGCTCATTTCCATTATTTATGACGTAGTACATGATATAATTACACATATTAAAAAGTTTTATTAATACTAATATTAGATAATTAATATATTTGTTTAAAAAGTTATTACTATTCATGCATTAATTAATTACTCCTCTTCTCACTTAATTATTCAATTTTAAGAAGATTTTTAGGAACAAAATAGGAAGGGATAGATTTTTTCTCCTAAATATATATAAAACCACTTATATTATGAAAAATATTATTCTAAAATGTCATATATATAATATAAAGGAGGGAGTTTTTAATTTAAATTTTAAATAGAGTAATGAGAAATTTACAAGAACTCACTTTTCTTAGGATATTTTTGTCCAACTATTAATTATAATAAGTCTCTTGTTTGTTTTAAAAATTAACTTGGACTATTAGTTACTCCTAATAAAATGACTTAGATTAGGACTTCGGAGACTATTTATACAAGTATTATAATTTCTATCATTTAGATTAAAATTTTGTGGAAAATTATTATTTTTTTATTCTTTTAAATAACCGATATATCTTATTCTATCAATCTAAACTAATCAATTTTTCTTTGTTATTAATAATAAGTGTATAATAGTCCAAACAATAAATTTTTATTTAATTTTTAAAATAATTTTAGACAAAATAAATACAATATAAAATTATTTTATAAATAATCATATTCAAAATAAATATCCATGTATGGGGGTTGACGCATATCCAGTATCACAAGGTCAAAAAAGTTAGTGACTTGATAACAGAGAGCCAACGACCGAAATTCCGATAAACAACGGTTGAAACTTGAAACTTTTCTTTACAGTCGATTGAATAGTTAAATAGCTGCTCAACTCTTCGCTAGATTTTTTAAAAGAATTATTAATCTTAAAATTATAATTTATTAAAATATAATATCAAAATTATAATAATTACAAATAAACATGATCCTAAAATATAAGAAAATCAAATCTATCATCTCATTTATTATGTAATGTCATTCTTATCCATCAGGGCAAGAGAATAAAAAGTACTCTATATTCATTTCAAAATTATGAATATATTTTTTATACCGTAGTTAAAAAAAATAAGAATGGATAAAAGTTGTTTTTTCTTTTCGAAATTGATATTTATGCAATTTTTTGGTCAAGTCACATGAACACAAAGTAGACCCACTTTCACGTGAGTTTTTAGTGGGAATAGTATTTTTTGTCTAAATTCACATACAAAAAATTAAAGGGTGTTTGATAAAAATCGAATGAATTTGAATTTGAATCTGAATCTGAATGAACTGAATCAGAATCTGAATTTGAATGAAAAAAGTTACTCTCTCCGTTCCTTAATATAAGTCGTTTTAAAAAAATATTTTTGTTCCTAAATATAAGTCGCTTGAGAATTTCAAGTAAGCATTAATTGCTTAGTTTCCAATATTATCCCAAGTAATAAATACTATATAACTTTAATATTTAATGTTTTACAATCATTTCCTTAATACTCATGCACAACTCTAAAACGACCTATATTAAAAAACGGATGGATATTATTTTTATTATTTTTCCTCTCTAAAAAAATTCAAAAAATTGTTGTACATTTATTTAGTATTACTTATATAATACTTAATATTGTAAAAAAAAAAAATTCATTGAGCCGCTCATTCAGCCATTCAGCTAAAACAAACGTATTGAATAGTTGAATCGATCTGTAATTCAGCTGCAATCAAACGACCCAGAATACTACCTCCATCCTATAATAAGCGATTTTTTAGCTTAAATCACACATACTAATACACAAGTTAAAATGATAAAAATATCCTTAATATATTTTCTTTGAAGTTGAAGAGTTAATGAGTGTCATTTAATTGTAGTGATTGCAAGACGCAATAAATACCATTGGATGTATAAGGGCATATATGAAAAAATATTATAAAAATTGTATTAGAGTTCTAACATATCACTTATTTTGAAAAAAAATATTAAGGCTAAAAAATAACTTATTTTGGGACGTAGGTAGTATTAAATTATGTTATTTTCTCCATTTTTTTTTGTCTAATAATTTCAACTCACCAAGGATAGTGCATGCTAACCCCCATGGTCCCATATGCTCTGTTTCTCTGCAACTACAACTAGTATATAAACTCCTTCATATCTCTATCATTACACGCACAATTGAGGAAGAGCAGTCGTGGATTCCAATTTGTTGCTGTCTATCACTTTGCTTTTACAATGACGGTTGGGGCAGGAATTTGTGTGCAAGATGGGAATCTGAATGTGTTGGGTAACACCGTCCTCACCGACGTTAATCACGACGTTTTCGTCTCTCCGGCCGCCGGCGATGGACTCATCAATGCTGCTTTCCTCGGCGTCCGATCCGATCAGACTGGTAGCCGCCGCCTCTTTTCCGTCGGTAAACTTGAGTATGCTCTTCTTCCGTTCAAATGTTCTCCGTTCTTCCCATCTGTCTTTCATTCTAGTTAATTTGTTCTAAAACTAATTTTTTTGATTTTGGACTAACAATTTTGTAGGTAGCTTATTAAACAGTTTACAATATTAGCTATTGCATTGATTCTAGTTAATGTATGAATCTTCAATTTTGAGATTATGATATGAATTATTTTAATTTTCAACTAAGTAATAGTACTTTATAAATAATTTACAATATTAGATATTTAATCAAAATCAAATAATTGACGATCAATTTTAAATTTTAGAATTTAGCAAGTTGGTTAAATATTAAATGTTTCAAATGAGACTCTTTTTTGTGGAACAGAGATAGTTAAGTTGTGATGTTGATCGGTTTGATCTAATGAAATACTTTTGAATTATTTTGTTCTGGTTGATTTTGCAGGGGACTACGGTTTATGTGTGTTTTCCGGTTCAAAATATGGTGGATGACACAGAGGATGGGAACAAGTGGGAAGGATATACCATTTGAGACTCAATTTTTGATTGTGGAAGCCAATGAAGGTGATGGGGTGGGAGAATCTGCACTCTACACAGTTTTCTTGCCCATTATTGAGGGTGATTTTAGAGCTGTTCTTCAGGGGAATTCAGATAATGGGTTGGAGATCTGTTTAGAAAGTGGTATGCCCTAGCATCAAATTATTTTGGTTCCAAAAAAGAGTCCCATTTCTGAGAATAGTATTATAATTTGACGCCGTACCCAAGTTTAGCATCAAAATTTCATTATCATGTCATCAATACTATACTAAACACCTAATAATTTTGGGGTAAATATGAAACAAAAATATATCCTTTAAATTTGTAAATTTTGCAAATGAGACTTTTTTTGGAATGGAGGGAATGTACTAAAAGTGTTGTCTTTTGAAATTTTGAGTTTTCCTCTTCTTTTGATGACAATGTTGGTTGATTGCAGGAGATCCTGCTGTGCAAGGATTTGAGGGAAGTCATCTGGTGTTTCTTGCTGCTGGATCTGACCCTTTTGATGTCATTACAAATGCAGTAAAGTGAGTATCTTCCAATTCAATCTTAGAAAGCACCACATCTTCTTTGAAATCATGAATCTTAAATCCTACTTTTTTGCTTACTTTTTGCTTATTGTAATCACTGAATTCCAATTTATAGGGTACCTCCAATCCAATTCAAATTATCAGGTGTACTTTAGATGTTTGTATAATTTATTTATCAAAATAGAAATTCGAGTTATTAGCTTAAACTAATTTATTTATACGTTTTTTCACTTAATTCACTTGCATTGACTCTGGATTATCTGTTTTTTTAGCACTTTCAGATTGTCGATTTTTTAGCTTCTTGTTGTTACTACTCTATACTAAATGCATGAAGCGATTGAAGTTTATTCTACATATTCTATGCCCGAATCTCTTTTATTATTGTAAAAGTGTCTGGGTCAGACTTGGTGTAGAAGGGCAAAAAAATTTCTTTCTAAAACAGTTACTTAAATGGGTAAGTACTTCAGTCATAATACATTTTGAAAGGTGCTGATGGTTATTTTAAACATTATGCAGGAGTGTTGAGAGACATTTACAGACATTTTGTCATCGTGAAAGAAAGAAGGTACTAATTTTTCCTTTTCATTTCCCATCATTGTAAGTACCTAATTGTCGACTATTTGGTTTTGTAATGAGAGGATCATGATATCTCTATGATTTGATTTTTTGTACTGTCCATCATGGTTCAGATGCCAGACATGTTGAACTGGTTTGGCTGGTGCACATGGGATGCATTCTACACGGATGTTACTACTGAGGGGATGAAGCAAGGATTAGAGAGGTATGACGCTAACCAGTTTGGTTTGAAGTTGCTTAAGTTTTCAGAATTCTAGTATCACGTAAGAGGTAGTAACAAGTAATTATACGTTGCAGTTTTGAGGAAGGTGGGATTCCCCCGAAATTCGTTATCATTGATGATGGATGGCAATCAGTTAGTATGGACCCCACTAGTGTTGAATCTAAAGCTGATAACACGGCCAAGTGAGAACTTTGAATGAGATTATTAAAGTTCAATTGTGTCATGAACTTTGTTCTCGGTGACTAAATTGGTCATTCTACTAGTTATTATCTCTTCTTTGCAGCTTTGCAAACAGGTTAACTAATATCAAAGAGAATCACAAATTTCAGAAAGATGGCAAAGAGGGCCATAGGGTGGAGGATCCAGCAAAGGGTCTACGCCACATTGTTACTTACATGAAAGAAAAACATGATCTGAAGTAAGATATTTTTAATCAATGTAGGGCTTTTTAGGTTATAACAATTTCAACTAGGTTCTTATGAGTTATGATATCCCCTGAATTTGCAGGTATGTATTTGTGTGGCATGCAATAACTGGTTACTGGGGCGGTGTTAGACCCGGTGTTGCTGAAATGGAGCATTATGAATCGAAGTTGGCTTTCCCAGTTTCATCTCCAGGGGTCGAGTCTAATGAACATTGTGATGCTTTGAAGTGCATAATCATGAATGGTCTAGGCCTCGTGAACCCTGAGAAAGTGTTTAATTTCTATGATGAACTGCACTCATATCTTGCATCTGCTGGAATCGATGGTGTCAAGGTAGATGTTCAAAACATCCTTGAAACTCTTGGGGCAGGCCATGGTGGAAGAGTGAAACTCACTAGAAAATACCATCAGGCATTGGAAGCATCAATTTCAAGAAATTTCCAAGATAACGGAATTATTTCTTGCATGAGCCACAACACAGATGGTCTGTATAGGTAAGAAATACCGTTAACATTTCTTAGTACAGTGATAGCTCATTAATTAGGTACTTGTATAACAATCGCCAAGAGTTCTTAGTTTTGAATTAATCTATGTAGCATCAAGAGGACTGCCGTTATAAGAGCATCAGATGATTTCTGGCCGAGAGATCCAGCATCACACACAATCCACATTGCATCAGTTGCTTACAACACTGTCTTCCTAGGGGAGTTCATGCAGCCAGATTGGGATATGTTTCATGTAAGTGAAAAACTTGTGATTTTGGTATCTTATATGTCTGCAATTTCCTCAGCTTTGAGATCTTTTGATGCTAAATTGCAAGTTGTTTCATATGGTAGAGCTTACACCCAATGGCCGAATACCATGGAGCAGCTCGTGCTGTGGGAGGCTGTGCGATTTATGTCAGGTGCAGTTATTAGTCATGTTTATGTTGTACAACGTGATATCGATATTAAAAAATGGTTAATTAGTGAGATATCTGCGTACTTTATGCAGTGACAAGCCTGGGCAGCATGACTTTAAACTGCTGAGGAAACTTGTACTCCCCGATGGATCGATATTGAGGGCCAAACTTCCTGGGAGGCCAACCAGGGATTGTTTGTTTACAGATCCTACCAGGGATGGTCAAAGGTACTTATATATAAAACCATATTAACAATGAATATTGAACTCTATTTGGTACTACTAATTTTTTTTATGCTTACTGTAATCATGATAATCTTATGACAGTGTTTTAAAGATTTGGAATCTGAACGATTTCAATGGAGTTGTCGGGGTCTTCAACTGCCAGGGTGCTGGATGGTGTAAAGTTGGAAAAACGAACCTCATTCACGATGTTCAACCGGGCACAGTTACTGGGGTCATCCAATCTAAAGATGTTGATTATTTGCACAGAGTTGCTAACGAGGGATGGAGTGGGGATGCCATATTATATTCCCATCTTGGTGGTAAGTTTTGCAGGCTCAAAACTTGTAGTCTTTTCTTTCTTGGTAAATATTTATCTGGGTAGTTATGTGCACAAACTATTCACAAAATATCAATCTTTTTGTAATTGTCTTAGCTGTGTATTTTAAGGATCCAAATTTAATCTACTCGACAAATTCTGTGTTTTCCACTTGCAGGAGAAGTAGTTTTTCTTCCCAAGAATGCATCTCTGCCAATTACACTCGAGGCACGAGAATACGAAGTTTTCACAGTGGTTCCGGTCGAGAAACTGTCAAGCGGGGTTAATTTTGCACCCATAGGCCTCATCAAAATGTTCAACTCTGGAGGAGCAATCAAAGAATTGAAGTATGAGTCAGAAAGAAGCGCAACTGTTAGCATGAAAGTCCGGGGCTGTGGCATATTTGGGGCATACTCATCAGTTAGGCCAAAAAAAATTACAGTCGACGCAAAGGAGATAGAGTTTGGATATGAAGAGCAGCCAGGATTCATCACCCTTACTCTGACAGTACCGGAGCAAGAGTCTTACCAATGGGATATAACTATCAACATATGCTGAGTTTCGGTCTTTTTCTCATAGCATTGGGGCTTATGTGATGATTTTTGAAAGTCAATTGATTCATTTATGAAACAGTAAAATTTATAATGAATAATATTTTTTAAATATTTTATTATTGTACCGATTAAAATTTAAAAAATTTATGTTAATTTTGAATTTAAAATATTTTAAAATTGACTTTAAAAAATCAACAAAATAATCAGACAAAATGCATTCATGAGTTGTATAGTACAACTCATCCAACTCGATGATAAATTAAATAAGACTGCATTCATGAGTTGTATTGTACACCTCATCAATACTTTGTTTAATTAAAGTGACCATTTATGTCTATTTTCCTAGTATTGTGATCCATTTTAGCACAGGGTGGATTTATAATTTTAAGAACGATATTGACTTTTTAAAAATTAATTTAAATATTTTTAAATTCAAAATTAGCATAATTCATTTAGATTATATATGTGAACGAAATTATATTCATATATTTTCAAACTCAAAATTCATTTAGCTTATATCAATAAAAGTATATTTTAAATATTTTCAAACTCAAAATTAACATTATTTATTTAGCTTATATTAATAAAATTATAAATATCATACTGAGAACATTTGGGACATTAAAGCCGATGCAATGATAATCTCGTCCTTAGTAGCCGAATTTAATTGAGGTTTTTCCATAATTGATAAAACGAGATCTCGACGGAGCTGACGAATAGGAACTCCTACTCTAGGTAAAGCATGTTGTCTTTGGAATATGAGTAAGGCTGCTAGGAGAGTAGATCTTCTGTTCCTAATTTTCTCTACCCCTTATGTTCCTTCACTTAAAATTTGACATCTACCATTTTACTTAACATCAATTAACTTTAAAATTAAATAAGAGGTTAGGTGTCAAAATTTAAGTAGGGGACACAAAGAAAACAAAAAAAATGGAGACAGAGGATCTGTTCTTGGCTCCTAGGTGGTGTCGTGGAGGCAACTAGAAGGAAGAAACAAAAGGCAAGAAGGTTAGGTGCTTGTCGGGTGAGGCTACTCGAAAATGAATGGAGATGGAGGTTAGGTTCTTGATTTCCGGGTTGGGCGGGGACTGGGGAGGTCATGAGGGCCATAAAAGAAGATTGTCCCCTCGGTAAGGAAGAGGAAAAAAGGGTGTTGTCATCAATCTAGTTCGATTCAGAGAATTATTGACGCTATTTTAGCCTTTCGTTTTGCCAACAAAGAAGTCATTCTTAACTATCATTCTTTTTCTGTCGAGTTACATAAAAAATATTACTAATTATAAGATTTATTGTTTTCAAAATTTAAATAAATTATGTTAATTTTAAATTTAAAAATGTCAGAATCTATTAATTTCGGACTAAAGGAGTACTTTATTTTATTTTTTATTGTTTTTTGAGAGAAAACCAGGATGTGCTTATCAAACTAAGGAATAAGTTGATATATTTTCTTTCGAAGGAAACGCATGGTAAATTTTACGATTAATTAGATATAGGATTAATTATAGTGCTTGTTTAGTTACAAAATGTTTATTATTTTTAGTTTATTTGGTATATTCAAAAGTCCTACAAGTATAATTGTGTTTGAGACTTAACTAGCCTTAAAATTAGAATATAAATTTAAATGCAAAGGTATGAATCAAGAAAAATAATAACATGTTATTAATTATGGGGAACACCATTTTCACATGATTCATGTTTTTGGATATTTTCACATGGTCTCTTCTAACGTGAAGGTAAGACCCACTTGCTTTTCATGTGATAAAGACTTATGTAGAAATATCAAAATCACAAATAAAAATATCAGTTTCCTTAGCTTACTGTCTTATTCCTTTCTGTCTTCACTCAAAATGGTAAAAGATTTTCTTCTAACAAAAGACCTTTTTCTTTAATTCAAAAATTAATAGAAAATCTGGGTTCAACAATTCTTAAGAAAAATAGTTGGGAGTAGTCTTATTATTCATGCACATAATTGGAATACAAAAAAATACAACTACATATACACAAAGAATAGCATGTAAAGAAAGATTGATGACCATTGAGCTTATCACAAAACCAAAAAATAATTATAAAATTAACTTTATTTATTCGCTAAATAACTAATATATGTTTTTTACCAAAAAAAACTAATTTTATTTTTCTCTATTATAATTATATTTTATTCCCTAAACTAAAAGGAGTATTAGAAACCCAACATAGAGTCCAAGATAAGTTCTGGGCCTTTGTAAACCTAGTACATATTTTCCAGGCCTACAATGGTTCTACGGCCGGCAACGGTCCACGCATGTCTCAGCTGAACCGCCCGACCCGCTCACACTTAAACCTCGAAACTGAGATTTTAGAACAAGCCAAGCTGAGCGACCAAACACCAAAAACTGATTTCGATTGGGCAAAAGCAATGTTTGAGAGCAAATTGATTTCGATTATAAGGAGGAACAGATCCTTGAATCAAATATTATCATCACCATCTTCATCGAAAATTCAGAGGTGTTCATCGACTAGGGTTGTCAATGATTCTTCGTTGGTACAACCTTCCAAATTCTTTTCTTCTTCAGCTACATCTGAACTTATTCCTTCAAGTGGTATTGGCGGCATAACTGCAAGAAATTCTGTAATCATTAATGGGTTTAGATCATTACTCCATTATCAGAAGGTTCGAGCCTTTTCCCCATTTTATCTCCCCAACAAATTCAATTTTGCTGTTATATTCTGGTTTTTGATGTACATTAATTGTTCGTACATTTAATGGTTTATTCTGGTTATATAAATTAATAAGTATAGTGCCAGAAGACTAGAAGTAATGGGATTTTATTCATTTCTATTGCGTCTGGTTCGGCAATACAGATACTTGTTTGTTATTGCGTCTGGTTCCGCAATACAGATACTTGTTTGTTTTTTTGAAAATGCAACCAGTATTAATACTCATATGACTAATTATGTATAAATGTGATTGTTAGCAGGCTTCATTTTTGTTGAGCCAATTTTTGTGTTGTATGAGGTTTAGGGAACTTAAATTTTATTATTAATCAAAGCATCTGTTACTCTTGAGACCTTTTTAATGTGATATAGATAGCTCAAGCAATACAGTTGGTCTATAGAGAAATGCTTCAGTGGATCTATTTTGGTATTCTTTCGTAGTGGCATGCTCTCAGATCCATGATGCGAGATGTTACTTAATAGAAAAATTCTTTGTACTACTTCATAAGTGCTATTGCCTTTTGGTATAAGAAATGAAATAGGATTTGGGATTTGTGGACAACAATTTAAATATGGGTCCTTGATTCCACTCAACTGATGGAATCCAGATTACTAGTTACGTCAAAGTTTGTTGTTCATGCTAGAAGTGTGTTCTTCGAAACCGTGGGCCTCTTTCCGTGTTGTAATTAAATTTCATGTTACTGGACTATATTCATTCATTTTATCTGGGTAATCCAACTAATCTTAAGATGTTTTAGCAGACTTTCTTTCATTTACTGGATTAGCTTATAAGTGCCTTTCTGAGTTCCATTGTGTTTGACTATGCCCGAGAGTGGCTGCCTTCTTTCTTCAGCTCTTCTTACTTTAGTATCAATGAATCATGTTTTATAATCTTGAGATCAATAAAAATACTTAATAGAAAATGTTTACAATCTTCAGAACAATGTGCTCATGTGTTTCAGGGTTTTCAACCGTCATTTAGGAAGTTTTCCACAGCAGCAGCAACTGCCTGTAAAGAAAATGAGGGATTGAAGTTCCTAGTTACTGCGGGGTCCCATGCTCAGAAAATGATTGGGATTTGGCTTTTTGCATCTGCTGCATGGGTGTTTAGTATGGTGGTACTTGGTGGTGTCACACGATTGACCCGTTCTGGTCTTTCAATGACTGACTGGAAATTCACTGGCAGCCTTCCCCCTTTATCAGAAAAGGATTGGTTGATTGAGTTTGAGAAATATAAGCAATCCCCTGAGTTCAAGAGGTTATTTGAGCATTACTTCATGCGTCTGTATTTATTATTTGCTGATCCTCATAGAATCTGGACTTTTTAGTAATCTTTTCTTGTTCTCAACTCTATAGTTCTGTTTATTTAAGCACGTTAGAAAGTGTTCTCATTCTTGTGGGGAGTTTACATTCAGATTGATGGCGAGGAAAGATTTTATATAATCTGAAGTGGCTACTTAAGACACTGCTTTTAAACTTTTGTCTTTTAATTGAAGTCAGTATGCCAAATTCGAAATTTAGCAAAAGTTTTATTTGATATTGCTGATATTACAAGATTCTAACCTGGTGCAGGGTAAATAATGGGATGAATATTGATGATTTTAAGTTCATTTATTGGATGGAATATGCTCATCGTATGTGGGGAAGAGCACTGGGTATCATGTTCGCGTTGCCCTTTTCGTATTTTATTCATAAAAGATATATTACTCCGCGACTTGGATTTAGACTCTCTGGCCTCTTTGCCCTTGGTGCGGGACAGGGACTAATTGGCTGGTGGATGGTTAAAAGTGGTTTAGAGGTAAGGTGATTGTTATCAGCATTTGCTTTTATAAATTTTTTATAAAAGATGCGAAGTTCCTGAATGTTTTTTGGCTTTTTGTGATTCCTCCACAGGAACCAGCATCAGAATATGCTCAACCAAGAGTAAGCCCTTACCGCCTGGCAGCTCATCTCACTTCGGCATTTGCTATTTACTGTGGGCTCTTTTGGACTGCTCTTTCTGTTGTTATGCCTGAACCCCCTGCCGAATCAGTAGCTTGGGTGCATGGGGCTGCAAAAGTGAGGAGACTTGCACTTCCTGTAGGCATCCTTGTTGGCATAACTGCTATCTCAGGAGCATTTGTTGCAGGAAACGATGCTGTATGCATATTTCTTGTCCTCAGTATCTTTACGATCATACCGGTACAACCATTTTGGGTTTTTTCCTCTGAAGCAAATAATGATGAATTATTCTTTGCATTTGAAATTCACAGGGCCATGCATTTAATACGTTTCCTAAGATGGGTGATTTGTGGATTCCAGATGACATTTTAAGCATGAAGCCACTTATGCGCAACTTCTTTGAGAATACATCAACTGTACAGGTATTTTTGACAATTCTAGTTACCATTGTTTTTTTTCAATAAAATAAATATGAGAATCGTTGAAAGATATCAAGAGTTCTTTATTCCAAGGAAGATATCATAGTAGATGGCTCTACCGTTTATAAAGTTGCTTTTGCTAAAGTTTTTGGGGCCATTTACTTCTAATTTCAGCTTAGCTGAGCATGTCCAATATATATTTATATAGCTTAGTTCTATATTTATCTCCAGAAAAACTAATCGCAGCATTGGTTCGGTTATGCATGTGCTTAAATCTATTAATTTTCTAGATGAGAGTTGTGCTTAAATTTGATAATTTTTTTTTTATAAAAAGATGGGAGTAGAGGTGTACAATAGGCCGGTTTGGGCCTGCCAGACGTTGACCAGGCCAAGCTTCTCTCACGAAAATATGACTTGTTGAGGCCTGTATGCCAGGCCTTGGGTCAGGCCGGTTCAACACCTATTTTTTTTATTATAAAAAAACTGTGCATGTCCGGTCTGCAATGTGCGTGTCAAGTCCCTTATTTTTAGATCGTTGGGCTTGGGCATGTCACAAATTATTTTCAAATAAAATGAAAAATATTGTTCTGTTAACATTTACACAATGTAAACAAAAGATCTAATCTTTGGTTTAGACTTTAGATGCATAAGACGATACAATTTTTCCTTTCCAGAAGCCAAACATGGCAGAATTTAAGAGAGAAAATAAGGAATTAATTACCTACCTAAGCATGAGGGAAAAAATGAATATTGGAATTGGAGGCCAAATTTGAGTACAAGGAAGCAGTAGATATGACGGTGGTGGAAGCTGCAACGACAAAGTTTCCAGATTTCTTCTTCTTGCTTATTTTAGACATTAATCTTGTACAAGAGGATACTGGCTGCACAAGAACTAAGTGTTGTAGACTGTATGGACACGTTAGCTTTGCTAGTCGCAAGGGCCAAGGGAAAAAAAAATCTTTTCTTTTTCCTTTTCCCAAGGGTAGTGGGAAAGAATTACCAATGAAAGTTATATATATATATATATATATATATATATATATATATATATATATATATATATATATATATATATATTGAATGCTCTCAAAGTAGTAATGACTTAATGATCGTAGAGTCATTACTTATATCGTAGAGTCATTACTTAACGATCGTAGAATAATGACTTAACGATTGTAGATTCGTTACTTAGATCGCATACTTTAGAGTGACTTTAGCCTACTCTACTATCGCAGAACTACTCTACTGCTGTAACATCTAGACTTAAACTCTAGTAGGGATCGTTGTTACATTCTACTAGCATACGATAACACTTCAGGCGTCGTTTTTCCTAACTGCTAGTAGAAGAGCACCACTTTCAAAATCTAAATAAAGTTGAGGGCAATTTAGTCATTTCCCTGACCGCTAGGAGTTGCGCTGACACTTGGCAGTATGTGAAACATGACTATTGGCTAGTATTACAAATGACATCGATTTGACACCATTATCCATCAGTCCACATAATCAGATAATCTCTGTTTCATCAACCCCTTTATATATATATATAACTTGAATTTTAAATTTTAATACTAACTTAGTAATTTTAAATAAACTAGCTAGTATATTAATATTAAAATTTAATCAACTAATTTTTAATGTGAAATATTAAATAAACTAACTACTATATTAATTAAATGTATTCACAAGAAATTAAAAATGAGTAATTAAATTTATTGATGTATTCCTTAAAACTAATTTATTACAACTTACAAATTACAATAATGAATAAGTAAAATTTATATTTTATTGAATCATTGATAAATTATTATAAGTTTATAACTTGAAAAATATAACTTAAACAATAATTAAGAATGAGTTCATTTATAAATATTTGGCTTCAAAATTTTTAAAAATGTCTTCAAAATTCAAATCTTCAAAAAATATTTGTCTTCAGAACTTCAAAAATTTTATCTTAAAAATCTTCAAAAAATATAGTTTCAATCTTCAAAAAAATATATTTGTTAGTTCCCAATAGGCACACAAGAGATCTGTAAGAGGGGAGGGGAGGGAGGGGGGGGAGGGAGGAGGGGGGGGTCAATAGATTCTTTTAATTTTCAAATACTTTTCCTTTTATTTGATTATTGATAATGAATTAGCATACGACAAACATAAGAATCTTTTTCAAGACAAATGAAATAAGCAATAGATCCCTTCATTTGATATATTCATAATTATAATGTACATTGTTCTTAGAGTTAGTTAAGTAGTAAGCAGTTAATACATACATAGCAGATTATAGCGATTAAGTAAATAAAATAAATGACATAAAGTAAAAGACACAAGGATTTTAAGTGGTTCGTAGACTCAAGCTCCTAATCCACTCTTCTCGCTTTCAACTAGCGAGATTTCCACTAAGGAAGGGGCAAGACTCAATCATCGAGATTCCTTCAGGCCGTGACCTTGGAACTTCATTCACTAAGAACTCTTGAAGGTCAAGTGACCTTGGAACTCCTCTAGTTTCCTAGGAACTCTTCAAGCCCAGCAAGCTTGGAACTTCGTTTAGTCCCTCCGGACAAGGACCCCTCAGGCCCTGGCTTCTTGTTATTGTAGTTGTTGTTGTTGTTGTTGGTGTTGAGCTGTTAAGATGTCTTTAAGCTTGAACATCTTTTGTACTTAGCAGCTTGGTGTGGTCCTCTTTGCATTCTGCTTTGAGTCTGGACCACATCTTCTCTGGTGCAGCTGATCTTTACTCTTTTCAGCTCATCTTCATCTGATGTCAGCTGTGCATCATCACCATCTGGATTTACTAAGTCTCTGAGCTTTTGGTAGACTTCGTCTGGCACTTAGCAATTCCTGAACCATTCTTTAATGTTTTGCAGACATGGTTTTGCACTTGTTCAGTTTCAGCGTTAGGTTCATGGTGATTCGTAGACTGGCTCTCTAGATCTTCTTTGTGCTCTGCCACTCTTCTGAATGCTATTTTTTTGTCCTTCTCGGCTCTCAGCTTAGCTGCCATTTTCAGTGGCATTCTCATCTTTGTTGAGTGAAGCTTTAGTCTGTTTGAGTCCTTCTACAAAGCTGCTTCACTTCTACCTATATAGTCTCACTGTCACTGAGACTTGATCTGTTAATCTTTTTCGTGGAACTCGTAGAGTCAACAATAGCATTCAACAACTCAACGATTCTGCAACATAGCAATCATCAGCAACTCTTGATCTTTGAAGCTCTGTTGATTTATACTCCTTCCCAATCTTCCCGTTGGAAAGTAGCCGTTAACAGCTTTTTGAATTGCCTCGCAGATCTCGAGTTATTTGGTGTAAACTGCAGATGTGACATGACATGGCTTTCTGACACTGCAGTCTACTGTTTCACCTAACCCGTCGGAGATGTCACTTTGATGTCTCGGGCAGGGAGTTAACTTTATTTTCCCCTTCTGATTTCTTGATCAGAGGTTGTCCTTTTGCATCGATGCTCTCAATGAGCTCTATTCGAATATCAATTTTCAGATTGAACCGTTGCCAATGCTTCAATCATCAGTTGTTCGAACTCTACGATTCTGATGCATGTCTTCTTGGACTGATCGTCTTTGCCTTAGTTAATTGTGAAGAGAGAAAGATTCGATCTTGAAGAGTGTTCATTTGATCTTCAGTATAGAACACCTCTTCCTTCTATTGTGCAGTGCTTCAACACTTCTTGTTTGCTTCGACTGCTCTCATATACTAATGACTTGACTCCTTGCTCTGGCCCTTTCTGAATAGCAAGACACTTCAGATTTGTGGCGTGTTCAGCTCGCTTTCTCCTTGTGATCTCCTGTTCACTTATCATCAATGGACTGACCCAATGCTTAATCACTTTAGCCTTGTTCTTCAGAAGCTGATACACTCCATCAGTTCTTTCTTTGTTTGGCAAACACTACGATCCTGGTTACTTCTAAGATCGTTGTCATCGTACCACTTAACAAAGAATCGCACTCTTGACTTTCTCGATCAACATCAAGTCTTCTTATGGTCATCTTGTGGAAGACTTCATCTCAAATAACTTCATAACTCAATTTGGATGCTGATTGGGTTGATGCTTAGATCTTTTTTTAGCTTGCATGCCATTCGTTGAGTGCTCATTTGTTGAGAATCGTACTTGCTCTACGATTCTGCCTTGGCGTTGTGAGCACATCTGTTGAAGTCTTAGTTCTACACTCTACGATTCAGCTTCGGCTATGTAGACACTACGACTCCGAGATCAGATCTTGATACTCTACGATTTCTGACTTTGTTTTCGTTGTCTTCATTTGATCTTGCTCGACTACGATCTCTGCCTCTGGTATGATCAGTAGACTCTACGACTCTAGTGTAGTCTACAATTCTTGACTTGGCTTTGGCAGATGCTCGGTCGACTCGTAGGCAGGCTGTCTTTACGATTATGAACATGACTTCCTCAGTAGACTACGGCTCCGAGGAAGCTCTACTCGACACACTATGACCCTTCCTCGTCTCTCCTGGTAATCTACGAACTCCGAGATCTACTATCTTGCAGACTACGATTCTGCCTCGATAGCTCTCGAGTTTTCCTCGACTCTCCTGGTAGACTACGATTTCTGGTGTAGTGCTCGACGATCAGACAAGCCTATCTATTACATCATAAGATCAACCTAACATGCTTGATCTTTCTATATTTATAGTCCTTGTACATCATTTCTCTTTAAGGACTTTACAAAGCTGTTTTGCTTATGTAGGATCAACCTAACACATTTGATCAATTCATTCTAAGTCCTTGTACATATATTTTTATTATCTATTAAAGGACTTTACAACTTTTCTTAATGCAAGCATACTTGCATATTCATTCATATATATATATATATCATAATCAAATCATATGTAAATAGGAATAACATTCACATGCTTATTCCTGACAATATCTTCAATATTCATGGATGTGCATTTTCGGCAGTTCCTGCTCCAACTTCGAGATCTTTTGAACTATCTTGATCATCTATTACGTTTTGTACTCTTCTTTATGTGGCAAAACAATCTCTATAGTAAATGCATATCTCTAACGATTTCGGGCCCAATCTACTTTTTTTCATCCATTACCTTGCCAGATAAAGAAAAACAAGATTCCTTTAATCCCAAAGAAGAAGTTACATATTTTTCATTGTGATTTTATAACACCTTCCGCAATCCACACTTCAATGAAATGATCCCAAACAACCGCTGTACGTTTGTTTTACTCACCGGTAGTACGTGGAAAAGTTGTATTTGAACCCGGAACGACACGTTTGGACATAATGATATTTGGATCATTTTGGATAAATGACGACACTTGTGGAATGTTGGAAGAATCCATTGTAATAATACGAGTGTACAGTAAAATAAATATTATGATTTGTGTATGCTAAATTGTAAATATTATATAAAGTTATAAGAAATGTAACAATGATGCAAATTAAGAATTTAAGCTTGCAAGTATGTTGTTATTGATATATCAGAGAATAAAGAGATATGAGGAGTTGTGATTTGTGGAGTAAACTATATGATTTTTATATAAAAAAAAAATAACCGTTAGAAAAATTATAGTTGGTAAATTAAAGTTATTTGATTTTGGGTTGGGCCATCCGTCATTGGGTGACTTTGGGTTTGAATTCTGATGGAAAGATGGAGTAAAATGGGAATAAATATTAAATGTGATGGACTGATCACTGCTGAGAGGCTGATTGGCTTTGGCTTGAGACGCTGAGTAGTGAGTGGGCTGGCCACTAGCGTCAGCTCACCTTTGTCTACAATATCGGAGTTAGCTATGACACCCTTCCTCCCGCCAATGCGCCGAAAAAATGGAGTAGGGACTGGGCTCTGACAGTAAGCGACGCGCCGAAGCAACCTGGATCTTGGGTTGGGGGCCTTGGGGACGTTGGGTTGAGCCGCTGAGGTCCCTGAGGATAAGGCAGGCCAGGCCATGCCAGACATGTAATATGCAGCTAGGCCATCCGTCATTGGGTGACTTGGGTTTGAATTTTTGGAAAGATAGAGAAAAATGTGAATAAATATTAAGTGTGATGGATTGATGGACTGATGGACTGATCACTATTGAGAAGGCTGAGTGGGTTGTGGTTGAGACGCTGAGTAGTGAGTGGATTGGCCACTAGCGTTAGCTCACCTCGTCTACTCTATCGGAGTTAACTATGGCATCCTTGGCAACCACCTCCCGTCGGTGCGCCGTTAAAATGGAGTAGGGACTATGGCACCCTTGACAACAACCTCCCAACGCGGCCTTGATCTTGGGTTGGGGGCCTTGGGGCCGTTGGGTTGAGCCACTGAGGTCCTTAGGATAAGGCAGGCCAGACAGACATGTAACATGTAGCTAGCATGCCGGACAACAGGTCGGACCCAGGCCACATGCAAGTCTAGGTTGGATTTTCACGGCCAAAAAGCAGCATGCATAAAATCTCCAAACAGGGCCTAACCAGTCCAAGCCTTGACTATGTCAGACTTTGACTAGGCCAACCCCTACTCCATTTTTTTTGGCTCGTTGACTAGAGGTGGTTGCCGAGGGTGTCGTAGTTAACTTTAGATGAAGTCAGCGGCGTATCTAGCCCTTTAGTTCAGTGGGGTCAATTTTTTAAAAATAAAAATTTAAAGAAATAAAATACAATATAATAAAGGTATAAAAGATGTGAGGAACATTGCAAATAATTGTGTGAGCTATCATATAAAACTGATGTCGTTTTATGTAATTGAATATACTTCCTCCCATGTTATGTATAAAGTGATATTTTATAATTTTTTAAAACATTGTTATTATAAGCAAGAACGTGGGAATATCTCCCACCGTGTCCTCTAAAATAAATTACAAAACTAAATAATATTATAAAAATATTATTTATAATAACATTTTTCGATACTTCATTACTTGAAATTATTGCAATGATAACCTCATTTCAATAGTTGCAAAAATATCATGTTCACTATAAGTTACTAAACAATATAAAAGAGTGGAATGTTGGTGTTAGTAGAAATTTAAGACATTTAATAGTCTTTTTAATCTGAATTTTTTATTTTCACTAAACACCTTATAAAATTAAAAATAAATAAAAAATTGATTCCTTAAAATTTAGTGGGGTCAATTGACCCTACTGCCCAAGGGTAGATCCTCCAGTGGATGGAGTAGACGGAGGTGAGCTGTTGGAGGTGAGTTGTCGCCAGTGGCCGACTCACTACTTACCGTCTCGGTCACAACCACATCCAATCAACCTTTTCAGCAATGATCAATCCATCAGTCCATCACATTTAATATTTATTCACATGTTTTCATCAGAATTCAGACCTAAAGTCACCCAATGACGGATGACCCAACCTAAAATCAAATAACTTTCATTTACCAACGGTCAATTTTTTTTAACATCTATAATTTTTCTAACAGTTATTTTTTTTCTTTATAAAAATCATACAATGTACTCCACAAATCACAACTCGTATCTCTCTATTCTTTTGATATAGCAATAACAACATACTTGCAAACTTAAAATTTTAATTTATATCGTTGTTACAATTCTTATAATTTTATATAATATTTACAATTTATTATACACAAATCATAATATTTATTTTATTAGTACACTTGTATTATTACAATGGATTCCTCCAACATTCCACAAGTGCCATCATTTATCTAAAATGATCCAAACATCATTATGCCCGAAAGTGCCGTTCCAGGTTTGAGTATAACATTTTCATGTCATATCGGTGAGTAAAACAAATGTACAATGGTTGTTTGGGATCATTTCATCGAAGTGTCGATTACGGAAGGTGTTAAAAAAGCCCAATGCAAAGTATGTAACTTTTTTGGGATTAAAGGAAGTAACACACCACTCCATCACTACGAGTCGTGTTTGAAGAAGCATAAAATAAATGATGAAAGCTCTTAATCACAAATTGATCGTTCTGGTCAAAATTGGAGTTACGATCAAATATTACAAAAAGGAGTGACAAGCTAAGTTAGTGATCGAGAAAGAATTCCATTCCATTTTTTGACGATACGCGTTGTACCGACTACATTCAAGGCGCATTGCAACCAAAATATAAACAAGTAGAATGACACTACTAAACGTGATGCAATTAAATTATATAATAAAACAAAAAATGAATTAATTGAATATTTTGATAATTTAGACGGTAAAATTTGTTTAACTAGTGATACTTGGTTTGTTAATCATCAACCTAGAATTAGCTATATTTGTATTATAGTTCATTGGATAGATTCTGATAGGATTTGAATATTTTGAATTACCATATACTGGTCAATTAATATATGCTCAAATTATGTCCATAATTTGTACTTTCAAAATTAAAGATAAAATAATGAGTATTAGTTTAGATAATGCAACAAATAATAATAGTTCTGTTAATATGTTAAAAAATGATTTAAGCCTGTAGTAAATGGTGTGTTTTTCATGTTAGATGTGTATGTCATATAATAATTTTGATTGTACAATCCGGATTCACTTACTTGCAAACGACAATATATAAAATTTGTGGTATGATTGGTTTTATATATTGTTCAAAAGAAGAATACAAGATTTTAGAGATTTTTGTCATGCATGAGGTGAAAAATTTAAAAGAGTAAAATTTGATAATAAATAACACTAGATGGAATAGTACATATGATTTATTTAGATATGTTTATAAATGTCAAAATCAAGACTTGGATTTATTATGTCAACTTTTAAATATTCTTAAAAGTTTTTAAAAAACACAAAAATATCAAGTAGTGTTTATTATCCTACAATTCATCGTGTTTTGTTTGCATGTTTGAAAATAACAAATATGTTTCAACAATATAAATATGATGCTTTTTTGGGCTGACCTTATTTTTAATATGGAAGAAAAATTTTAAAAATATTTTGAAAACATGCCTACTGTTATTACTTGTGCAGCGACATTAAACCCCGTAATAAAATTAGGTGTGGAAAGTTTTTTAGAGAATATAGTAGAAAATATAGGTATTGAAAATATTGATTACTACATTTACACGTGCACCACCCCTGCCCTTCATCTTCTATGTATGCATCATTATTAAAATCTTTATCAAAAAATCCAAAAAACTCCAACACAAGCAGTTTAAACGAACTTGGTTTATGTTGTAGTACTTATTAATATACTAGTTAGTTTATTTAATATTACTAAGTATTAGTTGATTAAAATTTATTAATATTTAATATTTTAAGAACATAAACATAATTAGTAGGTATTTTTTTTTAACAAAAATTGATTTGAATTTAAAAGCATTTGATTTTTTAGGTTATATATATAAAGGGGTTGATGAAATAGATTATGTGGACTGATGAGGGATAATAGCGTCAAATTGTTGTCATTTGTAATAATAGCTAACAACCATGTTTCACATATTGCCAAGTGCTAGTGCAACTCCTATTAGCGGTCAGGGAAATGACTAAATTGCCCTCAACTGTATTGGATTTTCAAAGTGGCCGCTACTTCTACTAGCGGCCAGGAAAAACGACGCCGTTCAGTCTCTACTAGAGTCTAGATGTTACAATAGTAGAGTAGTTTTGCGATAGTAGAGTAGCTCTGTTATAGTAAAGGCTGAAATCACTCTAAACTTTACGATCTAAGTAATGACTCTACGATCGTTAAGTCATGACCCTGCGATGGTTTAGTCATGACTCTACGATCGTTAAGTCATGAACCTACGATAGTTTAGTCATGACTCTACGATCGTTAAGTCATGACTCTATGATCGTAGAGTAATGACTTAACGATCGTAGTCATTACTTAGATCATAGAGTTTATTGAACGGTTGGAGATCTGGTTGTTGGAATAATACATAACAAATGGTTGCTATGGAGCATTCCTCGTATATATATATATATATATATATATATATAAATATAAATATAAATATAAATATATAACTTTCATTAGTAATTCTTTCCCACCCCCCTCGGGAAAGGGAAAGGAAAAGAAAAAGAAATTTTTTTCCCACTTGGTCCTTGTGACTAGCAAAGCTAACGAGTCCATATAGGCTACAACACTTGGTTCTTGTGCAGCCAACAACCTCTTGTACAAGATTAATGTCTGTGAAATAACCATGAAGAAAAAATCTGGAGCCTTTGTCGCTGCAGCTTCCACCACCGCCATATCTACTGCTCCCTCATACTCGGATTTGGCCTCCAATTCCAATATTCACTTTTTCCCTCTGGCTTAGGTAGGTAATTAATTCCTTATTTTCTCTCTTAAATTCTGCCATGTTTGATTTTTCAGAAAGGAAAAATTTGATCTCTTTTGCATCCAAATTCCAAACCAAAGATTAGATCTTTTGTTTACATTGTGTAAATGTTAGCAGAACAATATTTTTCATTTTATTTGGAAATAATTTGTGACATGCCCAAGCCCAATGGTCTACAAAATAAGGGTTTGGACATGCACATTGCGGACTGGACAAGCACATTTAAAAAAAAAAATAAAGGTGTTGGACTGGCCTAACCTACAGGCCTCAACAAGTCTATTTTGGTGTGAGAAGCTTGGCTTTGACAGGTCCAAAGTCAAGGCCTGACCTGGTCAACGGCCAAGGCCCTGCAGGCCCAGGTCGGCCTATTGTGCACATCTAGACTGGGCTCATGCTGTAGGGGACGCGCCAACGCGGCCTTGATCTTGGGTTGGGGTCATTGGGCTGAGCTGCTGAGGTCCTGAGGATAAGACAGGCCAGACATGCAACAGGTAGCTAGCAGGTTGGACTAGACTGGCCACAGTGCACACGTCAGTTTAGGTCAGGCTTTTGGCCAGGCTGGTCCAGGTCGGATTTTCACGTTCAAAACGTAGCCTGTTTAAAATCTCTAGACCGGGCCTGACCAGTTTAGGGCTTGATCAGGCCAGGCCTCAGGCCCTGAGTTTTTTGTGTGACTCTAGATGGGAGGTAAATACTTTTTAGAATTTCTAAAAGTCTAAATTTTAATAGTGAAATTCAATGTGGATCTTTACAGCTTGACCATCGAATCCTTGCAACTGCGACTTTAGTTTCTGTTACTGGCTTATGGTGGGCAACAAGAAGACTGGACATACATCCTGCAATCCGATCTTTAATTGGAAGCACCCTCGGCATGGCTGCTCTTCAGGTTTTTATATCGACTTATTTAGCTCTGCAGCCTCTGCTTCATATTTATTCCCCATTGTTTATAATTATTGTTAGCAATATATCTTTCTATAATTGATTTTTATCTTTGGTACACAATACACTATGGATTAGTATAAGTTGATGAATGTTATATTGTTACGGCCTTGTCCTAATTGCAGGTCACTTTGGGGATATCAACTCTTCTATCTTATGTGCCTGTTTCGCTGGGGAGTGCTCATCAGGCTGGAGCTTTGACTCTTCTAACCCTTATGATCCTGCTCAATCATACTGTACGGCGACCTTCGTTATCTCTTCTGAAATCGTTGCCTTCAGTTGCAAGAACTTGATATTTTATGCTAGGATTACATTCTAAATTAGGCTTAAAATATTTACGTTTAAACATTCAAATTGTCCACCAACAGTCCATTTGTTTTTAAAAAAAAAAAGAATAGAAGGCATATGCAGTGAAGGTTTTGCATCTCTTTCAATTTTTTAGTCTTGAACTGTTGTCATTTGATTTGAATCATCATCACTCACTGCTGAATTGCACTGTGGTACCTTACTAAATTGCTCATGCATAGGTAAGGGCTGTAAACGAGCCAAACAGTTCGGGCTCGCCTCGAAAAAATACGAGCGATACTCGGATTCGTTAATAATATAATCCAAATCTGAGCATTAAAAATAGTTTGAATAAAAATATGAGTAAAATCTGAGTAATGTTATACTCTCGAATTCTTGATTGTGATTCGATACATACTCGGTTAATACATATTTGATTAGATGTTTGATACATTCTCTTATAATATATACAAATTTAAATCAAATTAGAATAATTAGTTATTATTTTGTTTTGTTTTTAATTGTGATTTTATATTTGTAAAGTGTAATAATAAATATATTTTCTCATTTCTAAGTAAAATAACAAATTCTATTTATAATTATATTTATTATAAAACTAGTTATTATATGGAGACTCGAATTCGAGTTTAAATTTGAAGCTCGCGAGTAATTTGAATAAATATTCGAGTCGAGTCGGATCGAATTCGAATAATAAATATTTGAGTCGAGTCAAATCTGAGTAAAAATTTTCAAATATAATTCGAACCGAATTCGAGTACGAATTTATCATTTCGAGTCGAATTCGAGTAACTCTCTGTTCGTTCCGGTTCGACTCATTTACACCCTTACGCATAGGAGCTTAAAATGCGTGTTGACAACTATGCTTTACACATTTGCTAAGTAAAATTGTTACCAGTAATTAAATTTATGAAATAGAACACAAGTTACAGCCATTTGCATTTAGTTTTAATGCATTCACACTCAAAAACTATCAGCAAGAATAAACTTCTAATACATGATTGGTTTGAATTCTGCACAAATCTAATCCTGTATGCCCTAACTGAGAAGTAATAAAAGGACTCGAGCCCTTGCAGATTCCAAATTCTTACTGTGCTAGATTTGATCAATTATATATGTTCCAACGTATGATACTGTATAATGCCATCAAATAATTTTACACTGCATTTATGCTCTTCCATGGCACGTAGATCAAGATGAAGAATAGTGTTGGGGATCTTAAATAAATCTCAAATGATATTGAATATTTTAATGAAAAATTATAGTATAACCAATCACATGAGATTTACCCAACTAATATCACTTTTTGAGAGCAAAAATTTGAGACCTCTAGCATAGCCTTATTGAATGACCTTGCGCGAAGCACCTGTAAAACTCTAATTGTTTATGCGCTCTGAGACAAATTATATGAGAGAAAAAAGTGATTCTCAATCGTTTAAATAACATCATAAACATTCTTATGCAACAATAGCCTAAGAGTCGACTAACACGGTTAAAGCCGCATTCAAACCATCTTCAAGGTAACAACAGTATAAAGGAGTTGATGGTAATTCCACACCTTTCAAGCTCTAAAGTAAACAGATAGACAATCAATTATAACAGTATGTTTCTTGCATAACCTGAGGCTAAGAAAATCTAGAAACAGAAATGATTCTAACGGCCACGCCCACGCCCACGCCCACGCCCACGCCCACGCCCACGCCCACGTCCACGACCACGCCCTCGTCCACGCCCGAGTCCCAAAGGTTTCCCTGAATTTAAAAAAATCATTGAGATCAAAACCAATAATGCAGGAGAGTACTCCTTTCGTTCCTTAATATAAGTCGTTTTAAATAAATGTTTTTATTCTTAAATATAAGTCATTTGAAAATTTCAAGTAAGCATTAATTGCTTAGTTTCCTATATTACCCCAAGTATTAAATATAACGTTGGTTCTCTCACTATTTATTGCCCAATAAATAATTCTATTTTTTCAATGCAAGGGCAATATAGACAATTGATAGTATATTTAATTATTTAATGCTTTACAATCATTTTCTTAATACTTGTGCACAACTCAAAAACGACCTATATTAAAGAACAGAGGTAGTAGTAAATACAGATGTATAAAATTATCTGGAAATGATGACAACCACAGTTAGAAATCTGCATATCTCTGAATTTTCAGACAACCACAGTTAGAAATCTAAATCGTAGTTATGCAGATTTTTACTCCTCAAGTTTACAGTAGTACAATTGTAAATTTAGTTTTACTGCTTTCCTTTCTGTTTATTGTAGGCAAATGCAACCTAAACTGAAGGGTGCTCCCTTACTTCCAAACTTAGTCTATCGACCCTTAAGCATATAGGAGATCATATGGTACTTAATCGGGTCCGGAGACCCTAGTATCACTGAGCAATAAGCACCATCACAACAATATTTACAGCCAAACCACAAACTAGGTCTAGATTAATTGAGTAGCAGCGGATCAGATTCCCGCATCAACTTTGAATAATTTCTGAAATTACACAAGCTTATGAAATTATACATCAAAAAGCCCATTTTTCTACAAGCAGTCTATTCAAATTGTGTTATGCAGACATGGACTTGGACCTAATTAAAGCTTGGTACTCACCAACAAGATAGCAGGCATCCAATTTACATATGCGGAATCCAAATCAAGGCTTTCTTTATACATGGATATCACACAAACCCTAGCTCTTAAAGAACGAATTCGTACGAAAAGAAATAAAAACCCATCAGCAGCGCATAATCAAAATACAAATAGAGTATATTCAAGAGGTAATGCGTAAGAATGCGACCTGTTATTGTGCCTTTCACCACAGTGCCGTTCTTCAGCTCGATTGAGACGGTCTCGTTGTTTAACTTCATCAAAAACCTACCACAAACAACAAAATTATATATACATATCAAGTTCAGATTCAGACTGTGATTTTTTCCAAGTATAAAACAAAACAAGTGCAATAAAGAGATGAAAATTAACCTGACGAGCTTCATTGCTGTTGGAAGAAAAAACAGAAGGAACTAGCTGTCTAGCTAAATAAGCTATCTAATCTAGCCTATATGGCTTGATTCTTGAAGCGGGAGATGTAATTTATGTTCAGTGTTAAAACACAGAAATAGAATTTAATTTGTTAAATTTAAAAATATATATACTATAAAAACAAAAAGTTTACTCCCTCTAAAAAATTGTTCACTCGCTAAATGTTTTTACCTAAAATCTTTCTTCTTTTTTTTTTCTCTTAATTTTTTTATATAGTTTTTCTCTCTAAATTCCTTTTTTTCATTAACAAAATCCATCCGCTGTGTATCTCCTACCATCCCATTAAGGAGATCCGATTAGCATGAAGTTATTTTTTTGGTAAGTTGGTCAATTGGCCAATAAAATATTGACATATGTACAACCTCGCCTGCGTGTCAGTATCTTATTGATCAATTGACCAACTTACCCAAAAATAAACTTCATACTAACCACTTCCCCATTAAAGTGAAGGAATAAAGTAAAAATGAGACATGAAATGATGTAGCTGCTATTTTCCACCCTGCCGCTACAAGGCGGAGCGGCAGATGCATTGTGTAGTGCCGCATTGTGTATTTGTTTTGGTGTTAAGTTTTTTATTTTTTGTAGGGGGCGTTTTGATAATCTGTCCTACCGCTAGAAAGAGGGTCACTGCTGTACATATGTCAATATTTCCATATATATCTATATATATATATATAACGTTGTTTTTGCGCTTCACTCAATTATACGTGATGTCCCTAAAATTTCTAAATTTGTCATTTTTATATATTTTTTTATGAGAAAATTGTCTTTCATGATAAAATAAATAAATAACCTAAATAGAGAAAACATACATATACGGTCAGCATGCAAAACTCTAATTTACTATATCTTTAATTAGTTTAATTGAAATTTGTTATAATTTAATTTAATTAATAGTTTTTACGGGATATTTGGTGATTACCTTTTTTCTTTTTCATCATAATTTCATTGAGGGTTATTGTTAGTTCATTATAAAAACCACATCATATATACTACGATGACAATAATATGCGTGCCATATATGCCTTTTAGTTTTAACCTTTCAATAAGTCGTTTTAATAGCAGTGGACAAATAAAGTTGGACAAACATTGTTATACGCCTTTTAGTTTTGTCCTTTGAATAAGTCGTTCTAGTATAGTGGTGAGTATATCCGACTGTCACGTGGATGACCCGGGTTCGATCCCCGGAAACGGCGTTTTTAACAAGGATAATTTAGTCATTTAATCACTTCCGTACAGTTTTTGTTTCAATATGGCTCAGGAATTTACGGTTAGGTTAGGTCAAAAATTGACCTGCAGAATAAAATTTTAAAATTTCCTAATTAAGAAGATGGTGACTTACATAGATAGCATTATAACACTTCCCTCAATTTGATAAAGAAAATAAATTCACCTATTGAACCTGAAACCTAAAGGTCACAATCTTAACCACTAGGTTCTTTGTTCATCCATTTTGCACAATGTTTCTTTGCTTTTTCTTACTCAAGGATAGTCTCTCTTCACTCCTAGACATACTATTTTCTCTCTTCAATTAGGATTTTTGGGAATACAATATAATTTTATAATCAAGTATATCATCAATATTACAATATTAAAGAACTAGAACCAATCAAACCTCAGGAAAAAATAATTACATTGTGACATAATTACATTGTGGCATGTACTTATTCTCACACCACCATAACTATCCCCGGCGGCATCGGCTGTCAAACTTTTTGGTGTGTTTGACGAGCGGACAGATTTTGGCGTTAACATTACTATCACCAACTACTGTCACACAGCCAAGGAATGTAGTCTTATGTATGAGTCACTGCAATAGACCCATGTAATCCCCTACCGAATCCTTGCACATTGAAAGAGATAATGGTTCCTCAACAAATTCAAACTTTTTGGGCTTGCCTCGCCCAAATTCTATCTTGTATATTTTAATAATTGTGTAATCTAGCTAAAAACTGAATGAGTTGTGCTTCGATGGGATGATTGCTTTGTGGGTGAAGGTTTAGCTGTTAGTGCATAGTGGAGAT
This sequence comes from Panax ginseng, assembly GCA_020205605.1. NCBI lineage: Eukaryota > Viridiplantae > Streptophyta > Magnoliopsida > Apiales > Araliaceae > Panax > Panax ginseng. The sequence goes on from CM035131.1 coordinate 141,944,568, forward strand.
TGCAGTTGAGCTCTCGTGTGCTCCCCTAGTTGAACAAAAACTCAAACTCAGGTTTAAAATGTACGAGTTGTGCATAAAATTCACAATAAATTAAACTTATCCAACTTGAATATAATTAGATAGACCAGGAAGATGTTTATTGGGGGCAATACAGTTGACAAATACAGAGCATTAGGTGGCATAATCAGCCCACTTGCATCATGTTTCAAAATAACAACATGTACGTACTATATATTACTAGAAGCATAAACTCATGTGGAAAACATAACAGATGACGAGAAATTCCAACTTCAGTTTCCAATATTCCACCACACTGCAACTAACGTACGTAGAATGATGATCTGATTCACTAAATATCGGGAGTGGTTAGAATGAAGTGAATTTTATGGTAAGTTCACTTCATGACCAATACAATACTGCTGACACGTAGGCGAAAAGATTAGCCTCCCGCCTGTGTGTCAGCATTGTATTGTACATAAAGTAAACTAATTACCCTAAAGTTCACTTCATGCTAACCGGATCCCTAAATAACCCGAGATTATTAATTAGTTAATGAGCCCTTGGGTGAAGATAGTTGAAAAAAGATCCATCTCATTCTTAAGCATGATCAACCCAATTTCCAGGTCCCCTGCCGAATCCTTGCACCTCGAAAGGGATAATGGCTCCTCAACAAATTCAAACTTTTTGGGCTTACCCCACCCAAAATCTATCTTATTATAATAATTAAAATTCGGCGAACCAGAAACCGCCATTGTCCATTCCCCTTTCAACACTCCTGCAAACTCCTCGAACCACCTATCAGCACCGTTCAGCACCCCTCCTTGCACCCTTGAATGAATGACCTTCCCAATCAGTTCAGCCGCGGTTACAAGCCCTTGTTCCCCTACTAATTGCGTGGCCTTCAGGGTCACAAGACAAGGCACCACACAGTTACCAAAGTAGGTGGCAGGTATTGGAGGATCCAAACGAGCACGACATTCCATAGGAAATAGGAAGTGCTGACATTCATCTGCGTGGTGCGCCCCCTCTCCAATAGCAGCCCGCGTTTTTGCTATACAAGTCCATAAGTAAGCACATACCACCGTGAAAGATGATACGTGTGCTAATGTTGGTCGTTGGGCCGAGACCAAGTTCTTGAGTCCTTGGATATTGCTTTGACCGATTATAAATGTGGCTCGGATCTTATTATTGGCGGGAGCTGATTGATCATGATTCTCATTTCCCTGCTGCCGCAGCTTAGTTTCACTTTCTACTGCCGTCCTAAACATAGTACCTAGTCCCTTAGGGTCTTGAATCACACTCCTGTCATAAAATGGGAGTCCTTCCAATAACAATGCATCATAATCATCATCTATTTGTTTAGCGATTGAAGCCCATGTTCGAATGAAATTGAACATAGTGCTTCCATCGGCAACAACGTGGGAATTAGCAAATCCAATACAGATGCCATGGTTGGGAAATAATGTCACCTGGATAGCCAAAAGTGGAGTTACAACGCAGTCACCCTCGGATGAAGCTGGTGGGAGTTGAGGAACAAGAGGAAGTAATATGTCGGCATGTCGATTGTGATTCCTGGAAAGCTGATTATAATCATTATCAGTGCACTCGGCAAATGTTAGTGAAACAGAGTCACCATCAGAGTAACGAATTTGGAGGTTTGTGGTTGAAATACTTGAGGGGGTTATCAGATTACCGGTAAATGGATAAAAGTGTTTGAGAGCAAGGGATAGTGAATTTTTGAGATTGGGAACAACGGTTTGGGTAAAGTTAGTTTTGGAGCATGGGAAATCATAGAAGAGAACGCGGGTCATTGGATGAAACAATAGCCATATTATGTCCAAAAAAGTGAGGGGGAGAGAGGTATCGGCCACGGCGGCCGGCGGTGGTGAGACTCGGCAGTTTTCGAGCAAAGTCACCGTGTAGGTAGTGGCAGTCGTCATTAATGATGCAGCTAATATTACCTAAATCTTAATATTATATAGTGGCAGTCGTCGTTGATGAACGTTTTGAGCACAATAGTCTTATCCATTACTAGGATTTAGGAATAGTCTTAAATCTTAATATAATATAGTAATTCTGTATATCAGGAGGGCAAGACTATCACGGCAACTCATGTTACGTTTTCTTCTAGGCTTCTTATTCAATCATTTTTATGATAAGAATAAATAATGTTATACGATATGAAAAAAGTGTCGTCTCGTGTTTGTTATTTTTATAAAACTAGAATACAAGCTTGTTGGTTGCCTTTGTTTGAATGTAGTTTTGTTTTGAATATTAATAGTGATATTTGCTTTCGCCGAAAAGTGAGCTACCAACGAATTCAGTAAAAGGAGAGATTTTATCACTAAGCTATTATTTTGTCTCCAATTAGCATAATTTAGTAGCTATTAATAATATGAAAAATGATATATATATTAAATGGTTATCGATTTTTTTATTATCAATTATGTTAATAAATATTAGTAATAATTTTTTTAGAGAAATATGTAATAAAAGTCTCTTATAATTTCTATTAATATCATGTACATATCATACTCTAATATCTTATGTTTGAAATGACCAATGATGTTTTTTTAAATGTATATAAATTGATCGTGATGCACAATGAAGTTTGGTATTATACTACAAAATGGGCAAAATTTTTGAACTTTTAATCATCATTTTAGAGAGACATAGTATATTTTTTAAACAAAAAATAATTAAACAACCCAATTTTGAATTTGCCATGAAAGAGTATATTTTTTAAACAATAAAATAATTAGGCCATCTCTAGTAGACCAGAGCTCCATCAATCTTAGACTAAATATAGTCTATGACTCATGCTACCTCTCCAACAGCTAGACTAAATATAGTTTAGGAGATTTTTCGTTGGATTCAAAAGACTATATCAAAGAATCTTATTTTCGTGGATTTTAGTTTTTAATATATTTTAATGAGAGTGTGAAAGAATAATTGGTGGACTATAATTCAGTAAATATAATATAATCTTTTATGGGATAGTCTATCTACTAAAAAGATTAAAAGACTATGATATAGATTAATGTCATATAAACTAAATATAATCCATGGTATAATCCACCCTACTAAAGATATTCAGACAACATTATTTAAAAAGAAGATAAAATTAGAGATCCTTTTCAATCCCAACATTCAATGGCCTTTAAACAGCCCAATTTTGAATTTGCCCAACATTCAACATTGTTTATTTTGTCATGATGGATCTCATTACAATAATTAGAAAAAGTTAAAAACTACATAGAATATAGGAATAATTACATTTTCTATTACATTTTTAAAAATAATTACAAAAAAAGTGCCCTCATAAAATTTTTATGCAACTAATACACTTTCATATTTATTTACATATTCTAGTGCATTTAGGATTCCTTAATTTAAGGAATTAATATTCAATTAGGATTCTTTAATTTAGGGCTTCTTCTCTCTCCTTATCTATAACAACTGCAACATGCAATCCCATTCTGCTTCCTCGACGCTACCATAAACTATCTCTTTCTCTCTCTCTCTCTTCTAAACTAAAAAAATGGCAACATCAATAATGGAGTAACCCTTCTTCCCTTCCTCAGCCTCTCTCCTTCCCCGCCTCCGCCTCCGCCCCCCCCCCTTGCCCCCAAACCCTGACCCGACACCCTCTTCTTCCCTTCCTTCGCCTCCCCGCCCACGCCCCCACCACCTCCCTCCGCCTCCCACCGCCATCCCTCCTCCCGCCTTTCTCCTCATCCCAACCCCACCCCACCCTCCCTCCCTTCCTTCCTCCCTTCTTCTTCCTCCGCCTCCTCCGCCTCTTTCTCCTCCTCCCCAGATCGATCCAAGGTGGCCGTCGGTGGAGACCTCATGTTGTCGCCACGATGGAGGCCCTCCATCACCCGCTGCTTCCTCCACCACCGATCCGCTTCTCCAACTCCACCCCAGAATCAAACCTTAATATGTTGGTAACCAAATAGGCATACTAGGTAACGAAACCTTCACAACAAGGTAAATCAACCTTAATATGAAGGTTTCTTTGTTATGAAGGTTTGGTTACCTTATTATGAAGGGTTGGTTACATTGGTATGAAGGGTTGGTTACCTTGGTATGAAGGTAACCAATTCAGTTTTATTAAGTTACCAATTTATTTTGAATGTGATGCAGTTTGGTAACCAAACTTCATGCAGTTGGTTACCAAAAAGTCATAGCAAGGTAACCGAATCTTAATATGAAGGTTTCCTTGTTATCAAGGTTTGGTTACCTTGGTATGAAGGTAACCAATTCTGTTTTATTAGGTTACCAATTTATTTTGAATGTGATGCAGTTGGTAAACAAACTTCATGCAGTTGGTTATCAAACCTTCCGATAAGGTAACCAATTCAGTTTTATTTTATTACCAAATTTATTTTGAATGTGATGCAGTTGGTAGCCAAACTTTGTATAAAGGTAACCATTTTAATTTTTGTGGGTAACCAAATCGTCAAAAAAAATCAGAATAGCAACTCCGGTGAGATAGCGTTGGTGGTGGCGGAGTCGATCTAGCGGCGGCGGCGGGAGGCGAATCTTTTTTTTCTTCTTGGCGTTTTAGACAACGGAGATTCGCGGCGGTGTAGCGGTGGTGTAGCAGAAGAATCAGTGACTTGGCCATTTTCGGATACTTTTCTCTCTCTACAAAGTCACTCTCTATAGTGAGGAAATAAATACTTTTAATGAATAAAGTTCATGATGTTCCTGGATCAAAATTTGTTTTTGTTGTTAGATTTCAAATTTTTGAATTTGAATTTGAATTATTAACAGTTATTTCTCCTTGATTTTAGGTTTCCTAATTAATGTGAATTGTACTATTTTTATAATATGAGTCCTAAATACACTATTTTTGTAATTATTTAGTTAATGTACTTTTCTTGTAAATACTTTTTATTTGTTGTATACTTATGTAAAGGACCCAAGAATATATATATATAAGTAGCTAGAGTCCACCAAAAACCATGCACCCACAAAAAACAAATGATGATCAAGTCATTTTAAGTTTTCAACCGGTAATACCTTCTTTTTTCCCTCTTCTTTCATTCCACTCATTGCATTAACTTTAAAAAGTTTTGACATTTATTTATTATTAACAATTTAAAACTATCATACTTAAACTAAATATGTATTAATAAGTTTAAGTGTTTCCTTCGTTTCAAATTACAAAATTAATATTTTTAATTTAAAATTGACATAATTCATTTAAATTTTAAAAATAATAAATTTTATAACTTATAGTACGTTGTAGGAGTTAAATAACTTTTTTCTTAACAAACTGAACCTTATTTACATTCACATCACTGAATTGCTTTTTTTTTTACAATTAACTCGATAAGTTGTAATTTTTTATAAATAATTATAAAATTTGTTAAATTATTTGACTTTCAACAGAATTGATAGCACGTGAAAAGGAGGCAGTCTCCATGTCATAAGTACATCTACATGGCTTCCCATGGTGGAAAATAGTTTTAAAAAGATACTAACTAATTCTAGCAAATAATAATTGTTTATTGTTATTGTTTAGCATTTGAAAGAGTTTAGATCAATCAGTGAAGGAGAAGATAAAAAATAAAATAAAATTGAAGAAACTAGATCTGAAGCTACTTGGATTTATATAGATTCTTCAACACTTTAGCTGCTTTGGTGGTCAAAATAAAGATGAAAACAGTGAGATTAAACCATATTTAGTTCATGGGCCGCCACGTGCTACCACTTGCCGGTGAAATCATCGACCGTTCCACTCCATTGTATTTCCTCTCTCTTTCTGGTTATGTTCCAACATCAAATCATCACACTTTAAGCACAATCTATGGCTACTCATTCATTCTCTCTCTCTCTCTCTCTCTATATATATATATATATATATATATATATATATATATATATATATATATATATATACATATATGGGACTTCATCTGTAGAAAACGGTTGCCAAAAGTAATGTGCAACAACCGAGTTGATGACCGTTGATCTAGACAATGGAATGCTAAGATTAAATTTAAAAAAGGCCGTGCCGCTACAGACTGTAGCGACAGTCAATTATCTCTAAAAATCAGACGAAGTTACCAAGTTGCCCCTGCTTTATACACGTGGCTATAGAGATAATTTTTCACCCCTGCCACATGAGCCTGTAGCGGCAGGGCCCCATCATTGCAGCACCTTTTTGCTTGCTTTTATAATACCAATCAACTTTTTCAATTGTATCACCAATCAGCTTTTTCAGCTTTTTGTGACCAATTAGCATTTTGTTTGACTCTGCCGCTAATAGTTGTAGCGGCAGCCAACATTTGCTTTAAAAACCCTTGCTTGCTTTCTCTGGTTTTGAATTATCTTTGTAACATTTCATTTCACAGATCTTACATACATCAATTTTCTCTCAATTTCCCCCCTCTGCTATTTCATCTCTTTTTCTTTTGGTTGATGTTCATTTTCACTCTTAAATTCAAGTTGAAATTCTGATCCGGTGATTCTTCCTTCTTATTTCAGAATGGAGCACAACATACCTGCTCATAAAAGGTTTGTATGAAGTTCTTCAGATTCTGTTGCTAGTTTAGATTTTATGAAAATGCATCTGAGTTTGTAAGTGAAGTTGAAAGTATTAAATCTGAAATGATGCCATACGTTGGTCAATTATTTTCTAAGTTGGAAGAAGTTGAATTTTTTTATAGGTCATATGCTAAAAAAATAGTTTTGATATTCGAATTGCAACTAGTCATAAACATGCTGGTACTAATAATGTGTCGTCTAGGTTGTATGTTTGTAAAAAAGTCGGTACACCAACTTCTGTAAATAGTTTGCCTGATGATGAAGATGGTAGTAATAAAATAACTAGGCTGCGAGACTCTATAAGACGCACATTATGCAAAGCTAGAATATATGTTGTTCATAATAAGAAAGAAGACAATTGACGTATTTCTACTGTTCAATTAGAGCACAATCATCACTTAGAGACCCCTACCAAGGTAGATTTGATCGAGGCACATAGAAATATTACTCCGGTTGCAAGAAAATTAATTGACACTTTAAATAAGTTTGGTTTTGGACCTAGTAGGATGATGAACATTTTGAGCACAATGGATGGCGGGTTGCAAAATGTTCCTTTTTCTAATGTTGATGTTCAGAATGTGGTGAGAGATTTAAGGCGTGATTCTGCAGATGAAAATGATGCACAAGTTGCTGTAAATTATTTGAAAAAACTTGGATCTAGAAGTTTGAGTAAATTTTTTTATCGTGTCAAACCAGACGAAACAAATCGTATAGCATGCATTTTGTGGGTTGACGCCCGATCAAGGTTGATGTATGTTGAATTTTAGAGATGTTGTGACATTTGACTGTACGTACAGGACAAATAAGTATGGCATGCCGTTTGTTCCATTTACCGGGGTCAACCACCATTTTCAGTCTATATTGTTTGGATTTGTATTGTTAAGGAATAAGACAGATGACACTTTCGTGTGGGTATTAAAGACATGGCTCGAAGCCATGGACTACAAGACACCTATAACCATCATCACTGACCAAGACAAAGTCATGAGTAATGCAATTGACAAGGTACTCCCTTCTACTTATCACTTATTGTGTTCTTGGCATTTTAGCAACAATTTTTTTGAGAAATTGCATCATGTTTATTCTGAGCACCCATCCTTCAAAGACCATTTTAACAATTGTGTGTATAATTCATTATCCATCGAGGAGTTTGAAGAGCATTGGCAGATTCTGGTGAGGAATTATGAATTGTATAACAATGAGTGGATTAGAAGTTTGTATGATGTACGAGAGAAATGGATTCCCGCATATACAAATAGATATTTTGCCGCGGGAATGACAACCATTGGAAGAGGCAAGAGCATGAATCATTTTTTGATGAGTTTGTCAATGCTTCAACGGGCATGAAAGAATTTGTAGTGCAGAGTTAGAAGGCTATAGAAAAATAATTGCGGATGTATGACAGAAAATATTGGTGGATTAGAAAGTGTGTTCCCAAACAAGTGATTATTTATAAACTCTATCTTGTATTCCCTAAGTTTTTTGGTCAAAGATTTTTTCGCACCATAAGAGATGTGTAATTTTGCCTGCTTTTGTACCTGGAAAATATATTGATAAACATAAAAATAGTATTAATAATAATTACTAATAGAAATATTTTTAAGTAATAAAATTAAGAGGGATTCATAATAATAACATGAGAATAATAGTACATGTTTACCCGCCTGCTCTATGAAGCCAATCTCGAATGTCTGGGTGGGAACATAAGCCTGGGTTGTGGGACTGGGGATGTACCCACCAATTATATCTTGTACCTTAAAATATTAATAATATTAAAATTTTTACAACATAAAATTAAGAGGGAATAATACACTCGTAATTCCGCTTCACTTCTATGGCTGCATCTCGAATGAGTAGGAGGGCACATAAGCCTGGGTGGTGGGGATGTACCCTTCCGCTATATCTTGGGCCTGAATAATATTAAGCATGATAATTACTATTACTAATATTATTATTAATTATTAATAATATTAATATTAACATTCATATTAAGTATGTAAGACCCCAACTTTTATGAATAAATATGATTTTTCTATAAATATTATTTTGGAATATTATGGAATAAATTTGATATAATGTTATAGTTGTGGGTAATATTTATAAATTTTACAAAGTACGCAAGTTGTTATATAATATTCGATTGGTCGAAAAATATTTGTTTTAACAGAAAATATTCGTACAACGGCACAATCATTGGTGGACCCCACAACGGAATTATTGTCGGATTGAAAAAACGACAAAAATATTTTATGAAAATAACGGTGAAAATTTTACCGTTAATCGTTGAAACACCTTGTGTTTAAAAGTACAAAGAATACGCGTGGTCGCATAGTAGCACACACAGATTGATTATTGATGCTTACGTGAGAAGTCACTCAGCTTTTGTTCAATTATTGCTACAATAATTGCCGCATATAAGATCTCACGTTATTTGATTCAATTATTGTCAATATTTTATATATTATTAAATCAATAATTGAGACGCAAAGTTATTAATATTATTATTTGCAATATTAACGATGTCTAGAAGTTCATTAAGGAGAGGTTTGGTCACCTAATCAAGGCGCCAATAGGGAGAAATCCTTTATCGAAAAGCCCTCTTCCTCGGGGGAACGACATTGTCGATTAATATTGTGAATTATAATAACGGTGATAAATGTTGTTAAAATTATTAAGGTGATTTTTATGAAGTTTTGCTTATTTTATGGACCCCATTTACCCATTTTTCAAAATAATTGGTAGAAATTTTAAAAGGTGGGCCCATATGGGGCCCACAAAAAAGAAAAAAAATGGGGGGGGGAATCTGGAAGTCACTAAGTTTATATTTATATATATATATATATATATATATAAATTATTATATTTTATTATTATTATAAATGTAATAAAATGTAAAAAATTTTTATATAAAATAGTAATACTTTTTATAAAGTTTTTTTTTATTTGATTATAAATAGAATATATTATATTTTATTATGCATAGTGTTTGCATAGTAAAATCTTTTTTGTATAAAACAAAAAATACTTTTATAAAGTTATTTGTTTTATTAGATTTTAAATAATATATATATATATAAATTTTGTTTTATTATATAATTATAAATAGAATATATTATATTTTATTGCATAGTATCCTTTCCATTCTCCTATAAATAGGATGCTTAGTTAGAATTGAAAAACACACCGTAAATTCGTAGAATTCTTCTTCTATAATCTTGAGCGTATTTCTTTAGAGTTTAAGAAAGCTTTGAGCGAGAAAATAAAGCAAGTTTTCTTCAAGTATATCCCCGCCCTACCCGCTTAATACTCTTCTTTTTAAGGTAAGGGTATTATTCTTTCAGATTCATGAAGAGAGTTATTTTCTTTCAATACTGTAAGGGTTGTTATTCCATTCTTTATTATTATGTTGAATAACTCTTTCATGCAAAGTACCGCATACATGGTGAAATTCTTCATTATTCCATTCTTTATTATTCTTTGGAAATAACTCGTCTGTCTGCATGCGTGAATTCTATTGTTATTCCCGGTTTATTATTCGTTGTCTATTCCATTACGCATTATTCCATTCTTTATTATTCTGTTGAACATCCCGTCTGCAAGGATTACGCATGACCGGTTCCATTCTTTATTATTCTGCTTGAATATCCTCGTCTCGCGCGGATTACGCATGACCGGTTCCATTCTTTTTTATTACTCGCTGAATAACTCGCCTATGTGGATTACCGCATGCATGGTGAATGATCCTTTGTATTCATTCCTTATTAACTTGTGGAAATGATCTGCTTACGTGGATTACCGCACGGCGGCAAAAAATCCATTTGCGCTTCATATATTCTATTATACTCAAATGGGTTAAAGTTTTGGCTTCTATACTCCATGAAATTAGTAGAATATCCTCGGATATTTAAGCTTCATCCAAAGATCTTTTTCATGGAAATATTCTTCTCGAGAGCATTCTTGAATTTTTACTCCACAAAGCAAAGATCATGTCGACAATTTAGACGTTATTGGTTCCTGGATAAATTAATTTATAAATCTTTAAAATTTATTCTTGAACTTGTTTTATTGAATTATTATGTCATTGTCATCATCCTCATGTTTATATTATGTTGAAAGTCATCTCGTATTCAGAGTGCATAGATGGACTTGGTATGATTATGACCAGTGATTATTCAGATAATCATGACCGTAATGTTATAAATGATGTGGTAAAAGTCCTCATTGGCCCGTAGTAGTGCATTGATGGACAGTTGTTGGCATGATCATGAATATCGATGAAAACACGAATATCCTCGCCCGTAGTGCATGGATAATTTGTGGTTGTGATACTAATGAATATCCTCGTCAGAAAGTGTGGATGATGTGGATTATTTATTGAGCGAGTCTCAAATGATAAAAGTGATGAAAAACCTTTTAAATCATAGAAGATAGTAGATTTTATTCTCTACTTGACTCTTCTAATGGATTGCTTGTTCCACCGCAGCTTAAACTTGATGTTTGTTATATTGTATCGCTTTAACATCGTTGAAGGCTAACGATAATTTATTCTGCATTATCTTAGTCATAATATTTCTTCGGGCTAGTTGAGCTCACCTTTTGCTTTCATTGTTCTCTTCAGAAATGAGAACGTAAAGTGGACTAGTGGGGAACGGAGTGATGGTCCGATGATAAAGCATTAGTAGTCCTCACTATTCTATGAAATAGTGTGATAATAAATGTATCGAGGACTTATTTTGAGTTTGAATACCGCCTAGAAGATAATATTTGTATTAAAACTCACAAATTTCATGTTGTATATTTAAGGTTGTATTTGTATTCTGTACCATGTATTTGGCGACTCGTAATAGGTGATGTATACCTATTTTGGGGGCGCACAATGGTATCAAAGCTTAGGATATGATCCTCGGCCGAGATGTGAGACAAGAACTAGGAGGGAGAGACGGGAATTTCTTCGCTAGTATGACCTCCCTAAGTTTATTTGGTATTTAATTGGCTCATTCGTAGTATAGGGATAATATGTGATATGTTAATTAACCCTTGTTTTGTGGCGTGATTTGAAAATGACATCCGAGAATGTTGAGAATAGTAATGAGCACAGAGACCGCTGAGTCTCCACAGATCAATAATCGTGATAATGTGCATCGTGAAGGCGATAATCCTCATGCAAACAACAACACCGACCAAATGATGAACGATGGAATGTTCAGAGGCTTTATGCAATTCATGCAACATCGTGCAAGAGCGGCCTCGTCCAAAATGCAGTGGAAACACCGCAACTCTCTGACGGTCACCATAAGCGCTTCAAGGAACTGGGACCACCGGAGTTTTTTGAGAGCCAAAACCACTTAAGGCGAGACGTGGATAAAGCAGATCCGCAAGATATTTGATGTCTTGGGATGCTCCGAGGAGTAAAAGGTTCCCTTTGCCACCTTCATGTTGCAAGCAGAGGCAGATTACCGGTGGGAATCAGAAGCGACTCAACCTCGCCGCAGACCAAGATGATGACTTGGGAGAAGTTCCAAGAATTGTTCAACGACAAGTACTTTCCCGAAAGTATTCGGCACATGAAAGAGGTAGAGTTCATCAAGTCGAGCAAAACAACATGACCGTGTCGCAAAGACGGGCCAAGTTTGCCGAAGTTGTCCTTGGCCATATCCCATTTGGTTGATAATGAGGAGAGAATGACGCTAATGTTTCTAAGAGGTTTGAAACCCGAGATACGCCAATATCTTATCTCTCATAAACCGTGTTTGTATTCGAGATGTTGTTAATAGGGCTCAATTATTGAGCGCGATAATGAGTCAACCCAACCAAAAGAGAGCAAAATTAAAAAAATGATAATACCAAAGATAAGAAGTCATCGGCGGTGACAATAAGCGTGGAGGAATCAACATGCCGAAATGGTAACCACTTCTGGTGGTAATCATGGCCAAAATAATAAGAATGGACATTTCAAGAAGAGGAGATTCAACAATGATGGAAAGACGCCAAAGATCAAAGACCCGTTGTTAAGGAAGGAGAACGACCACCTATCATATGCTTCAAATGTGGAGGGAGGGACATATCACCAAATTGTGCAATGTACCAAAACGTGTTACAATTATGGAAGAGAAGGTCACCTAGCTCGATTTTGTTTTCATTCAGTGAAGGCAAGTTCAAATTGGGATGGAGGCACCAAAGGTCGTCCCCGTAAAAGTCAAAGCCAGTAGTTCAAGGGAGAAAGCTTTGTTGTGACCTCCTCCCGTAAAGCAAGGAACCCGAACGAGGTCATCACGGGTAAGCTTATCATAAACTCTAGCGAAGTCTATACCTTATTTGATACCGGCTCTACCCATTCTTTTATTTCTCCTACTTGCGCCAACGCTTAAATTTGACTCGAGAAATTAGACTTTGACTTATCTGTTGAAACTCCGCTGGGAGAAACCTTCATTACATCCAATCGCTTATAAGTCTTGTTTAGTTCAAATGGCACCCGCATCGCTACCCGTCGATCTTATTTCTTTGAAAATACTTGCATTTGATGTGATTCTAGGGATTGATTGGTTAACTACTCATCATGCAAAAATTGATTATTTTCAGTAAGGTTGTTAGCTTTCATATTCCTAACCAACCTATTATGCTAATTCAAGCAACCAAACCATTAAAATCAATCACGTCATCTCAAGCCATAAAGCTATTCGCTTATTGAAAAATGGATGTCAAGCTTTCTTAGCTCATGTCACTTGATCTAAACAAAAATACGCCGCTTTTGAATGATATTTCTATTGTTAATAAATTTCCGACGATTCCCTCAAGAACTTCCCCTGCCTACCCCAGAGCTCGACCTTGAACCCGCCAAAACCCATTTCCAAAGCCCCATATCGAATGGCTCCTATTGAACTTCGTGAGTTAAAGACCCAACCGCAGGAATTGTTAGACATCGATTTCATTCATCCTAGACGCCTCCTTGGGGTGCTCCTCTGCTCTATTCGTGAAGAAGAAAGATGGGAGTATGCGATTTTGTATTGATTATCTGGAGTCGAACCATGTCACTATCAAAAATAGATATCCATTGCCTCGCATTGATGACCTGTTTGACCAACCAGCAAGGCGCCAAATTCTTTTCAAAGATTGATCTTCGCTCCGGATATCACCAATTGAAGATTAGAACCGATGACATTCCAAAGACGGCTTTCAAAACTCCTAAGACGGCATTATGAATTCCTAGTCATGTCTTTTGATCGACTAATGCTCCCGCCGCCGCTTTCATGGATATGATGAACCGAGTATTCAAGGAATATTTGGATCACTTTGTGGTCGCCTTTATTGATGACATCCTCATATATTCCAAAAGCCGTGAAGATCATGAGCAACACTTGAGGTCGATACTCCAAAAGCTTCGTGAAAACAAGCTTTATGCCAAGTTGAAGAAATGCGAGTTCGCTTGAGGAAGTAGCATTCCTTGGGCACGTAGTATCAAGTCATGGAATATCCGTCTGACCCGATAAAGATTGAAGCAATTCAAAGTCGGGAGCAACCTAAATCAAAGACCAAAGTACGAAGCTTTCTTGCTTAATCTGTTATTATCGGAGATTCGTGGAAGGATTTTCTCTAATCGCTACTCCACTAACTCAAATTGACTCAAAAAGATACAAAATTCAGTTGGAGCGAGGAATGTGAGAAGAGTTTTCAAGAACTCAAGAGAGACTCATTTCAAAGACCTGCTCTCGACAATACCATCCGCCTCGAGGGATTTGTCATCTACAAAGATGCTTCGCAAAAGGGTTAGGATGTGTTCTCATGCAACATGGGAAAGTCATAGCCTATGCCTCTCTAAGAACTCAAAGAATATGAGAGGAATTATCCTACTCATGATCTAGAGTCAAGGCAAATGTTGTCTTCACACTTAAAATTTGGAGGCATTACTTGATGGGGAGAAAGTGGAGATCTTTACTGATCATAAAAGCCTCAAATATTTCTTCACTCAAAAGGAACTCAACATGCGACAAACGACGCTGGCTTGAACTCATTGAAAGATTATGATCATACCATCCAATACCATCCTCGAAAAGCGAAACGTGGTAGCCGAACGATCGAGTAGAAGATCATACGCGGCACGAAAAGCGATATTGTCAACGCAAAGGCCCATTTTGTGTGACTTGCAAAGGATGGAGATAGAGTTAAAGACTCTAGGGACCCATGTGATGATGGCGAATATACGAGTAGAACCGACTTTAATCGATAAAGTTAAAGCTGCTCAAGCTACAGACCTGGAGCTGATGCGTATGAGGAAGAAAGTGCAAGAAGGTGCTATGCCGGAAGCAAGAATCGATGAAGAAGGAATACTTCGAGTCAACTCCAGACTTTGTGTTCCTAACGACCTTGATTTAAAGTATAAAATCATGATGGAGGCGCATAACACACCGTTTGCAATCCATCCTAGGAGTACCAAAATGTATCGTGATCTTCGTCATACATTTTGGTGGAGCAATATGAAGAGAGAGATAGTGCTGTTTATCTCAAGGTGTCTAACTTGTCAACGAGTCAAGGCGGAGCATCAAGTACCAAAAGGTCCATCAGAACCACTTGAAATTCCAAAATGGAAGTGGGAGCACATTACCATGGATTTCAAGTATCGGTCTTCCCAAGGTTTCTCAAGGCATAGATGCAATTTGGGTCATTGTTGATAGATTGACCAAGTCCCGCTTTTATTTCTTACCAATACGAGAAACTTATACACTTGAACGTCTTGCTCATATGTACATAAACGAGATTGTAAGACTGCATGGTATGCCAATATCCATAGTTTCTGATCGAGACCCAAGATTCACTTCACGATTTTGGGTTAGTTTGCAAAAAGCTATGGGCACGGATTTACGATTTAGTTCGGCATATCATCCTCGCATGATTTGACAATCGAGAGGACTATTCAAACTCCGAAGATTTATTAAGACTCGTGTCCTCGACTTCAAGGGAAGTTGATAAGTTCTTACCATTGGTGGAGTTTTCCTACAACAACAGCTTATCAAGCAAGTATCGGCATGGCTCCATTTGAGGCGCTAGATGGAAGAAAGTGTCGCTTCTCAAAGATGTCGGGATGAGGTGGGTGAAGCAACGTTGTTGGGACCGGAGTTGGTACGTATGACTACGAAAAAAGATTCAAACGATCCGACAACGATAAAAAACCTCACAAGATCGACAAAAAGAGTTATGCCGATCTTCATCGAAAGGACGTGGAATTCGATATTGGAGATCATGTGTTGTTACGTGTTGCTCCATGGAAAGGAGTTACGAGATTTGAAAGAGAGGAAAACTCAATCCTCGATTCATTGGCCCATTTTTAATCCTCGATCGAGTAGGAACTGTGGCCTATAGACTCGCTTTACCGCCAAGTATGTCTCGTGTTCATAACGTTTTTCACATATCCATGTTACGTAAATATGTGGAAGACCCGAACCACATTATCGAAGTTAGAACCGATTTAAATAGCGGAAGATTTAACGTATGAAGAGGTTCCTGTTAAAATCTTGGATAAGAAGGAACATGTTCTACGCTCCAAGGTTATACCTCAAGTCAAAGTTTTGTGGAGGAACCACGATGTTGAGGAAATGACCTGGGAGTTAGAATCTGAAATGAAATCAAGGTATCCTTACCTCTTCGACATACCAGGTACGTACCCTAATTTCGAGGGCAAAATTTCATAAGAAGGGGAGGTTGTAAGACCCCAACTTTTATGAATAAAGATGATTTTTCTATAAATATCATTTTTGAATATTATGGAATGAATTTGATATAATGTTATAGTTGTGGGTAATATTTATAAATTTTGCAAAGTACGCAAGTTGTTATATAATATTCGATTGGTCGGGAATATTCGTTTTAACAGGAATATTCGTAATAACAAAGACAATCATCAGTGGACCTACAAAACGAATTATTATTTCGGATTGAGAAAACGACAAAATATTTTTTATGAAAATAACGACTAAAGTTTTACCGTTAATCGTTGAAACACCCTAGTTTAAAAGTACAAGAATACGCGTGGGTCGCATAGAAGAAGACACAGATTGATTGATTATTGATGCTTACGTGAGAAGTCACTCAGCTTTTGTTCAATTATTGCTACAAAGAATTGTCGATAAGATCTCACGTTATTTGATTCAATTATTGTCAATATTTTATATATTATTAAATCAATAATTGAGACGACAAAGTTATTAATATTATTATTTGCAATATTAACGATGTCTGTAAGTTCTCACAAGAGAGAGGTTTGGTCACCTAATCATGCGCCAAATAGGAGAAATCCTTATTGAAAAGCCCCCTCTTTCCTGGGAACGACCTGGTCGATTAATATTGTGAATTATAATAATGATGATAAATGTTGTTAAAATTATTAAGGTGATTTTTATGAAGTTTTGTTTATTTTATGGACCCCATTTACCCATTTTTCAAAATAATCGTAGAAATTTCTTAAAAGGTGGGCCCACATATGGGGCCATAAAAAAAAAAAAATGGGGGGGGAGAATCTGGGAAGTCACTAAGTTTATATATATATATATATATATATATATAAATTTTGTTTTATTATTATTATAAATGTAATAAAATAGAAAACTTTTTATATAAAATGTAATACTTTTTATAAAGTTTTGTTTTATTTGATTATAAATAGAATATATTTATATTTTATTATGCATAGTGTTTGTATAGTTCTCAGATAGTATTTGCATATAAGAAAATCTTTTTATATAAAATGTAAATACTTTTATAAAGTTATTTGTTTTATTAGATTTTAAATAATATATATATATATATATATATAATTTTAAATTTTATTATTATATAATTATAAATAGAATATATTATATTTTATCAGATAAGATCCTTTCCATTCTCCTATAAATAGATGCTTAGTTAGAATTGAAAAACACACCGTAAATTCGTAGAATTCTTCTTCTATAATCTTGAGCGTATTTCTTTAGAGTTTAAGAAAGCTTTGAGCGCAGAGAAAATAGTGCAAGTTTTCTTCAAGTATATCCCCGCCTCTACCCGGCTTAATACTCTTCTTTTTAAGGTAAGGGGTATTATTCTTTCGTATTCATGAAGAGAGTTATTTTCTTTCAATACTGTAAGGGTTGTTATTCCATTCTTTATTATTATGTTGAATAACTCGCCATGCGCCAAGTACCGCATACATGGTGAAATTCTTCTTCGTTATTCCATTCTTTATTATTCTCGCTGAATAACCTCGTCTGCAAGCTATACTATCGCATGCCCGTGAATTCTGTTGTTATTCCATTCTTTATTATTCTCGTTGAACATCCTATCATGTGATTACGCATGACCGGTTCCATTCTTTATTATTCTCATTGGAACATCCTCGTCTGCAAGCGGATTACGCATGACCCGTTCCATTCTTTATTATTCTCGTTGAATATCCTCGTTCGCAAGGCGGATTACGCATGACCGTTCCATTCTTTATTACTCGCTGGAATAACCTATCTATGTGGATTACCGCATGCACGGTGAATGATCCTTTGTATTCATTCCTTATTAACTTGTGAAAATGATCTGCTTACGTGGATTACCGCACGGGCGGCTAAAAATCCATTTGCGCTTCATATATTCTATTATACTCAATTGGTTAAAGTTTTGGCTTCTATACTCCATGAAATTAGTAGAATATCCTCGGATATTTGCGCTTCATCCAAAGATCTTTTCATGGAAATATTCTTCCGAGCATTCTTGAATTTTTACTCCACAAAGCAAAGATTATGTCGACAATTTGACGTTATTGGTTCCTCGGATAAATTAATTTATAAATCTTTAAAATTTATTCTTGAACTTGTTTTATTGAATTATTATGTCATTGTCATCATCCTCATGTTTATATTATGTTGAAAGTCATCTCGTGGCCTCAGTAGTGCATAGATGGACTTGGTATGATTATGACCGTGGATTATTCTAAGATAATCATGACCGTAATGTTATAAATGATGTGGTAAAAGTCCTCATTGGCCCGTAGTGTATCGATGGACAATTGTTGGCATGATCATGACCATTGATGAAAACACGAATATCCTCGCCCGTAGTGCATGGATAATTTGTGGTTGTGATACTAATGAATATCCTCGGCAGTAGTGCGGGATGATGTGGATTATTTATCGAGCCGAGTCTCAAATGATAAAAGTGATGAAAACCTTTTAAATCATGTAAGATAGTAGATTTTATTCTCTACTTAACTCTTCTAATGGATTGCTTGTTCACCGCAGCTAAACTTGATGTTTGTTATATTGTATCGCTTTAACATCATTGAAGGCTAACGATAATTTATTCTGCATTATCTTAGTCATAATATTTTTTACGGGCTAGTTGAGCTCACCTTTTGCTTTCATTGTTCTTTTTCAGAAATGAGAACGTAAGCAGGACTAGCTCAGAAACCGAGTGACTTTTATCCGTATGATAAAGATTAGTAGTCCTCACTATTCTATGAAATAGTGTGATAATAAATGTATTGAGGACTTATTTTGAGTTTGAATACCGCCTGAAGATAATATTTGTATTAAAACTCACAACAGATTTGATATGATGTATTTTGTTTTGTGTGATGTATACCTATTTTGGGGGCGTCACAAAGTACCTAAACTTTTGCCTTTTCTGTGAAGTCAGACTCGAATGAATAAGAGGGAACATAAGTTTGGGTGGTGGGGATGTAACTCCCATACCTGTTTCTCAACTACATAGTCTGGAGGCATCTCAATAAAAGCTAAGCACTTATCAAGTAAGGACTTTGTACTCTCAACCTGTCATGTAAGATGAACACAATATTAGTATTATTAATAAACATGATAGTATGTATAAATATAATATGCATAAATAAATGCATGACACACAAGTTAAAATATGCAAATGTTAGTGTACCATTTGTATAAGATGATCTTTAGCTTTATGTAAAATGTAACCGGGCTCTTATGTAGGTCCGGGTCCCTTCCGTCGAGGGCGATACAGTTTCCTATGTGTAATTTTCCTGTACCAAGCCATGTATGAATCAATTTTCACGTAGTTGGAAATTTAGTACTATTGTCCCTTCAGATGCTCCATGTAAGCCTCCCAATGTGCGATGTACACTCGCCTCAAGGCCATGCAATTAACGACAACAAATCTATGTTCTTTTTGCTTTCTAAGTTCTTTGTGATTTTCTGCCGGAGATGGTATACCTTGTAAGAACCCATACTGTCTCATCACCCTGTTTGGCATATGATATTCTACAATATCAAAATGGATCAAGGGGATTCTACCAGATCCCAACAATCTTCCTTCAAAATTAAATCCATTCATATTGTCATATCCCTCACGTAAGGGCGCCAAACTACTTGCTATTCAGGCTGGACATCTAGCTCCCCTCGGTAAAATTTCAAATGATGATGGGGATTTTGTCATCTATCAAGGTAGCTGTGATTTTCTGAGTATGCCCACGTTAGGGCCCTAGGTAACCATAACTGTGAGTGAGGCCAGTGGTTAGGCCTTCCAATTATTATACGCTCGTATGCCCAAATTTGTAAAAGAGTGACACAACCATTAATATATTTCGCTCCTTTCCTAGTGGCAGTATATAAAGACCTATACAAATAGCCTAACACAGCTGCACTCCAAGAATACGTTACACAATTTTTAGCGTTAGCAATAAAATACATATAATTGGGATGAACAGTATTTTTATTCCTAGTGGGGAACAATATTGCCCCACACAACCAAAGAATATAGGCCTTTGTGCATCGACCAACAATTTTCTTACTTGCTTTAGGGGGACAATTATTAAAATGCTCTTGCAACCATAATAATGAAATAGAACCGCATTTTTTTGATTCCTGATATTCAACAGCTACTTCACTACCAAAATATTCTTTAAAATGAGCCAATAGCAAATAATGGACAAGTTAAGGGCTTGCCAACCACCAGAAACCCAAGAATGAAGTGTACATCCTCTAAAGTGATTGTAATTCCCCCACAATTTAGGTGAAAACTATTGGTCTCCGGCCACCATCTCTCTACCAAGGCGGACACGAGCCCAATGTCAGTTTGTGGTACAACTATCAGATAGCTAAAAATCCCAAACCCATATTTTTGTAGAAGAGTTTTTTGAGCTTTTGTTAATATTCATTGATCGTATTTTTTCAGTTAATTGACATGAGAGTAGTCTTTTCCAGTCTTTTTCGTCATATATATCATTTGAAACATGATTTTGTTGGTCGTTAAGGACACTTGGATCAATTGGTCCATAAATCCAACTGTCCATCTAGTACCTAAAAAAATAAGATCAAAGATTTTTCATATTGTTTAATAACTATGTAACACAATTATATCTATATCCTATTAATCAGTAAAAAACTTCATTTTAAATTAATTATAATAATTCTTTTTTTTTTTTGCACATTTTCATAATAATTAATCAATATTAGTCACAATACTCACATGCATATTATATCCTACATAACTCACTATATTTTAACAAAATAAGCATTCATAATAAAACAAAAATTCATTATAATTATTAAGCAAATAATTTAATAATAAGTCAAAAATTATACTAACTACTTCACCACATAGTTATATAATTACCCAAACACATAAATCAAAAAATTTTCTAAAAATTCACATGCATATATATAGACATAGTAATGATTGATAATTTTTCTTAAAAGTTTAAACTTTTATTTTATTATAAATATATTTTTAAATAATAATTATAATATTTATTTATTATTAATTGAACATTTGAAAAATAAATCTTACCAAAGAAATATTTGAATCTAAAAATTTGTTGCTAAACCCGTTGCAATCCAACTTTCTCTCACAATTATCTCTTTTGCTGCTTGAATGGAATTTTGATTTAGGCAGGGGAGGGAATATGTGTAGCGGCAGAGGAAGAAGAGCAAATGAGTGAAGCTTTGAGAGGGAGAGGGAGAGGGAGGAGCGGTAATGGTTAAATTGGGGAGAGCCTGCCGCTACAAGCTGTAGCGGCAAGGTGATTAATTTTCTGCATTTTTTGTATTCCGTTTGTGCATTTTGGCATCCGTGCTGTCAGTGGCATTTTGGTTTCCGTGTGGTCAAAGTGTCAGCCTGCCGCTACAGGCTCATGCGATAGGGCTAATTAATTCCACGCATTCCAAGTATTAAAAGCAGGGGTAGCTTGGTAACTTTGTCTGATTTTTGGAGATAATTGACTGCCGCTACAGCCTGTAGTGGCAGGGCCTTTTTTAAATTTAATCTTAGCCTTCCATTGTCCAGATCAACGGTCATTAACTCGGTTGCTGCACAGTACCTTTAGCAACCGTTTGCCACGGATGAAGTCCATATATATATATATATAATTCGGATCTTAAGCATACCATTTATTCAACATACTTTGCGTACCCTCCTTTAGCGATAGACCTAGCGACGGTTAGGTCCGTCGCTATATATAGAACCGTCGTCTTAGTTTTTAGCGATAGACAACATATAGTGACAGATCGAACCATCGTCTGGTCCGTCGCTAAAGGAGGGTATACAAGGTATGTTAAATAAAAGGGTATGCTCTGATCCTTTCTCTCTCTCTATATATATATATGCGTGTGTGGGTGTGGGTGTGGGTGTGTATACGCACGCGAATCTGTGTTTTGATTTAGGTTCTAGAATTTGGGATTTCAATTGGGTTCTTCAAAATTAAATTTCAAATTTGAAGATAACTCATTTTCTCTTTAATAGGGCAAATGTTCAAAAAATGTCCCTGATGTTTATTCCGAAATTTCACTTCCACCCTTAATTTTTTTTCTTTCTAAAAGTATACTTAAAGTTATAAATTTAAGCTCATTTGTGCTCCTGCCTCTAACGGACATGCCACCTAGGCTAACTCCCCTTACACCTAGACATTTTTTTGTTGACGAGGCATAAATTTTACACCTTTGCCCATATTAAAATCCAAACCCAATACTCGAACCAAGTACCAAATCCAAACCTGAATCACAAATCATGACCCAGTTGATTCATATATTCCCTTCCTTTTCAATCTTTAATCTATTCATCAGCCATGGTCAACGAAAAATAAATTTCCATCGCCTCCATCATCCAGAGTCAAATAGAACTCCTCGTCTCCATCATTCACGACGAGAATGTTGGCGGCAAAAGCATCGTTGAGACGAACGGCGAGGAGAAGCATAGTCTCGCGGGGTGGATTGTTGCGACGGTCGAGAAAGACGGAAGTATAATCAGCGAGCTTATCTTGTCTAATGGTGTGAATTTGAATCGGATCGAATAGTTTGGAGATAGAATTCTTCCGACTTGATCGTCTTCATCGACGACTTGGACATAATGTCTGGGTCTGGGTATGGGAAATTGAGAGTAAGAAGGAATTGTAATAATGTCTATTTCTCTGTTTTCTCCGAATCAGATCTGGGTTACTCTTTTAAAAAAAGTCAATTTAATTTCTTCTAGTAATCTTTGAAGATGAAGGGGGTAATTCTAATATTATTTATTTTAATCCTTTTTTTGAACTGATTTGGAAATTGATTGGATTTATGGATTTGAGATATATTTTGAAACTGGGTTTGATTTGTGATTGAATAAGAAAGTGAGAGAATTGAGTGATTAACAAATAAAGTTAAGATTTGGGTTTCATATGTGATTGAAATTTATGATTTTTTTTTTCATTGTGATGTATATCGAGGTTTTCAAGAATGGTTGCTTTGGTATGTTCTTTTGAAGCTTCTTCAGCATATGATCTGGGTTTGTTGTTCTGTTGATACCCCTGTTCTGTTTGATATGTGATATGTGATTGAATGATTGCTTTTTTCATTTCTAGCTTTGCTTTGCTTTGGTTTTCATCTGATGGTATTTTTTTTGCAACGAAAAGGGTATTATTATTATTATTATTTGAGGTATTTTAAAAATAAAATTTAACTAATTTTATATAGTAAATTATAAATTATATAAAATGTATCATTAATTGCAATATTTTTTGTAAACAAATATTTAAATTGAATTTAAAATTACAACATTAATTTTGTATTTCAAAATGAAAACGGTAAAACAACAACAAAAAAAAAAATAATAATAATAATAATAAGATGAGAAAGTTATATTAACAATGGGCACATGTATTGGGACAAATATGCTTGATTTGAATTGGTAGTTATTTTTCTCGTATGAATTGTTAGCTATGTCTAGTCAGCAAAAAATGTCCAGGTGAAAACGAAGTTAGCTTAGGTGGCATGCCCGTTAGGGGCAGGAGCAGGGGCACAACTGAGCTTAAATTTGTAACGTTAAATGTACTTTTAGATGAAAAAAAGTTCAGGATAGAAGTGAGACTTCGAGAAAAACATTAGGATTTTTTTGGACCTTTGCCCCTCTTTAATATAAATGGATAAATTTCACTTCACACTTGAGGTGTTGATAATGTTAGTTTTTGGAATAATAGACTTTTTGGTCACTATTCTAGGGCCCGATTTTCATTGTGGTTGCCGATTTTTTTTTGTTACAATCGAATAACTATACTTTAAAATAATTACCGAATGGTCATTCCATATGATTTCCATCCAAAAAATGGACGGAAGTGCTGATGTGGCATATTGACACCGTTTTCTATGCTGATGTGGAGTGCAAAAATGCAAAGAACCACCAAAGCTATTAGTACTTCGGCTGAATAATCCCAAAACTAATAATAATAATAATAATAATAATAATAATAATAATAATTTCAAAATAATAATAATAATATTAATTTTTAAATAATAATAATAAAAATATTTCAAAATAATAATAATAGTAATAATAATAATAAATTTTAAATAATAATATTAATAATAATTTCAAAATAATAATAATAACAATAATTTAAAATAATTATAATAATACTAATTTCAAAATAATAATAATAATAGTTTTAAATAATAATAATAATAATAATAATAATAATAATAATTTCAAAATTAAAAAAATTATATAAATAATAAAAATATTTTTATATTAAAAACCATGCTAATTGTCCCTGCATAGATTTAGTTGGTTCATAATAATAATTTCAAAATAATAATAATAATAATAATTTTTATATAATAATAATAATAATTTTTAAATAATAATAATAATAATAATAATTTTAAATAATAATAATAATAGTAATAGTAATAATAATAATAATTTCAAAATAATAATAATAATTTTTTATAATAATTTTTTTATTGTAATAATAAAAAATATTTTATATGAATAAAAATAATTTTAATAATAATAACAATAGTAATAATAATAATTTTAAAATAATAATAATAGTAATAATAATTTTTTTAAATTTATTATTACTATTATTATTATTACTATTGTTATTATTTTGAAATTATTATTATTATTATTATTATTATTATTATTATTATTATTAGTTTGAAATTATTATTCATTCATCTTGTATTGTTTTCAGATTTCAACGTATTAACACAAACAACCATTAATTTACAAATTATAACATGATTTAATCATCAATTTTTACTCCAAAATAAGCCATAATTTACATAATCAATACAACTCAATTTCTTCTTCTAAAACATGTTTACATGAATTTGATAATTCTAAAATCGTTTATAATCAACATATAACATATTATGTATACATATTAACAATTATAACAATTTCTCAGCAATCTAACTGTAGAAACTCAATTAAAGAGAACTTAAGAAAACCAAAACTAGGAACTTGAAACTTAGAATCTTACCTTTGATTTCTTCTTTAGATTATCTAGATGATGAGAATGACTTTGCTAAACCTCTTCCTTTTTCTTTGATTTCCAAACTCAACTCTCAATATTACCTAACCACAAAATGTACACTAACTATATATATATATGAATGTACCCAAACTCAACTCTCAATATTACCTAACCACAGAATTACCAAACTCTCAATTTCATCCAAAGAGATAGGGGAGAAATGCAAACCCAGAGTAGGAAGATGAAGATTTGTAGGGTTTTGATCAGTTTAATCAACTTGTGCTGAGCTTGTTGTAGTTGTGAAGTGATAAGGAGGAATGGAGACCTTTTGATGTTCTATCAACACAGACAACATATCTTGAAGACGATGTAGAGATAATTGTAAAGCCTCTATTTGATTTATCATAACATTTTTGATTTTTCAAAGAAAGTTGATTCATACTATTCAATATATCAATTTGATACAGAAGATCATTTAGATGAGATTCAACATGCTCATTGTCATTTGGCTTGAAGATGATTAAGGGTTTAGGAGGAAGATTCAAATGAGAGACAATATTGTTATTCTGTACTTGAATTCTAAGATGTTTAAAAATTTGAGTTAACAGCAGACCATATCCCAGACAATTGTTATGATAGAAGAACACAAAAGAAGATAGAAGAAAGTATGGTAGACTGTATGGCATACATTCAGTTAAAACCCATTTCATGAGCTATATATAAAAGGGATGTAGGAGTTTATCATTTCTGACAGGCATAAAATTGTGTCGAATATTTTTTCTTAAAAATTGACAGTCAGCAGTGAAAAAATTAAGAACAACTTTGCAAGGATAGTCAAATAAGTTTGCAGGTACAAGTTGATCAGTAGTAATAGATAAATTGTGTTTAAAAATGAGACTGTCACTGGTGAATACCCCTATAGGATGAGTGTATTTATTGATTTTTGGAAAATCTAACATGCAATTTCTAAGATGCAAAGCATGTAGAATGAGTAGTTCATCAATGACATAATATTGACCTTGTATGCAAGTGTTAATGGAAGTCAAGAGACCAGTTGAATCTTGAACAAAAGTCATATGGGAATAAAACTCAACAATCAGACTTGGAAAGATTTGTCTATCTTTAAAAGTAATTAGACACTCACTTCCTATATTGGTTATTTTTTTTAGCAAATGTGGAAAGCTATTGAAAGATGTACCTACTCCAGGATTGAGATTATGTCTCATATGATTATATTTAGCTTTAGCAATAAGAGTGAGCATCATATGTGCATAGATATCAGGATTAGATTCATTATGTAATACAAGTTTCTTTCTTTTGTAAGAATAAACTGGATTCATTTTGAAAGTACAATGGATGCAGAAGGACAGAAGGTACAAGACACAAAGACTATATGTAAGACCCCAACTTTTATGAATAAGGATTAATTTTTCTCAAAATATTTTTTTGAATATTATGGTGTGGATTTGATAGAATGTTATAGTTGTGGGTAATATTTATAAATTTTTCAAAGTAAGCAAGTTGTTATAAAATATTCGATTGGTCGGGGAATATTCTTTTTAACAGGGAATATTCGTACGACGGCACAATCATTGGTGGACCCCATAACGAAAGTATTGTCCAAGTTAGAAAATGACAGAAATATCTTTTTATAAAATTAACGGCAAAAGGTTTACTGTTAACTGTTGAAATATCCAGTGGTAGAAGTAAAATAATACGTGTGGTTGCATAGTAGCACACGGTATTGTACAATATCTTTGATTATTGATGCTTACGTGAGAAGTCACTCAGTTATACTCAATTATTGCTATAGTAATTGCTGCATAATATCTCTCATATTTTTGATTCAATTATTGTCACAGTATCATCTAGATAATATTTATATTATTAAATCAATAATTGAGACGACAAAGTTATTCATATTATTATTTGCATTATTGACGATGTCTGGAATTCTTATCGGAAAGCCCCCTCTTTCCTGGGAATGATCTGGTTGTTAAATACTATGAGTTATAATATTAATGATGAATAAGTTCGTGTTGATTAAAGATGAAATTGATATTTCCATTGTGTTGGGATTATTAGTGTTAGTGGAAATCGACATTTATTTTTGATAATAATTGATTTCTGGAGGTTAATTGACCAATCAAGTAATTAATCAGATAAATGAGCAATTAATTGCTATTAGTTCACATGCATATAACTATTTATTCACATGAATGGAACTATTGATTCACATGCATGTACTATTAGGGGAGGTGGTGCAAGTTTGATAATACTTATAGGACTAAATTAAAAATGGAGGAAAAGATGAAGGTACTATACTGTAATAATTCGAGCCCCAAAACGTGCAATTATCGAAACTATGTTTTCCTATAAATAGAAGCTCATTCTTCTTTCATTCTCACCAATTCACTAAGACTCACAAGAGAAATTATAGAGAGAGAAGCTATAAAGAGAAAGAAGAAGAGTATTCTGCTACTTCACTATTCCAAAGATCAGCCTTCTTCTAAGGTAAGGGATATTATTTTTTTCCAAGATTCGTAAGTAAGAAATAATATTTTCTTCCATACTCTGTAATATGTGAGTAATATTATTTCGTTTTGTATTCCTAATTCTACACTCATTCTGTTAAAGTATTGCTTCTATACTCCGTGAAATTAGTAGAATATCCTTGAAATTTACGCTTCATCTAGTATCATTTCACAAGGATATTTTTCTGAACATTCTTGTTAATATCACCAAGATATTTGATATCTTGGGATGCTCCGAGGAGCAAAAGGTTCCCTTTGCTACCTTCATGTTGAGAGAAAAGGCAGATTACTGGTGGGAATCAATAAAACATACTCAACCTGCCGAACTGAAGATATCTTGGGAGAAGTTCCAAGAACTGTTCAACGACATGTACTTTCTCGAAAGTATTCATCACATGAAGGAAGTGAAATTCATCAAGTTGGAGTAAAACAATATGACTGTGTCATAGTACGAGGCTAAGTTTGCCGAGTTGTCCCGGTTTGGATCCCATTTGGTTGATAATGAGGAGCGTATGACGCGGATATTTCTAAGAGTTTTGAAACCCAAAATACGTCAATACCTCATTTCTCACAAACTGTGTTTGTATTTAGATGTTGTAAATAAGGCTCAGTTATTGGAGCGCGATAATGAGTCAACCCAACCAAGAGAGAGCAGCCGACAAAATGATAATACTAGTGGTAGCAGTCATCAAAGCTGTGATAATAAATGTGGAGGTAATTAACATGCCAGAAATGGTAACCACTTCGGTGGTAATCATGGTCAAGACAATAGGAGTGGAAATTTTAAGAAAAGGAGATTCAACAATGATGGAAAGACGTCAGCACTAGCACCCATTGATAAAGAAGGAGAACGACCATCGATCGTATGCTTCAAATGCGGAAGGGAGGGACACATCAGTCTAAACTGCACGATGCAGTCCAAAGCGTGTTATAATTACAAAAAAGAAGGTCACCTAGCTCGATTTTGTTATGCAGTGAAGCCAAGTCCAGTTGGGATGGTGACACCAAATGTCATCCCAGAGAAGTCAAAGTCGGTAGTTCAAGGGAGAGCATTTGTCGTAACCTCCTAAAAAGTAAGGAACCCGAACGAGGTCATCACGGGTAAGCTAATCACAAACTCTTACGAAGTCTATACCTTATTTTATCCTACTTGCGCTCAACGTTTAAATTTAACTCCGAAGAAATTAGACTTTGACTTATTTGTTGAAACTCCGTTGGGAGAAATCTTCATTACATCCACTGTTTATAAGTCTTGTTTGATTCAAATCGGCAACCGCACGTTACTTGTTGATCTTATCTCTTTGAAAATACTTGCATTTGATGTGATTTTAGAGATTGATTGGTTAACCACTCATCATGCAAAAATTGATTATTTTCGTAAGGTTGTTAGCTTTCATATTCTTAACCAAACTATTATGTGAATTCAAACAACCAAACTACTAAAGTCAATCACTGTCATATCAAGCCATAAAGTTATTCATTTATTGAAAAATGGATGTCAAGCTTTCTTAGCCCATGTCACATATTTAAACAAAAATACGTCAGATTTGAATGATATTTCTATTGTTAATAAATTTCCTGACGTATTCCCTGAAGAACTTCCTGGCCTACCCCAGGGCGTGAAATCGAATTTTGTATCGACCTTGAGCCTGGTACAAAACCCATTTCTAAAGCCCCATATCGAATGGCTCCTATTGAACTTCAGGAGTTAAAAACCCAACTGCAGGAATTGTTAGACATCGGTTTCATTTGTCCTAGTATGTCTCCTTGGGGTGCTCCTGTTCTATTCGTAAAGAAGAAAGATGGAAGTATGCGACTTTGTATTGATTATCGGGAGTTGAATCATGTCACCTTCAAAAATAGGTACCCGTTGCCTCACATTGATGACCTATTTGACCAGTTATAATTCTCCAAATTCTTTTCAAAGATCGATCTTCATTCCGGATATCATCACTTAAAGATTAAAACTGATGAAATTCCAAAGACTACTTTCAGAACTCGATATGGGCATTACGAATTCCTAGTCATGTCATTTGGATTGACTAATGCTCCTGCTTCCTTCATGGATATGATGAATTGAGTATTCAAAGAATATTTAGATCATTTTGTAGTCGTCTTTATTTATGACATCCTCATATACTCCAAAAACCGTGAAGATCATGAGCAACACTTGAGGTTGATACTCCAAAAGCTTCGTGAAAATAAGCTATATGCCAAGTTGAAGAAATGCGAGTTCTGGCTTGATGAAGTAGCATTCCTTCGGAACGTGATATCAAATCACGGAATATCTGTTGACCCAGCAAAGATTAAAGCAATTCAAAGCTTCTCGGCTTAGCTGGTTATTATTAGAGATTCGTAGAAGGGTTTTCTCAAATCGTTACTCCATTAACTCAGCTGACTCAAAAAGATACAAAATTCGGTTGGAGTGAGGAATGTGAGAAGAGTTTTCAAGAACTCAAGAGGAGACTCATTTCAGAATCTGTTCTGACAATACCATCTGGTTCAGATGGATTTGTCATATAAAGTGATGCTTCAGGAAGAGGTTTAAGATGTGTTCTCATGCAACATAGGAAAGTCATAGCCTATGCCTCACAAAAACTCAAATAATATGAGAGGAATTATTCTACTCATGATCTAGAGTTGGCAGCTGTCGTTTTCGCTCTTAAAATATGGAGGCATTACCTGTATGAGGAGAAAATGGAGATCTATACGGATCATAAAAGCCTCAAATATTTCTCACCCAAAAGGAACTCAACATGCGGCAATGACGTTGGCTCGAGCTGTTGAAAGATTACGATCACACCATTCAATACCATCCTAGAAAAGCGAACGTAGTAGCTAACACATTGAGTAAAAGATCATATGCGGGTACGAGTGCTATATTGTCAATGCAAAGGCCCATTTTGTATGACTTACAAAGGAGGAGATAGAGTTAAAGACTCCAGGGACCCACGTGATGATGATAAATATACGAGTAGAACCGACTTTAATCGATAAAGTTAAAGCTGCTCAAGCTACAGACATGGAGCTGATGTGTATGAAGAAGAAAGTGCAAGAAGGTGCTATATTGGAAGCAAGAATCGATGAAGGAGGATACTTCGAGTCAACTCCAGACTTTGTGTTCCTAATGACCCTGATTTAAAGTATAAAATCATGATGGAGGTGCACAACACACCGTTTATAATCCATCCTGGGATTACCAAAATGTATCGTGATCTTCGACATACATTTTAGTGGAGAAATATGAAAAGAGAGATCGCAGAGTTTATCTCAAGGTGTTTAACTTGTCAACGAGTCAAGGCAGAGCATCAAGTGCCAAAAGGTCCATTGCAACCACTTGAAATTCCAGAATGGAAGTAGGAGCACATTATCATGGATTTCGTTACTGGTCTTCCCAAGGTTTCTCAAGGCATAGATGCGATTTGGGTCATTAATTTTTGATAGATTGACCAAGTCTGCTCATTTTTTACCTATATGTGAAACTTATTCACTTGAACGTCTTGTTCGTTTATACATAAATGAGATTGTAAGACCGCATGGTATGCCAGTATTCATAGTTTCTATTCGAGACCTAAGATTCACTTCACTATTTTGGGTTAGTTTTGCAAAAAGCTATGTGCACGGATTTACGATTTAGTTCGGCATATTATCCTCAAACGGATGGGCAGTCGGAGAGGACTATTCAAACTATTGAAGATATATTAAGACTCTGTGTCCTTGACTTCAAAGGAAGTTGGGGACAAGTTCTTGCCATTAGTGGAGTTTTCCTACAACAACAATTATCAAGCAAATATTGACATGGCTCCATTCGAGGCGTTGTATGGACGCAAGTGTCGTTCTCCAGTATGCTGAGATGAGGTGGGTGAAGCAATGTTGTTGACCAAAATTGGTACACATGACAACAAAAAAGATTCAAATGATCTGACAACGTATAAAGACCTCACAAGATCGACAAAAAAGTTATGTTGATCTTCATCGAAGAGATGTGGAATTCAATGTTAGAGAGCATGTGTTGTTACGTGTTGCTCTATGGAAAGGAGTTACAAGATTTGAAAAGAGAAGAAAGCTCAATCCTCAATTCATTGGGCCATTCAAAATCCTCAATCGAGTAGGAACTGTGGCCTATAGACTACGCTTTTGCTTGAGTATGTCTAAATGTTCATAACGTTTTTCACATATCTATGTTATGTAAATATGTGAAAGACCCGAACCACATTATTGAATTAGAACCGGATGAGATATCGAAATATTTAACGTATGAAGAGGTACTTGTTACAATCTTGGATAAGAAGGATCATATTCTACGCTCCAAAGTTATACCTCAAGTTAAAGTTTTGTGGAGAAACCACGATCTTTAGGAAATGAACTGGGAGTTAGAATCTAAAATAAAATTAATTAAGGTATCTTCACCTCTTCGAGTGACGCCCCCAAAATAGGTATACATCACCCATCTTGAGTCGCCAAATATATGGTACATAAATCAAATACAAACTTAATTATACAACTGTCAGGTAATATACGACAAAAACATATAGTCGAGAGTTTAAACAAGAATATTGCTTTCTAGACAATATCCACTATCAATGGAGTCCTCATTACAATTATTATCACACTATTTCACGTAATAGTGAGGACTACTAAAAGCCACTTATCCTCGGACCATCACTCCATTTCCCGACTCGTCCCAAATATATATTCTCTCATTTCCTTAAGAGAACAATGAAAGAAAAGGGTGAGCTCAACTAGCCTAAAAGAAGAAATATTATGACTAAGATAATGCGTAATAAATTATCCTTAGCCTTCAACAAAGATAAAAACCGATAGAATATAATAGATAACAAGTTTTAGATCAACAACTCGCAATGAATAAGCAATCCATTAGAAGAGTCAAGTAGAGTAGACTATCTTCTATGATTTAAAAAGTTTTTCATCAACTTTATCACGAGACTCAAATTTTAATAAATAAATCACATCATCAAATCATCCCCGCACTACGGGCCAAGGATATTCATGTAATCATCAATGGTCATGATTATACCGAATAATCCTCGGTCATAATCATACCAACAACTCATCCATCAATGCACTACGCGCCAATGAGGACTTTTACAACATCATTTATAATATTACGGTCATGATTATACCGAATGATCCTCGTCATAATCATACCAATCAACAAATTCATCTATGCACGTAAACTAAAGATGACTTTCATCACAATATTAGCATGAGGATGATGACAATGATATAAACATTAATCAAACGAAATCAAGGATAAATATTAAAGACTTTAAATTTATCTATAGTTTAAAAATATCCAAATTGTCAACATGATACTGCTTTGTAGAGTAAAATTCAAGAATAATATTCATGTACCAAAAATAATTTGGACAGAAAAGAAATATATTTTTCAGGTAAATAGTACCCCGTGAATAGTACCCTGTGAATAGTACTTCGAGAATATACCTCATGAATAGTACCCCAACATGAAAAGTACCCCAAATACTCGAGTGAATAATATTTGGGTGAATAGAATTTGGGTGAATAGTAACTCGTGAATAGTAACTCATGAATAGTACTCCGGCATGAAAAGTGCCCCGAATACCCGAGTGAATAATATTTGAGTGAATAGTAACTGGGTGAATAGTAATCCGTAAATAGTAACTCATGAATAGTATTCCGTCATGAAAAGATCAATAATTATCAAGAAAGCTCAGAATAATATTTTCATGAAAAGATACTGGATGAAGCGCAAATATCAAGGATATTCTACTAATTTCATGGAGTATAGAAGCCAAAACTTCAACAAAATAAGTATAGAATTCAAAATCTGAAACGAAAGAATATTACTTACATACTACAGTAGTATGGAAGAAAATATTATTTCAAGCTTAATATTGAACAAAAATAACATCCCTTACAATCTGTTGAATGAAAATAATATTCCAAATCTAATATTTAACGAAGATAATATTCCTAACAATATTGAACGAAGATAATATTCTTTATGAATATTGAACGAAAATAATATTCATACGAATATAAAAAATAATATCTCTTCGTAATATGAAATAAATAATACCCTTTACCTCGAAAAGAAGATCGATATCTCGAGTAAAGAAGAAGTAGCATACTACTTCTTCTTCTCTCTATAGCTCTCTCTCTATATAGCTTCTCTCTCTATAATTGCTCTTGTGAGTCTTTAGTGAATTGGTGAGAATGAAGGAAGAATGAGCTTCTATTTATAGAAAATATAGTTTCATAATTGCACGCTTTGGGGCTCAAAATATTACAAGATAATACCTTCATCTTTTCCTTCATTTTTAATTTAGTCCTACAAGTATTATCAAACTTGCACCACCTCCCCCTAATAGTACATCATGTGAATCAATAGTACAATCATGTGAATCAATAGTTCAATACATGTGAAAAAAAAAATTACAGATAAGTACCTTCATCTATACCTCCATTTTTAATTTAGTCATGCAAGTATTATCAATATTGCACCACCTCCCCTAATAGTACATACATGTGAATCAATAGTATACACATGTGAACACATAGTTATAAGCATGTGAATTAATAACAATTAATTGCTCATTTATCCGATTAATTACCCGATCGGTCAATATAACTTCCGAGACATCAATTATTATCGAAATAAATGTCGATTTCCACTAACACTAATAATCCCAACACAATGGAACTATCAATTTCATCTTTAATCAACACAAAACTTATTCATCATTAATATTATAACTCACAATATTTAACAACCGTGTCGTTCCTGTGAAAGAGGGGGCTTCCGATAAGGATTTCTCCTTATCATGCCGCAAATTAGGTGACCAAACCTCTCCTCGATGTAACTTCTAGACATTGTCAATATTGCAAATAATAATATGAATAACTTTGTCATCTCAATTATTGATTTAATAATATAAAATATTATGCGAGATGATACTTGTGACAATAATTGAATCAATAATATGAGAGATATGATGCAAAGAATTATCGTAGCAATAATTGAGTATAACTAAGTGACTTCTTACGTAAGCATCAATAATCAATACCGTGTGCTACTATGCAACCACGCCAGACATCGCATTTTTTTACTACCGGTAGTTCAACAGCTTTAACGGTAAAACTTTTGCCGTTATTTTTATAAAAAGATAATTATGTCATTTTCTAAATACGACAATACTTTCGCTAGGGGTCCACTAATGATTGTGCTTGCCGCTGCATTTAATATTCCCTCGTTAAAATGAATATTCTCCGACACAATGAATATTATATATCAACTTGCTTTCTTTGCAAAATTTTCAAATATCACCCTTAACTTTATCCTTTTATCAATATAACCAATTACTAAATAGAATAATAATTATAGGACAATTAAATATTTTCATTTCATAAAATTCGGGGTCTTACAATCTCTCCTCCTTATGAAATTTTGACCTCGAAATTTACGTATGTACCTGGTATGCCGAAGAGGTGAAGATACCTTGTTTAGATTCTAACTCTTGAGGTATAACCTTTGAGTGTCGAATATGATCATTCTTATCCAAGATTTTAACACGTATCTCCTCATACGTTAAATCTTTTGCTATCTCGTCTAGTTCTTATTTAATAATGTGGTTTGGGTTGTCCACATATTTACATAACATCGATACGTGAAAAATATTATGAACACGCGACATACTTGGCGGTAAAAACGAGTCTATAGGCCACGCCTACTCGATCGAGGATTTCAAATGAGACCAATTAAATCGAGGGTTGAGATTTCCTCTCTTCATCGACTCTTGCTTCTAGAATAACGCCTCTTGAACCTTCTTCTTCACATTTATCGCCTCCGAGTCCTCAGAGCTTGAAGCGATTTTTAACTTTATCGATTAAAGTCGATTCTACTCAGATATTCGATATCATCACGGGTCCTCCTGAGTCTTTAACTCTATCTTCATCATTTGTAAGTTATACAAAATGGGTTTTGTGTTAAACAACATCGCACTCGTAAACGCATACGATCTTCTACTCAATGCATCACCTACCACGTTCACTTTTTCCACGATAATATCAATGGTATGGTCGTAATCTTCAACAAAAATCGAGCCAACGCTCTTTGGCGCATTATACGTTCGTTTTGGTTGAAGAAATATTTAAGGGTTTTAGAAATGGGTTTTGTATTGGGGTCAATACAAAATTTGATTTCACGCTCTGGGGGTAGGCTAGGAAGTCTTCAGGAATACGTCAGGAAATTTATTAACGATAGAAAAAAAACTATGACTCTCATCCTAAGACTTGGATAGCATGTCACATTGATACCTATCAACTTGCCACCGTTATTCACTGCTTCCCCTACAGAAAGTCTGGCTTTGGTGCATTCCACACAAGGAAGTCACCAGCGAAAGGCTCATGGCTCTTTACTTATGGCTTAATATAACAGTGATTGACTTTAGTGGTTTGGTTGCTTGAATTCGTATAACAGGTTGGCTAGTAATGTGAAAGCTAACAACCTTAAGAAAATAATCAATTTTGGCATGATGAGTAGTTAACCAATCGATTCCTAAAATCACATCAAGGGAAAGTATTTTCAAAGAGATAAGATCGACAGGTAACGTGAAAGTGTCATTTTGAATCAACAAGATTTATAAACAGTGGAGGTAATGAAGGTTTCTACTAACGAAGTTTTAACCAATAAGTCAAAGTTTAACTTCTCTGGGTCAAATTTAAATGTTGAGCGCAAGCAAGAGATATAAAGAATGGGTAGAACCGGTAGATTCTAATAAGGTATAGACTTCAGTAAGAATTTATAATTAACTAACCCGTGCTAACTTCGTTCGTTTACTTGCTTTTTGAGAAGTCACGAAAAAACGCTCTCCCCGAAACCACCGACTTTGTTTTGTCCAGATCCGCCTTTGGTGCCACCGTCTCACCGGGACTTGATTTCGCTTACAGACAAAATCGAGCTATGTGACCGCTCTTTTCCACAACTAAAACATACCTTGAAGGTCATGAATAGTTTGGACTTATGTGTCCTTCCTCTCCGTGATCTCAGAAGATCTAACTGCGCGGTCGCTTTCCTCCCCCTAGAATTTGTTGTTGGTGTTGGTGTCACCGCCAACGCCTTCCCATCATCGTTAAATCTTCTTCTTGAATTTTCCACTTCTATTATCTTGGCCATGATTACCACCAAGTGGTTACCATTCTTGGCATGATAATTTCCCCACGATGGTTATCATTGTTCCGATGGTCATTTCTTCACCGGTGCGACGATTATTATCGTGTTGTTGGTCGTTATCCTTTTGGTTGTGTTCGACTCATTATCGCGCTCCAATAATCGAGCCCTATTCACAACATCCTAATATAAACAAAATTTGTGAGAAATGAGGTATTTACGTATATCGGGTTTCAAACCTCTTAGAAACATTCGCGTCCATTCGCTCCTCATTATCGACCAAATGGGATGCAAACCGGATAACTCCGCAAATTTAGCCTCAGATCATGACACTACTGGCCATATTGTTTTGCTCCAACTTGATGAATTCCACCTCCTTCATGTGATGAATACTTTCGGAAAGTACTTGTCGTTGAACAACTTCTTGAACTTCTCCCAAGACATCTTCAAAAGGCAAGTCGAGTACGCTTTACGATTCCCACCAATAATCGCCTCTTCACGCAACATATGAAGGTGGCAAAGGGAACCTTTTTCTCCTTCGAGCATCCCAAGACATCAAATATCTTGGTGATCTGCTTTATCCACGCTCCGCCTTTTAAGTGGTTTTGGCTTTCCCAAAAACTCCGGTGGTCCCAGCCTTGAACTGCTTAGCGACCATCCGAGAGTTGCCAAAGGTTTCCACTCGCATTTTGAACAGAGTCTCTCTCTTTGATGTTGCATGAATTGTATAAAGCCTCCGAACATCCCATCGCTCATCATCCGATTGGTGTTGTTGTTTACCCGAGGATTATTGTCTTCCGATGCACATTATCCTCGGTATTGATCGTTGGTGACTCAACGGTCTCATGTGCTTCATTGCTTATCTCAACATTTTCGATGCCATTTTCAAACATCACACAAAAACAAGGGTTAATTGACATGTCATATATTATCCCTATACTCTAACCGACCAATTAAATACCAAATAAACTTAGGTAGGTCATACTAGCGAAGGAATTCCTCGCCTCCCCTCCTAGTTCTTGTCTCACATCTCAACCAGGGATCATATCCCTAAGCTTTGATACTAACCGTGACCCGCATCCCCAAAATAGGTATACATCACCCATCTTGAGTCGCCAAATATATGGTACATAAATCAAATACAAACTTAATTATACAACTCTTCGGGTAATATACGACAAAACATAAATTGAGAGTTTAAACAAGAATATTGCCTTCTAGACAATATCCACTCTCAATGGAGTCCTCATTACAATTATTATCACACTATTTCACGTAATAGTGAGGACTACTAAACCCACTTATCCCGGACCATCACTCCATTTCCCGACTCGTCCCCAAATATATTCTCATTTCAAGAGAACAATGAAAGAAAAGGGTGAGCTCAACTAGCCTAAGAAGAAATATTATGACTAAGATAATGCGTAATAAATTATCCTTAGCCTTCAACAAAGATAACAACCGATAGAATATAATAGACAACAAGTTTTTAGATCAACAACCATGCAGCTGAATAAGCAATCCATTAGAAGAGTCAAGTAGAGCATGATATCTACTATCTTCTATGATTTAAAAGTTTTTTCATCAACTTTATCACCGAGACTCAAATTTTAATAAATAAACCACATCATCGAATCATCCTCGCACTACGCGCCAAGGATATTCATGTAATCATCAATGGTCATGATTATACCGAATAATCCCTGGTCATAATCATACCAATAACTGTCCATCAATGCACTACGGGCCAATGAGGACTTTTACCACATCATTTATAACATTATGGGTCATGATTATATCGAATGATCCCTGGTCATAATCATACCAAACAACAGTCCATCTATGAACGTAAGTCAAAGATGACTTTCATCACAATATAAGCATGAGGATGATGACAATGATATAACCATTAATCAAACGTAATCAAATAAAACGAAATCAAGGATAAATATTAAAGACTTTAAATTTATCTATAGTTTAAAAATATCCAAATTGTCAACATGATACTGCTTTGTAGAATAAAATTCATGTACCAAAAATAATTTGGACAGAAAAGAAATATATTTTTCGGGTAAATAGTATCCCGTGAATAGTACCCTATGAATAGTACTTCGGGAATAATACCTCGTGAATAGTACCCCGACATTAAAAGTATCCCAAATACTCGAGTAAATAATATTTGGATGAATAGTAATTGGGTGAATAGTAACCCGTGAATAGTAACTCGTGAATAGTACTTCGACATGAAAGTGTCCCGAATACCCGAGTGAATAATATTTGAGTGAATAGTAACCGGGTGAATACTAACCTGTAAATAGTAATTCATGAATAGTATTCCATAATGAAAAGATCAATAATTATCAAGAAAGCTCAGAATAATATTTTCATGAAAAGATACTGGATGAAGCGCAAATATCAAGGATATTGTACTAATTTCATGGAGTATAGAAGCCAAAACTTCAACAAAATGAGTATAGAATTAAAATCAAACGAAAATAATATTACTTACATACTACAGAGTAGTATGGAAGAAAATATTATTTCAAGCTTAATATTGAACAAAAATAACATCCCTCACAATCTGTTGAATGAAAATAATATTCCAAATCGAATATTTAACGAAGATAATATTCCTAACAATATTGAACGAAGATAATATTCTTTATGAATATTGAACGAAAATAATATTCATACGAATATGAAAAATAATATCTCTTCAGAATATGAAATAAATAATACCCCTTACCTCGAAAGAAGACTGGATACTGGAGCAGTGAAGTAGCATACTACTCTTCTTCTATTTCTCTATATAGCTTCTCTCTCTATAATTGCTCTTGTGAGTCTTAGTGAATTGGTGAGAATGAAGGAAGAATGAGCTTCTATTTATAGAAAAATATAGTTTCGCTAATTGCACGTTTTGGGGCTCGAAATATTACAGTATAATACCTTCATCTTTTCCTTCCTTTTTAATTTAGTTCTACAAGTATTATCAAACTTGCACCACCTCCCCTAATAGTACATCATGTGAATCAATAGTACAATCATGTGAATCAATAGTTCAATCATGTGAAAAAAATAATTACAGTATAGTACCTTCATCTATACCTCCATTTTTAATTTAGTCATGCAAGTATTATCAATATTGCACCACC
Organism: Panax ginseng; assembly: GCA_020205605.1. Taxonomy (NCBI): domain Eukaryota; kingdom Viridiplantae; phylum Streptophyta; class Magnoliopsida; order Apiales; family Araliaceae; genus Panax; species Panax ginseng. The sequence goes on from CM035131.1 coordinate 141,984,705, forward strand.
TCCCCTAATAGTACATACATGTGAATCAATAGTACACACATGTGAACACATAGTTATAAGCATGTGAATTAATAACAATTAATTGCTCATTTATCCGATTAATTACCCGATTGGTCAATATAACTTCTAGACATAAATTATTATTGAAATAAATGTCAATTTCTACTAACACTAATAATCCCAACACAATGGAACTATCAATTTCATCTTTAATCAACACGAACTTATTCATCATTAATATTATAAATCACAATATTTAACAACCTGTGTCGTTCCTGTGAAAGAAATGGGCTTCCGATAAGGATTTCTCCTTATCGGCGCAAATTAGGTGACCAAACTTCTCCTCGACATGTAACTTCTAGACATTGTCAATATTGCAAATAATAATAAGAATAACTTTGTCGTCTCAATTATTGATTTAATAATATAAAATATTATGTAGATGATACTTTGAGACCCCAAATTTTATGAATAAAGATTTAAATTTCTCAAAATATTTTTTTTAAATATTATGGTGTGGATTTGATATAATGTTATAGTTGTGGGTAATATTTATAAATTTTGCAAAGTATATATATAATATTCGATTTGTTGGAGAATATTATTTTTATCGGGAAATATCCGATGCGGACTGACACAATCATTGGTGGACCCCTAACGGAAGTATTGTCGTAGTTAAAAATGACGTAATTATCTTTTATAAAAATAACGGCGAAAGTGTTACTGTTAAAATTGTTGAACTACCCGTAGTAAAAAGTGCAATAATACCCAGTGGTTGCATATTAGGACACGGTATTGATTATTGATCTTTACGTGAAAGTCACTCAATTATACTCAATTATTGCTTTCGATAATTCTTTGCATCATATCTCTCATATTATTGATTCAATTGTTGTCACAGTATCATCTGTATAATATGTTATATTATTAAATCAATAATTGAGATGACAAAGTTATTCATATTATTATTTGCAATATTGACAATGTCTAGAAGTTCTGTTAAGGAGAGGTTTGGACACCTAATTGCGCGCCAATAAGGAGAAATTCTTATCGGAAAGCCCCCTCTTTCCTGGGAACGACCTGGTTGTTAAATATTATGAATTATAATATTAATGATGAATAAATTCGTGTTGATTAAGGATGAAATTGTTAGTTCCATTGTGTTGTAATTATTAGTGTTAGTGAAACTCGACAATTATTTCGATAATAATTGATGTCTGGAGGTTATATTGACCAATCAGGTAATTAACCGGATAAATGAGCAATTAATTGCTATTGATTCACATGATTATAACTATTTGTTCACATGTGTGTACTATTGATTCACATTCATTTACTATTAGGGGAGATGGTGCAAGATTGATAATACTTGTATGACTAAGTTAAAAATGGAGGTATAGATGGAGGTACTATACTGTAATTCGTATTTTCACATGTCTAGAACTATTGAGTCACATGATTTACTATTGATTCACATGATTTAATATTAGGGGAGATGGTGTAAGTTTGATAATACTTGCAGGACTAAATTAAAAATAAAGGAAAAGAGGAAGGTATTATACTGTAATATTTCGAGCCCCAAAATGTGCAATTATTGAAACTATATTTTCCTATAAATAGAAGCTCATTCTTCGTTCATTTCTCACCAATTCACTAAAGCTATAGAGCAATTATTATAGAGAGAAATTATAGAGAAAAAAGAAGAAGAAGTCTGCTACCTCACCATTCCAAAGATCCAGATTTTCTTACGAGGTAATGAGTATTATTCTTCGTATTCATGAAGAGAGTTATTTTCTTTCAATACTAGTAAGGGTTGTTATTCCATTCTTTATTATTATGTTGAATAACTTTGTCTATACAAGTAATCGCATACATGGTGAATTTTGTTGTTATTCCATTCTTTATTATTACATTGGAATAACTTTTATGCATCTTGATCTATCGCATGCACAGTGAATTTTTACTCATTATTCCATTTTTATTATTACATTGGAATATCCGCCTTTATCATGCATATTACGCATGACTTGGTTCCATTCTTTATTATTACATTGGGAATAACTCATCATGCAAGATCTATCACATGCATGGTGAATTCTTCATTATTCCATTCTTTATTATTACATTTGGAATAATCTATCTATGTGGATTACCGCATGCATGGTGAATGATCCTTCGTATTCATTCTTTATTAAATTGTGGAAATGATCTATTTACGTGGATTACCGCATGGCAGGTGAAAATCCATTTGCAGTTTCGTATATTCTATTATACTCGTCATGAAATATTATTTTCTTTGGTATTTTTCTGTTACGAGTTACTATTCATGGATTACTATTCACCCAGTTACTATTCACTCTAATATTTTTCACTCGGGTATTCGGGGCATTTTTCTTGCCGGAGTACTATTCACGAGTTACTATTCACCCAATTACTATTCACTCTAATATCATTCACTCGAGTATTTGGCGTACTTTTCATGTCGGGTACTATTCATGGGGTACTATTCCTGAAGTACTATTCACGGGGTTCTATTTACCCGAAAAATATATTTCTTTTCTGTCCAAAAATATTATTCTTGAATTTTACTCTACAAAGCAGTATCATGTTGACAATTTGGACGTTATTGATTTCTGGATAAATTAAATTATAAATCTTTAAAATTTATCCTTGAACTTGTTTTATTGAATTATTATGTCATTGTCATCATCCTCATTCTAATATTGTGATGAAAGTCATCTTTGGCTTACGTGCGTAAATGGACTTGGTATGATTATGACCAGGGATTATTCGATATAATCATGACCATAATGTGACGAATGATGTGGTAAAAGTCCTCATTGGCCTATAGTGCATTGATGGACAGTTGTTTGATAAGTGGGTTTTATACCTACTTATTTGATATCAATTTACGCGAACTATGCTCATCTCAAGTACATTTTAGTGTGTTTTTAGTTGCATTTCATGTTATTGTGCATTGCATATACTGAGAACTGCTATGGTGTGAAAGTGCAGGAAAATGGAATAGTTTGGTGATGGTATGTGGCATGAGACTAGTGATGGAATGACACGAGGGTCAGTTGGACAGAAGAAATGGAGCATCGATGGACAACGAAGCAAAAATAGCATGTCAAAGGTTCATTCATTAGCGACAAGAGAAAGAAAGCGTGATGGCGAGAACATAAAAGTGCAGAGTTTAGGAGCCGCGTGGCCAAAAGAGCTAGGAAGGCGGCAAGCCACACACACCCCACCGAGCGAGAAAAAATAATCGCGTGCCGCGCTACTGCTTTATGCTAGAACCTCGCGGCCGCACGCTGGCGTAGTTAATCAAAATCTGGCGACTTTATTTTAATTTTTAAAATTGAAGTGTTTGAGTTGGTGTAAATGATTATGGTTGGCACCAAACGCGATATTCATTAGTTTTTACGTGTTTTCCATATTAAGAACTAGGGTTTTACACTTGGAGAGAATTCCACCGTGAAGCCAAGCATAGACTTATTATTTTCTACTTCTTCTTTGGATTTCGATCATTGTGGATGCTTTACTTTTATGTTACTGGATATTTGTGAGTATTTGAACGTTACGTTTGGATTATAATCAGCAATTGGGTTTGATCAATTCTATCTTCTCTCTTTTAATTGTTTGTTTATTTTCCATGTATTGCTTTGATCCCATAATGGCTTTTGGTTCAGTCATGAACTAAATTCCATTATGGGATTCTAACGGATTTTAATACGTAGTCTAACTTATGGATTGATTGATGGACTGTTTGTGTATCATAAGGAATTTCTATCATGGTTGATTTGAATGCATGAATGATTGATCACCATTCGTTTTATATGCTCGTATGGAATTGAAAAATAACATGCGAGTATGGATTGTAATCATGATAGCTTGCGTAGATGGGGCTGTTTTGCTTAGCTTTGTATTTTGTGAACTTGATAGACATATACTGTTTCACCATATGAGTTATATAAGGGCTTGTGCTTAAATTCAATATTGCTGCAATTTCACATAGACATATAGTGAAGTTGGTTTTATTGATGATTACATGATGTCTATTATATGTGGATGTTATGTGAGTAGGTCATGATACATTGAAAAATGGTTATGTCTACATATGTGCTCTTGGCTAGTTTCCTGTGATACGTGAATAGTTTTGCATGACGGTGGTGATTAGATGAACTATTAAATAAAGTTAGGATCCCATTATTTCCAGATTTGATTTATTACATTATTATTCTTATTTTAGTTATTATTTGCATTTAGAGTAATTCACAATTATAAGCATTAGTTTAAGCATATAAAAATAGTGATTTAGTTGATACATAATAGTTTAATTTAGACATCTTTCTCCGTGGATCGATACTCGACTTACTCTGTATTGCTTGTTGACACATGTATGCTTGCATGAGTTAGAGCTCTTTTGTTAGAACTAAAAAAGAGGCAACAAGTTTTTGGCGCCATTGTCGAGGAAAAGCGTATAATTTTTTATTATTATCATCAGTTTTAAGCTATATTGTATGACTTAAGCAAATCTAATCTTATCTCATTTCTATTTTTGTTTGTGTTTTAGTTTCAGGTACTTGTATAATTTTTATACACACGCGATCGTCCAACTCAGAATTGATACCAACACAGGATAATATTAACAGGAGTGGTTGGAAGGCAAGAGTGCATAGAAATTTACAAGCACAGTTAGAGGGTACTACATCTAATATGGCAGAAGGACAAAGAGAAGAGCAAGGAGAGGAGCACAGGGCTCTGAGAGACTACTCAATGCCGAACAGTAATGGACTTCAGTCGAGCATAGTCAGACCAACAATAGCAGCTAATACATTCGAGATAAAACTGGGCACTATTCAGATGGTGCAGAATTCGGTACAGTTTGGGGGTGCTACTACAGATGATCCAGATGAACACCTGTTGAGCTTTATTGAGATTTGTGATACATTCAGATACAACGGGGTGACGGAGGATGCTATCAGACTTAGGCTGTTTCCATTTTCATTGAAGGATAAAGCAAGAAGTTGGCTTCATTCTTTGCCTTCAGGATTAATTACTACATGGGAGGACCTATCATAGAAGTTCTTAGCCAACTTTTTCCCAATGGCTAAGACTGCGAAGATGAGGACAGCTATCTCTCAGTTCGAGCAAGAACAGGGTGAATCCTTATACGAAGCATGGGAGAGATATAAAGAGATGCTAAGGAAGTGTCCGCACCATGGTATGACAGATTGGATGGTGATCAACACATTTTATAATGGATTGGGATGGAAGTCGAGACCTATTGTAGATGCAGCTGTAGGTGGAGCATTATGGGCAAAGAGCTATGATGAGGCCTATAACCTTATTGAAGCAATGACAACGAATGATTTTTAGAACCCTACAGCTAGGATGCCACAACCCAAGGTTGCAGGTTTGTTAGAAGTGGATGCTATTACTCAGTTGTCGGCACAGATGGCAGCTATGGAAAAGAAAATAGATTCATTGACAGAGAACAAAGCGAAAATAGTTGCCTTTGTATGTGAGATTTGTGCGGGGTCACACTCGACGGATCAATGTGCCATTAGCTCAGAGTCAGTACAGTATGTCAGCAATTATAGGAAAGACCAAGGACAATTTCAGAACACGTACAACTCCAACAATCGCAATCATCTTAACTTCAGTTGGTCAAATAATCAAGGAAATCAATAAAATCAGTTTCATCCGAATTATCAATTTCAGTCACAGCCAGCGCAGCCACAGTTTACACCAAGGCCACCTTTTTCGTCGGGATTTGCTCAACAACAACAACATCATACTCCAGCTGCACCTCAGCAAGAAAAGAAATCAGAAATGGAGGAGATGATGATGAAGTACATGGAAAACACGGAGGTAATGATCAAAAGCCAAGTAGTGGCTATTAAAAATTTGGAAACCCAAATGGGGCAAATGGCGAGTATGCTTAACAACAGGCCCCAGGGTTCATTTCCAATTAATACAGAGGCAAATCCATAAAGAGAAGGGAAAGAACAGTGTTAGGTTATAACACTCAGTGCAGGAAGCGATATCTGAGAAAAATCCACCGGTAGCGGCACCGTTTATATGGGGGATGACGAAAGCGTACTTGAATGCGAAGCGATTAATGGCGAAAGAAAGAAAATCATGAGGATTCTGAATTGCAGCAAGTAGAGAAGGATAAAGCAGGTTCAGAGAAGCCTTAGAGTACAGTACCACTAGTTCACCCTCCGGTTTCGTATCCGCAGAGATTGAATAAGCAGAGGGAAAATAAGCAGTTCAGTAAATTTTTGGAGGTCTTTAAAAAGCTGCAGATCAACATACCTTTCGCTGAGGCATTGGAACAAATGCCAAGTTATGTAAAGTTCATGAAGGGTATATTATCAAGGAATAGGAGATTAGAAGAGTTTGAGACAGTGGCCTTGACAGAGGAGTGCAGTGCAGTGCTTAAGCGTAAACTACCTCCAAAGTTGAAGGATCCAGGCAATTTCACAATTCCATGCACGATCAGAAAGATGAGCTTCGATAAATGTCCATGTGATCTTGGGGCAAGTATCAATTTGATGCCCTTATCAGTGTTCAACCAGTTGGGATTGCCGTCTCCAAGGCCGATAAACATTTCTTTGCAGCTAGCTGACAGATCCATCACGTATCCACGGGGAATTGTTGAAGATGTATTGGTGAAAGTGGACAAATTTATCTTTCCGGCTGACTTCATCATTTTGGATTACGAGGAAGATAAAAGTATACCAATCATACTGGGGAGAACATTCTTAGCCACATGAAGGACTTTGATAGACGTGCAGAAAGGGGAACTCACGATGCGTGGACATGATCAGGAGGTTACCTTTAATGTCTTTAAGGCAATGAAGTTCCCAACAGATGAAGAAGAATGTTTCTGAGTTGATTTGGTGGATCGGGTCTTAAATGATGAAGTAGAGAGTCTAGTGGATTATGAACCATTGAGGAGTGTCATTGCTAATAATTCAGAATTGGAGGATGAGGAATTTGATGGACTTGTGCAATATCTGGATACCACTCCACAATTCAGAAAATTCAGAACACCTGTCGAGCCATTGACGAAAGCTGGAGAGACATCGGTAAAATTAAAGCCATCTCTTGAGACACCTCCAGAACTTGAATTAAAACCACTTCCAGATCATCTCAAGTATGCATTTTTAAATAAAAATTCAAAGCTACATGTATTTCTTCTGCACTAACATCTTTTCAAGAAGAAAAACTTCTACGAGTGCTTAGAGAGTTCAAATCAGCTATTGGATGGACCATAGCAGACATTAAAGGGATCAACCCTTCTTTTTTCATGCATAAGATCCTGTTGGAAGATGGTAGTAAGCCGTCGGTTGAGCAACAAAGAAGACTTAATCCGATAATGAAAGAAGTGGTCGAAGAAAGAGAGTCTTCGAAATGGTGGATGCGAGGCATAATCTATCCGATTTCGGACGATTCATGGGTGAGCCCAAACGGGTGTGTCTGAAGAAGAAGGTGGTATGACCGTGGTTTTAAATGAGAATAATGAGTTAATTCCAACACGAACAGTGACGGGATGGAGAGTCTACATGGACTATCGTAGGCTCAACAAAGCTACAAGGAAAGATCATTTTCCACTACCATTCATTGATCAAATGTTGGATAGACTAGCAGGTCATGAGTATTATTGCCTTCTGGATGGGTATTCAGGCTACAATCAGATTATGATTGCTCCAAAAGACCAGGAAAAGACTACCTTCACATGTCCATACGGCACTTTTGCTTTTAGAAGGATTTCTTTCTGGTTGTGTAATGCTCCAGCCACCTTTCAGATATGCATGATGGCTATATTTTCAGACATGGTGGAATAGAATGTGGAGGTATTTATGGATGATTTTTCAGTCTTCGGGGACTCGTTCGACTTATGCCTTGAGAATTTGGTGATGGTTTTGAAGAGGTGTGTTGAGACAAATTTAGTGCTGAACTGGGAAAAGTGCCATTTCATGGTACAAGAAGGAATCATACTAAGAAGGGACTTGAGGTGGATAGGGCTAAGCTGGAAACTATTGAGAACTTGCCACCACCTACTTCAGTAAAAGGTGTTCGCAGTTTTCTGGGACATGCAGGTTTTTATCGCAGATTCATCAATGACTTCTCCAAGATAACTAAACCACTATGTAGTTTATTGGAGAAGGATGCACAATTTAATTTTGATGAGGCTTGCATGTCTGCATTTGAGCACTTAAAGGGGAAACTAACTTCAGCACCAGTTATTAATGCACCAGATTGGGATTTGACATTTGAGCTGATGTGTGATGCCAGTGATTACGCCGTACGGGCTATTTTGGGGCAGAGGAAGGAAAAGATGTTTCATGTGATATATTATGCCAGCAAGACCCTTACAGATGCACATTTGAACTACACCACAATAGAGAAAGAGTTATTGACAGTGGTGTATGCCTTTGATAAATTTTGAGCATTTCTGATTGGTACAATGGTGATAGTGTACACGGATCACGCGACAATTCGACTTTTAGTAGCAAAGAAGGATGCCAAACCTCGGTTGATCAGGTAGATATTATTATTACAGGAATTTGATTTGGAGATCAAGGATAGAAAGGGCATTGAAAACCAAGTGGCGGACCACTTATCTCGACTAGAGAATCCGGAAAGGGAGGCATACGACAAAGTTGTAATCAATGAATCCTTTCCATATGAGCAGTTGTTTGTGGTGAAAGGGGAAGTGTCATGGTTTGCAGACTACGCAAACTATTTGATGAGTAAGATGATACCTTCTGACTTGGTGGGTCATCAAAAGAATTTTTTTTTGCATGATGTCAAATGGTATATATGGGATGAGCCTTATTTATTTAAACAGTGTGCTGATCAAATGATAAGACGGTGTATCCCGTATAGCGAGACCAAGGGGATTCTGCAGGATTGTCATTCTTCTATGTATGGGGGTCACTATGGTGGAGAAAGAACGATTGGCTGAAATCTACTGGTAGGATTCTCTTGGTAAAGCAATTTTCAAGGATGTCTGAGTTTAGTCCGGTGATTGTGATAGATGTCGAGAGTGGGAACATCTCAAAAAGAAATGAAATTCTGTTGAATACGATCCTCGAAGTAGAAATTTTTGATGTGTGGGGGATTGATTTCATGGGCCCTTTTTTTTCTTCTTGCGGAAATCTCTACATCTTGTTTGCAGTGGATTATGTCTCGAAATGGGTAGAAGTGGCAGCTCTTCCGACAAATGATGCTAAGGTAGTCCTCAGGTTTTTACACAGAATTATCTTCACTAGGTTTGGGACTCCAAGAGCCATCATCAGTGACGAAGGCAGTCATTTCTGCAACATCTAGTTTATAGCTTTGTTGGCTAAGTATGGGATGAACCATCGCATTGCTACAACTTATCACCCACAAACAAATGGCCAAGCTGAAGTGTCGAATCAAGAAGTTAAAAGAATCCTTGAAAAAGTTGTGAATCCCACGAGGAAGGACTGGTCGTTAAAGCTGGATGATGCAGTATGGGCATATAGGACTGAATACAAAACTCCGTTGGGCATGTCACCTTTTCAGCTCGTGTATGGAAAAGCCTGTCACTTTCCTATAGAGCTAGAGCATAAGGCATATTGGGCAATTCGGAAGCTCAATTTTGATTTAAAAGCTGCAGGGGAGAAACGCCTACTCCAACTCAATGAGTTTGATGAATTCAGATTACAGGCATATAAGAATTTAAAGTTGTACAAGGAGAAGATGAAGAAATGACATGATCGAAAGATCACAGAGAGAACATTTGAACCGGGACAAAGAGTTTTACTTTTTTAACTCCAGATTTAAACTTTTTCCTGGGAAGCTGAAATCAAGATGGTCAGTGTGAGACCCCAAATTTTATGAATAAAGATTTAAATTTCTCGAAATATTTTTTTGAATATTATGGTGTTGATTTGATATAATGTTATAGTTGTGGGTAATATTTATAAATTTTGCAAAGTAAGCAAGTTGTTATATAATATTCGATTGGTTGGGGAATATTCGTTTTAACAGGGAATATTCGTACGATGACACAATCATTGGTGGACCCCACAATGGATGTATTGTCGTTGTAAGAAAATGACAGAATTATCTTTTTAAAATGGCGAAAGTGTTACCGTTAAAACTGTTGAACTACCCGGTAGTAAAAATACAGTAATACGCGTGGTTGCATAGTAGTACACGGTATTGATTATTGATGCTTATGTGAGAAATCACTTAGTTATACCCAATTATTGCTACAGTAATTGCTGCATCATACCTATCATATTATTGATTCAATTATTGTCACAGTATCATCTGCATAATATGTTATATTATTAAATCAATAATTGATACAACAAAGTTATTCATATTATTATTTGCAATATTGACAATGTCTAGAAGTTCGATCGAGGAGGGTTTGGTCACTAATTGCTTTCATTAATAAGGAGAAATCCTTATCGGAAAGCCCCTCTTTCTTGGGAGCGACTTTTGTTTTGTTAAATATGGTGAATTATAATATTAATGATGAATAAGTTAAGTGTTGATTAAAGATGAAATTGATAGTTCCATTGTGTGGGAATTATTAGTGTTGGTTGAAATCGACATTTATTTCGATAATAATTGATGTCTGGAGGTTATATTGACCAATGGGGTAATTCACCAGATATATGAGCAATTAATTGCTATTGATTCACATGATTATAACTATTTGTTCACATGTGTGTTTTATTGATTCACATTCATTTACTATTAGGGGAGTTGAGTGCAAGATTGATAATACTTGCGTGACTAAGTTAAAATGGAGGTATAGATGGAGGTACTATATCGTAATTCAGTATTTTCACATGTCTAGAGCTATTGATTCACATGATTTACTATTGATTCACATGATTTACTATTAGGGGAGATGGTGCAAGTTTGATAATACTTGCAGGACTAAATTAAAAATGAAGGAAAAGAGGAAGGTATTATACTGTAAAATTTTGAGCCCCAAAACATGCAATTATCGAAACTATATTTTCCTATAAATAGAAGCTCATTCTTCCTTCATTTCTCACCAATTCACTAAAGCAATAAAGCAATTATTATAGAGAAAAATTATAGAGAGAAAGAAGAAGAGATGTCTGCTACCTCACTATTCCAGTATCCAGTCTTCATTTGAGGTTAGGGGTGTTATTCTTTCGTATTCATGAAGAGAGTTATTTTCTTTCAATACTCATAAGAGTTGTTATTCCATTATTTATTATTATGTTGGAATAACCTTTCTATGCGAAGTACCGCATACATGGTGAAATTCTTCGGATATTCCATTCTTTATTATTCTGTTGGAATAACACATATGCATGTACTATCGCATGCACGATGAATTCTAACATTATTCCATTCTTTATTATTCTGTTAGAATAACTTTGTTTGTGCGGTCTATCGAATGCACCGGTGGTGAATTACATTGTTATTTAATTCTTTATTATTACATTTGGAATATCCTCATGCATGCGGATTACGCGTGACTGGTTCCGATTCTTTATTATTACATTGGAATATCCTATCTATGCGGATTACGCATGAATCGGTTCTATTCTTTATTATTCATTGGGAATAACTTTTATGCATCAGCGATCTATCGCATGCATGGTGAATTCTTACATTATTCCATTCTTTATTATTACATTGGAATAACTTTTGTCTATGTGGATTACTGCATGCATGGTGAATGATCCTTCAGTATTCATTCTTTATTAAATTATGGAAATGATCATCTCGTGGATTACCGCATGACGGGTGAAAATCCATTTGCAGTTACGTATATTCTATTATACTAATCTAGGATATCATTTCTTTTTTACTCGTCATGAATTATCGTTTTCTTTGGTATTTTTTTGTTACGAGTTACTATTCACGGATTACTATTCACCCAGTTACTATTCACTCTAGTATTATTCACTCGGGTATTCGGGGCACTTTTCGTGCCAGAGTACTATTCATGAGTTACTATTCATGACCCGATTACTATTCACTCTAGTATCATTCACTCGGGTATTTGGGGTACTATTCCTGAAGTACTATTCACGGGGTACTATCCACCCGAAAAATATATTTCTTTTCTGTCCAAATTATTTTTGGCACATGAATATTATTCTTGAATTTTACTCTACAATGCATTATCTTGTTGACAATTTGAACGTTATTGATTCGTGAATAAATTAAATTATAAATCTTTAAAATTTATCCTTGAACTTGTTTTATTGAATTATTATGTAATTTTCATCATCCTCATGCTTATATTATGATGAAAGTCATCTTTGACTTTACGTGCATAGATGGACTTGGTATGATTATGACCGAGATCGTTGTTGGGTATAATCATTAATAGTAATGTGATGAATGATGTGGTAAAAGTCCTCATTGGCTTTTGTATTTCATTGATGGATAGTTGTTGGTATGATTATGACTTGGGATTATTCGGTATAATCATGACCATTGATGATTACATGAATATCCTTGGTAGTGTAGTGCGAGGATGATTCAATTTTATTTATTAAAATTTGAGTCTCGTGATAAAGTTGATGAAAAACTTTTTAAATCATAGAAGATAGTAGATTTTATGCTCTACTTGACTCTTCTAATGGATTGCTTATTCCATTGCGCAGTTGTTGATCTAAAACTTGTTGTCTATTGTATTCTATCGGTTGTTATATCTTGTTGAAGGCTAAGGATAATTTATTCGCATTATCTTAGTCATAATATTTCTTCTTTGGGCTAGTTGAGCTCACCCTTTCTTTTTCATTATTCTCTTGAAATGAGAATATAAATTGGACGAAGTCGGGAATGGAGTGATGGTCTGGATAAATGGCTTTAGTAGTCCTCACTATTCTACGGAATAATATGATAATAATTATAATGAGGACACTATTGAGTGTGGATATTGTCTAGATGACAATATTCTTGTTTAAACTCTCAGCTATGTTTTGTTGTATTTTTATCATTTGTTGTATAATTAAGTTGTATTTGAATTTATGTACCATGTATCTGGCGACTCAAGATGGGTGATGTATACCTGTTTTGGGGGCGTCACAGTTAGGGCCATTTACAGTGAAGACTATCTTTCCTCATGGTGCGATTGAAGTATTTGATAAGTTTCCGGACAAGCCTTTTAAGGTGAATGGACAAATGACCGGTAAAACACTTACTTTGGTGGCGGGTGGATGGACAAAAGTCACCTCAATTCTTTCTTCGACATAAGATTCAGAGACAGTCAAGCTAATTGACTATAACTTAGCGCTTGATGGGAGGCAACCCATTATTTCTATCTCTACATTTTACTTATTCAGTTTAGGTTGCATTTGTTAGTTCATTTGCATTTTTTTTATTATTGTGATAGTAGATTAGCTTTGCATGAATATCTTAGTGGCTGCATTTGGATATGAGTATGGATGTGCATAGCATCAAAATTATGGTATTAAGTTAGACATTCATGCTTACTCAGTAATTCATGCCTTAACAGTGTTTATTGATGTCAATGTAGGTATCTTGGACTGAATTCATCAATGATTTGTGGTACTGGGAATGAAAGTTGGCAGTGCAGGAAATTAGGTCACGCGGTCACGCCTTGATTGCAGTACAACACCGCGCGCTCGCGCTGCATGCCTGCCAGACTTAACATTCCACTCGCGTGCCCGCGGCCGAATCCTATTGCCAAGCCACGCGGCCGCGCGCGACACCGGGACTTAAAAATTTTTTGATTTTTCAAAAACGTGTGGTGGCTCATTTGGTCTCTCAATTGAAATAACAGAGGCGCATACTCCTTGTTCTCCATTGTATGCACGACTCCTCATCCCTAATCAGTTACAAATTAAAGCCGTACATCTCTCCTCCATTATGTGATTATCGCTTCAGTGCTCACACCCACGATTATACCCACGATCCGTATCGGCCTTACAAAAACTAGGGTTTCAAAGCGTGGTTGTGCGAAATAAGTTTGGGGGTTATTCACTTCATCAACTATCATTCACTATCGGGCAAGTCATCTTCATTTTTTCTATCAACTGCAAATGGGTCCTAAAAGAGCTTGTTCCGTGTCTTCGTCATCATCGTCTTCCTCTAGCAGTCAAGGGGAAGATGTTGTGGATCATACAAAGTTTCTCAGCCTAGATGCACAAATAGAGTATTACAGAATCGTGGCTAAAACGTTTGTGAAGGAACGGGGTTTCAAGCCTGAGAAACAGGATGGTCAATTGTGGAATATGATCCAGGAAAGGGGATGGTTTGGACTGACTGCTTCTCCTATAGCTGGCCCCATGGGTGTGGTTCGAGAATTTTAAGCAAAATGCAAAAGATACTATGAGTGGCTTATCCATGGTTCGAGGAGTGCAAGTGGATTTCAGACCTCCCACAATCAGAGCAATTGTGACGCCCCTAAAATTAGGTATACATCACCCATCTTGAGTCGCCAGATATATGGTATAAAATACAAATACAAACTTAATTATACAACTGTCATGTAACATACGACAATACATTAACTGAGAATTCTAATAGGAATATTGTCATCTAGACAATATCCATACTCAAAGGAGTCCTCATTATAATTATTGTCACACTATTTAACAGAATAGTGAGGACTACTTATGCTATCTTCTGGACCGTCACTCCTTTCCCCGACTCGTCCCAGCTATATTCTCATTTCCTGAAGAGAACAGTGAAAGAAAAGGTGAGCTCAACTAGCCCAGTAAGAAATATTATGACTAAGATAATGCAGAATAAATTATCAATAGTCTTCAACAATGTTAAACTGATAAAATATAATAGACATCAAGTTTAACTGCAGCGGAAAAGCAATCCATTATAAGAGTCAAGTAGAGAATAAAACCTACTATCTTCTATGATTTAAAAATGTTTTCATCAACTTTTATCGCTGAGACTCAGCTTAATAATTAAACCACATCTTCTAATCATCCCTGTACTACGAGCCAAGGATATTCATTAAATCATCAACGGTCATGACTATACCGAATAATCCCTGGTCATAATCATACCAAAAACTGTCCATCAATGCATTACAGGCCACTGAGGACTTTTACCACATCACTTATAACATCACAGTTCATGATTATACCGAATGATCCCTGGTCATAATCATACTAAGTCCATCTATGCACGTAAGCCAAAGATGACTTTCAACATAATATAAACATGAGGATGACGACAATGTTATAGGAATTCAATAAAACAAGTTCAAGAATTAATTTATCCAGGAACTAATAATATCCAAATTGTCAACATGATACTTCTTTGTAAAGTAAAAATTCAAGAATGCTCAGAAGAATATTTCCATGAATAGATACTGGATGAAGCGCAAATATCAAGAATATTCCACTAATTTCATGGAGTATAGAAGTCAAAACTTTAACCAACTGAGTATAATAAAGAATATATGAAACTGCAAATGGATTTTCACCCGCCATGTGGTAATCCACGTATACAGATCATTTCCACAATTTAATAAAGAATGAATACAAAGGATCATTCACCATGTATGTGGCAATCCACATAGACAGGTTATTCCAACAAAATAATAAAGAATGGAATAACAGAAGGATTCACCATGCATGCGATAGAGACCGCACAGACAGGTTATTCCCAACAGAATAATAAATGCGGAATAATAAATAATGGAACCAGGTCAGGTGAAATTCACACCGACAGGATATTCCGACAAAATAATAAAGAAAGGAATAATAAAAGAATTTCACCAAGTATGCGGTACTTCACATAAACAGGTTATTCCAATATAATAATAAAGAATGGAATAACAGAAGAAGATCACCAAGTATTGGGTAAACCGCATATACAGGTCATTGCACCAAGTATAGGGTACACCATGCATACAGGTTATTCCAACAGAATAATAAATAATGGAATAACAGAAGAAGATCACCAAGTATTGGGTAAACCGCATATACAGGTCATTCCACCAAGTATAGGGTAAATCATGATCTGAGTTATTCCAACAGAATAATAAATAATGGAATAACAGAAGGATTTCACCAAGTATAGGGGATTCCGCGTATACAGGTTATTCCAACAGAATAATAAAGAATGGAATAACATAATGATTTCACCAAGTATAGGGTATGCCGCGTATCTGAGGTTATGTATAGGGTATGCCACTTTTTAAAAGTTATTCAATAGAATAATAAAGAATGGAATAACAAAAGTTCTCTTCATGAATAAGAAAGAATAACACCCACTCAGTAAAAGCTGGATATAAAAGTAGTGAAGTAGCGAGAATACTCTTCTTCTTTCTCTCTATAATTTCTCTCTACAGAGTTTCATTGAATTAAAAGAAATAATGAAGGAATGAGCTTCTATTTATAGAAGAATGGATTGAATAGTAACTAATACTTGAACGGTCCAGATTGATTTACTTTTAAACGGATGGTCCAGATTAAAACTTAAAGCAACGGTCCATACTGATTCACCATTAAAACTTTAAACCAGTGATCCATACTGATTCACTATTAAAACTTTAAACCAGAGATCCATTCTGATTCACTATTAAAACTTTAAACCAACAATCCATATTGATTTACTAATATAAATTCAACCAACAGTCTGAAAAATTAGCACATCTCCTCATGGAATAATATTTTACCCAAATACCCAAATGCACAATACTAGAGTGAATAGTAACTCGTGAATAGTAACTCATGAATAGTAACTCGTGAATAGTAACTCATGAATAGTAACTCATGAATAGTAACTCGTGAATAGTACTCATGAATAGTACTCCGACACGAAAAGTGTCCCGAATACCCGATTGAACAATATAACCTTCAGACATCAATTATCATCAGAATAGATGTCGATTTCTACTAACATAAATAATCCCAACACAATGAAACTATTAAATTTCATCTTTAATCAACACGAGCTTATTCATCATAAATATTATAACTCATAATATTTAACAACCAGGTTGTTCCTAGGAAAGCGAGGGCTTTCCAATAAGGATTTCTCCCTATTGGCGCGCAATTAGGTGACCAAACCTCTCCTTGACAGAACTTCTAGACATTGTAAATATTGCAATTTAATAATATGAATAACTTTGTCGTCTCAATTATTGATTTAATGATATAACATATTGTTCAGATGACACTGTGATAATAATCGAATTAATAATATGAGAGATATGATGCAGCAATTACTATAGCAATAATTGAGTATAACTGAGTGACTTCTCACGTAAGCATCAATAATCAATACCGTGTGCTACTATGCAACTACGCGTATAACTATACTTTTACTACTGGGTAGTTCAACAGTAACACTTCCGCCGTTATTTTTTATAAAATATTTTTGTCATTTTCTCAATCCGACAATAATTCTGTTGCGGGCTCCACTAATGATTGTGCCGTCATACAAATATTCCCCGACACAAAGAATATTCTTCGACAAATTGTATATAATATAACAACTTGCATACTTTGCAAAATACTACCCACAACTATAACATTATCTCAAATCCACACTATAATAAAAAAAAACATTTCGAGAAATTTAAATCTTTATTCGTAAAAATCTGTGGTCTCACAACAATCTTTGGGATACATGACACGCCACCGACTGGATATGATAATTGGGTTGCAGGTGCTTATTTAGAAACTAATTTGGAAGTTGTCATTGCTGAATTATGCGTTTCAGGAACAAAATGGATTTGTAAGGCCGGAACGACTCAGCCTTGAATCGGTATGCGAAAGCGTGGAATCTGTTTATATGTGGAAAGCTCGTTCCGTCGACTCACTAACATGAAATCACAACTGAGAGGGCAATCATTCTGTGGGGCATAGTCACGGGCAAGTATATTGATGTGGGCCACCTCATTCATCAAAATATGTTACGCTATATGCGAGGGAGCACGACAAGGAGTATTCCACATGCGTCAGTTGTAGCTAGCCTATGTGCCCATCAAGGAGTCCGGTGGGGTGATGAACAACTACAGAACCCGAGCTAAGATACCACTCACGTAACCATTGCCAAATTCGAGGATTGGGCAGGAGGTGTACTGCTTTTGCATGAGAAAAGGCTTTATCATCCAACCTTCTGACTTGCAGTTGCTTCTGGGTCTCACGAGGTCGTTGGCGGGCGTTTTGCACAACAAGGGACCATGCTTGAGTGGCCCACGATTGGAACGACCATGCCATATCCACTGCCGGATTCACCACCAAAGAGAGGTGCAAATTGAAAGACACAGGGAGAGTTTTTCTAACCCTATACCTTCATTCATTGGGATAATGATTATTATAAGTTTGGGGGTATTGGGGTAGTAGTGTAGTTGCATATAGTATGTGCATGTTTAGTTTAAATTTTGCATGCTTATGTTAGATAAAAATTGCAGATTTTTTTTTGGTATTTAGTCACTATTACTTGTGTTAGTATCTGTTTAGTTGCATTTTATGTGTAGTGCATGTCTCACAGTTCTGGCTTTATTGAAATTTTGTCTAGCCTATGATGAATGTGAATTTTGAAGGATTGTTGAATATTTTGGATAACATGAGCTTATATATAATGTTTTACATAATGTAATTCATGATGCTGTTTAGATGCTTTTGGTTTGCACTGCCATGTTCACAATTGCTTGTAGGTTTAAGAATTATGTGTTGCATTGCTCGATAGAAAATGTAGTTATAAAAAGAGAATTATGTGGAAAATGGACTTAGACTGTGCAAAACATTGATAATCAAATTTTTGGAAAACTTGGGTATGCTATATATATATATATATAAAATAGCAATAATGTGGATAGTCTTATTTCGGGGCCCTTGCTACTTGAGTAAGTACGCCCATAGGGGTGTCTTAACACCTAGCGCCCTAAGGTCTTTCATGGTCTGGGAGTCGTTGGTTGAAAGCTCACTAAGGGGTAGAAGTGTTTGCCTAATGGAATGAGGCATTGCACAGTCATGTGAAAAAAAAGAGAAAAAAGAAGAAAAGAAAAGAAAAGAAAAATAGCAATAAACACCGCGGGAAAGAGTGAAAATTGCCCTCGTGAGTAGCAATAAAGCAGTTAAGCCCATTGTTGAACCTTAATTTGTTTTGATATGTTGGAACAGTCTTTGTTGCATGAATATACATAAGTCTTGATTTAGACTGTAATTTTCTGTTTTGAGCAGTTTAACATGTGTATTCTTTGCTTAAATCAAGTTTTGGTGAACATAACACACACACACATAACATCTTTATAGCATATATGAATTATTTGAGTGTATAATATTATGCCTACAGTTTGGTTTGAATTTGTATTCTTGAATCTGGATAATTCGTTGAGGCATTTTGGACTGAAATTTTGTTATTGTTGGAACAATGTGAGACTAGTTGCATCATGATTTAGTTGCATAATATGTAGTTGCTTTTTCAATGTTTATATAGTATGCATTGCTTGAGGGCAAGAAATAGTTCAAGTTTGGGGGTATTTGATAAGTGGGTTTTATACATACTTATTTGATGTCAATTTAAGCGAACTATGCACATCTCAAGTACATTTTAGTGTGTTTTTAGTTGCATTTCATGTTATTGTACATTGCATATACTGATAACTCCTATGGTGTGAAAGTACAGGAAAATGGAATAGTTCGGTGATGGTATGTGGCATGAGACCAGTGATGGCATGGCACGAGGGTCAGTTGGACAGAAGAAACGGAGCATCGATGGACAACGAAGCAAAAGCAGCATGTCAAAAGTTCATTAGCAGCATGACAAGAGAGCAGCATTAGCAGAACATAAAAGTGCAGAGTTCAGGAGCCGCGTGGCTAAAAGAGCTAGGAAGCGCGCGTGCCCGTGCCACACACCTGCTGAGCCAAAAAATTATAATCGCGCGCCCGCGCCTATTTTATGCTAAAACCTCGTGTGGCCGCACGTGTAGTTGACCGAAGCTGCTGGCTTTATTTTAATTTTTAAAATTGAAGTGTTTGAGTTGGTATAAACTATTATGGTTGGCACCAAACGCGATATTCATTAGTTTTTACGTGTTTTTCATATTAAGAACTAGGGTTTTACACTTGGAGATAATTCCAACGTGAAGCCAAGAATAGACTTATTATTTTCTACTTCTTCTTTGGATTTCGATTATTGTGGATGCTTTACTTTTATGTTACTGGATATTTGTGAGGATTTGAACGTTACGTTTGGAATATAATCAACAATTGGGTTTAATCAATTCTATCTTCTCTCTTTCAATTATTTATTTATTTTCCATGTATTGCTTTGATCCCATAATGGCTTTTGGTTCAGTCATGAACTAAATTCCATTATGGGATTCTAACGGATTTTAATACGTAGTCTAACTTATGGCTTGATTGCTAGACTGTTTGTGTATCATAAGGAATTTCTATCATGGTTGATTTGAATGCATGAATGATTGATCACCATTCATTTTATGTGCTCGTATGGAATTGAAAAATAACATGCGAGTATGGATTGTAATCATGATAGCATGCGTATATGGGGCTGTTTTGCTTAGCTTTGTATTTTGTGAACTAGATAGACATATACTATTTCACCGTATGAGTTATATAAGGGCTTGTGCTTAAATTCAATATTGCTGCAATTTCACATAGACATATAGTGAAGTTGGTTTTATTGATGATTACATGATGTCTATTGTATGTGGATGTTATGTGAGTAGGTCATGATACATTGAAAAATGGTTATGTCTACATATGTGCTCTTGGTTAGTTTCCTGTGATACGGGAATAGTTTTGCATGACGGTGGTGATTAGATGAACTATTAAATGAAGTTAGGATCCCATTATTTTTAGATTTAATTTATTACATTATTATTCTTATTTTAGTTATTATTTGCATTTAGAGTAATTCACAATTATAAGCATTAGTTTAAGCATATAAAAATAGTGATTTAGTTGATGCATAATAGTTTAATTTAGACATCTTTCTCCATGGATCGATACTCGACTTACTCTGTATTGCTTGTTGACACATGTATGCTTGCATGAGTTAGAGCTCTTTTGTTAGAACTAAAAAAGAGGCAACATTGTTGGTATGATTATGACCATGGATTATTCGGTATAATTATGAGCATTGATGATTACATGAATATCCTTGGCCGTGGTGCAGGGATGATTCGATTTTATTTATTGTTTGAGTCTCAAATGATAAAGTTGATGAAAACTTTTTAAATCATAGAAGATAGTTGATTTTATGCTCTACTTGACTCTTCTAATGGATTGCTTATTTTCGCTGCAGTTGTTGATCTAAAACTTGTTGTCTATTGTATTCTATCAATTGTTATACTGTTGAAGGCTAAGGATAATTTATTCTACATTATCTTAGTCATAATATTTTTTACTGGGCTAGTTGAGCTCATCCTTTCTTTCATTGTTCTCTTCAGGAAATGAGAATATAGCTGGGATGAGTCAGGGAATGGAGTGATGGTCCAGGATAAATGGCTTTAGTAGTCCTCACTATTCTACGGAATAATGTGATAATAATTGTAATAAGGACACCATTGAGTGTGGATATTGTCTAGATGACAATATTCTTGTTTAAACTCTCAACTATGTTTTGTCATATTTTACACGACTGTTTTATAATTAAGTTGTATTTGAATTTATGTACCATGTATCTGGCAACTCAAGATGGGTGATGTATACCTGTTTTGGGGGAGTCACAGATACTGTGACAATAATTGAATCAATAATATGAGAGATATGATGCAGCAATTACTGTAGCAATAATTGAGTATAACTGAGTGACTTCTTACGTAACCATCAATAATCAATACCGTGTGCTACTATGCAACCACGCATATTACTGTACTTTTACTATCGGTTAGTTCAACAGTTTAACGGTAAAACTTTCGCTATTATTTTTATAAAAAGATACTTATATCATTTTCTAAATACTACAATACTTCCATTGTGGGGTCCACCAATGATTGTGCCGTCGTATGTATATTCCCTGTTAAAATGAATATTCCCCGACACAACGAATATTTTATATCAAATTGCTTTCTTTGCAAAATTTTTAAATACCACCCTTAACTTTAACCTTTTATCAATTTAACCAATTACTAAATAGAATAATAATTATAGGAAAATTGAATATTTTCATTTCATAAAATTTGGGGTCTTACATTTTCGAAGTTAGAAAACGACAGAAATATCTTTATATAAAATTAACGACAAAAGTTTTACCGTTAACTGTTGAAATACCCTGTGGTAAAAGTACAGTAATATACGTGGTTGCATAGTAGCACATGGTATTGTACAGTATCTTTGATTATTGATGCTTACGTGAGAAGTCACTCAGTTATACTCAATTATTGCTACAGTAATTGCTGCATAATATCTCTCATATTATTGATTCAATTATTGTCACAGTATCATATGTATAATATTTTATTTTATTAAATCAATAATTGAGACAACAAAGTTATTCATATTATTATTTACATTATTGAGGATGTCTAGAAAGTTCTGTCGAGGAAAGGGGTTTAGTCACCTAATTGTGCGCCAATAGGGAGAAATCCTTATCGAAAAGCCCCCTCTTTCCTGGGAATGATCTGGTTGTTAAATACTGTGAGTTATAATGTTAATGATGAATAAGTTCGTGTTGATTAAAGATAAAATTGATATTTCCATTGTGTTGGGATTATTAGTGTTAGTGGAAATCGACATTTATTTCGATAATAATTGATTTCTAGAGGTTAATTGACTAATCGGGTAATTAATCGGATAAATGAGAAACTAATTGTTATTAGTTCATATGCATATAACTATTTGTTCACATGAATGAAACTATTGATTCACATGTATGTACTATTAGGGGAGGTGGTGCAAGTTTGATAATACATGTAGGACTAAATTAAAAATAGAGGAAAAGATGAAGGTACTATACTGTAATAATTCGAGCTCCAAAACGTGCAATTATCGAAATAATATTTTCCTATAAATAGAAGTTCATTCTTCTTTCATTCTCACCAATTCACTAAGACTCACAAGAGCAATTATAGAGAGAGAAGCTATAGAGAGAAAGAAGAAGAGTATACTGCTACTTCACTATTCCAGTATCCAGACTTCTTCTAAGGTAAGGGATATTTTTTTCAGTATTCATAAGAAATAATATTTTCTTCCATACTCTATAGTATGTGAGTAATATTATTTTGTTTTGTATTCCTAATTCTACACTCATTCTGTTAAAGTATTGCTTCTATACTCTGTGAAATTAGTAGAATATCCTTAAAATTTGTGCTTCATCTAGTATCGTTTCACAAGGATATTTTTCTGAACATTCTTGTTAAATTTTAAGCTTTTCATACCGAAGTACTGTTCACGGGATACTATTCACAAAGTACCATTCACGGGGCACTATTCACAAAGTACTATTCATGGGGTACTATTCACAAAGTACTATTCATGGGGTACTATTCATAGAGTACTATTCTCGAAGTATTATTCATGAAGTACTATTCACAGGTTAATATTCACCCGGGGTACTATTCATGACAAAAATTAATTTCTTTTCTGTCCAAATCATTTTTGATACAATATTATTCTTGATTTTTACTCCACAAAGCAGTATCATGTTGACAATTTTGACATTATTGAATTCTGGATAAATTAAATTATAAATCTTTAAAAATTTATCCTTTGCTTTCTTTTAATTGAATTCTTATATCATTATCATCATCCTCATGCTTATATTGTGATGAAAGTCATCTGTGGCTTACGTGCATAGATGGATTGTTGATTGGTATGATTATGACCAGGGATCATTCGTTATAATTTTGACCTATAATGTTACAAATGATAAAAGTCCTCATTGGCCTGTAGTGCATTGATGGATAGTTGTTGGTATGATCATAACCATTGGTGAAAACACGAATATTCTTGGCCTGTAGTGCATGGATAATTCGTGGTTGTGATACTAATGAATATCTTTGGCCCGTAGTGCATGGATAATTCAGTGATGTGGATTATTTATTAAGCTGAGTCTCAGCGATAAAATTGATGATAAACTTTTTAAATCATATAAGATAGTAGATATCATGCTCTACTTGACTCTTCCAATGGATTGCTTGTTTCACTTTGCTTAAACTTGATGTTTATTATATTTTATCAGTTTAAAACTGTTGAAGGCTAACGATAATTTATTCTGCATTATCTTAGTCATAATATTTCTTACTGGGCTAGTTGATCTCACCCTTTTGCTTTCATTGTTATCTTCAAAAAATGAGAATGTAGCCGGGAATAGTCAGGGAATAGAGTGATGGTGCGAGATGGGTGTTTTAGTAGTCCTCACTATTTAGTGTGATAATAAATTTAATGAGGATTGAATTTGAGTTTGGATATTGTCTATGAGACAATATTCATGTAAAAACTCTCAGCTCATGTTGTATAATTAAGTTTGTACTTGTATTCAGTACCATGTATTTGGCGACTCAATATGGGTGATGTATACCTATTTTGGGGGTGTCACACTGTAGATAGATAAATTTAGGTATACATGTAGGTGGTTGGTAAAATGTCCTTTTATAGATAAAAAATATGGCTAACAGTATCAGTTTAGGTAATGACTTATAAGTATATGATATGACCTGTGACGCCCCTAAAATAGGTCTACACAATCCATTCTGAGTCGGCAAATACATTATACAGAAACCAAATACAAACTTCATTAATACAACCGTCGTGCAAAATACGACAACACATACGCTGTGAGTTTTAATACAAATATTATCTTGTAGACAATATTCAAACTCAAATAAAGTCCTCATTACAATTATTGTTACACTATTTTACGAAATAGTGAGGACTACTATAATAACCATCTTGAATCCTTACTCCACTCTCCGACTAGTCCCAATTATATTCTTGCCTCCTGAGAAGAACAATGGAACCAAAAGGAAAAGAGTGAGCTCAACTAGCCCAGTAAAAAATATTATGACTAAGATAATGTAGAACAAATTATCCTTAGTCCACAACAGGTAAAAATCTAATAGAATAAAATAGACGACAAGTTTTAGATCAACAACTGTAGCGGAAACAACAATCCTTTAGAAGAGTCAAGTAGAGCATGATATCTACTATCTTCTATGATTTAAACATCCATCATCAATATTTTATACCTGTAACACAAATCAATAAATATTTCAATCAACGAATTATCCATGCACTACGGGCCAAGGTTATTTGTTAGTATCACCAGTGGTCATGATCATGCCAAACACCTATCCATCTATGCACTACGGGCCAAAAAAGACTTTCAACACAAACCTTATCTGTAACATTCAATGTTATGATTATACCAATACATAATTCCTGGTCATAATCATACCAATCAACAGTCCATCTTTGCACTACGGGCCAAAGATGACTTCCAGTATAATATAAGTACGAGGATGATGACAATGATATAAAGATTCAATCAAGTAAGATAAAGGATAAATATTAGATATTTATAATTCAATTTATCAAAAGTTCAAAAATGTCCAAATTGTCAACATGATAACTATTTGTGGAGTAAATTTCAAGAATGATCTTCATGTATCAAAAATAATTTGATCAAAAAAAAAATTAAATTTTGTTGTGAATAGTACTCGTGAATATTACCATATGAATAGTGCCCATGAATAGTACCATATGAATAGTACCCAGACATGAAAAGATTAAAATTTAATAATAATGTTCAGACCAATATTTCAATGAAATGATATTAGATGAAGCGCAAAACTTAAGGAATTTCTAATCATTTCTGTACGCCCCCCAAAATAAGTATACATCATCCATCTTGAGTCGCCAAATACATGATATAAAGTACAAATTCAAACTTCTTTAATATAACTGTCATGTAAAAATACGAAAAAATATAGCTGAGTTTTTACATGAATATTGTCTCATAGACAACATCTAAACTCAAATGGAGTCCTTATTACATTTATTATCACACTAAGTAGTGAGGACCACTAAAACAACCATCTCGGACCGTCACTCCATTCCCCGACTAGTCCCGGCTACGTTCTCATTTCCTGAAGAGAACAATGAAAGCAAAAGAGTGAGCTCAACTAGCCCAGTAAGAAATATTATGACTAAGATAATGCAGAATAAATTATCGTTAGCCTTCAACAGTGTTAAACTGATAAAATACAACAAAAATCAAGTTTAACTGCAGCGGAACAAGAAATCCATTAGAAGAGTCAAGTAGAGCATGATATCTACTATCTTCTATGATTTAAAAAGTTTTTCATCCACTTTATCGTTGAGACTCAACTTAATAAATAAACCACATCATCGAATCATCCCTGCACTACGGGCCAAAGATGTTCATGTAATCATCAATGGTCATGATTATACCGAATAATCCCTGGTCATAATCATACTAACAACTGTCCATCAATGCTCTCACGGCCAATGAGGACTTTTACCACATCATTTGTAACATTACGGGTCATGATTATCTTAGAATGATTCTCGTCATAATCATACCAATCAACAGTCCATCTATGTACGTAAGCCAAAGATGACTTTCATCACAATATAAGCATGAGGATGATGACAATGATATAAGCATTAATCAAATGAAATCAAAAATAAATATTAAAGACTTTAAATTTATCCAGAGTTTAAAAAAATTCAAATTGTCAACATGATACTACTTTGTGGAGTAAAATTCAAGAATATTCATGTATCAAAATTAATTTGGACAGAAAAGAAATATATTTTTCGGGTGAATAGTACCTTGTGAATAGTACCCTGTGAATAGTACTTTAGGAATAATTTCCACCAAAATGTATGTCGAAGATCACGATATATTTTGGTACTCCCAGGATGAATTGCAAACGGTGTGTTGTGCGCCTCCATCATGATTTTATACTTTAAATCCGGGTCTTTAGGAACATAAAGTCTGGAGTTAACTCGAAGTATTCTTTCTTCATCGATTTTTGCTTCCGGAATAACACCTTCTTGAACTTTCTTCTTCATACGCATCAGCTCCGGGTCTATCGCTTGAGCAGCTTTAACTTTATCAATTAAAGTCGGTTCTAATCGTATATTCGCTATCTTCACGTAGGTTCTTGAAGTCTTTAACTCTATCTCCATCTTTTGTAAATTGTATGAAATGGGTCTTTGTGTTAACAACGTCACACTCGTAACCGCATGTGATCTTCTACTCAACTCGTCAGCTACCACGTTCGCTATTCCACAATGATATTGAATGGTATGGTCGTAATCTTCAACAGCTCAAACCAACGTCTTCGGCGCGGGTTACGTTAGTTTTGGGTGAAGAATTATTTGAGGGTTTTAGAAATGGGTTTTGTATTGGTGTTAATACAAAATTTGATTTCACGCTCTGGGGTAGGCCAGGAAGTTCTTCGGGGTATACGTTAGGAAATTTATTAACGATAGAAATATCATTCAAAATTGTGACTCTCATCCAAGACTTGGATAACACGTCATATTGATACCTATCAACTTGCCACTATTATTCACGTCGTCCCCTACGGAGAATCTGGCTTCGGTGCATTCCAAGACTTGGAAGTCACCAGTGAAAGGCCCAACTCTTTACTTATGGCTTAATATGATAGTGATTGACTTTAGTGGTTTGGCCACTTGAATTTGCATAACAGGTTGGTAAAGAAGGCTAACAACCTTACGAAAATAATCAATTTTAGCATGATGAGTAGTTAACCAGTCGATTCCTAAAATCACATAAAAGGCAAATATTTTCAAAGAGATGAGATCGACAGGTAACGTGAGGGTGTTGATTTGAATCAAACAAGATTTATAAATAGTGGATCTAATGAAGGTTTCTCCCAACGGAGTTTCAACAGATAAGTCAAAGTCTAATTTCTCCAGAGTTAAATTTAAACGTTGAGCGCAAGTAGGAGAAATAAAAGAATGGATAGAACCAATATCTAACAAGGTATAGACTTCGCAAGAGTTTATGATTAACTAACCCGTGATAACTTCGTTCGGGTTACTCTCTTTTTGAGAAGTCACGAAAAAAGCTCTTCCTGAAACCACCGACTTTATCTTATCTAGGATAGCCTTTGTTGTCATCGTCCCAACTGGACTTAACTTTGCTATAGAGTATATTCCACCCTTAATTGCTTCATCGTATTCCTAATCCATGATTTAAATCATTACTCTGCGATCCATATCGAATTGGGGTTGACAGCTCTGCACAAGGTAATTCTGAACTCGATGTTGGATTCTCCCAATTGCTGTCCAAAAAGCGAAATCCATTTCATCTATTTTGGCCTTATTGGATCGGACGTCTTTTTCTACAATATCAACGCGTCATGCGGCTTTTATCCATGCACCTTCCATTTTTATTCGTTCAGTTGTTTCTTATTTCATCAGAACTTTGATCATAGCATTCTCAAATTTTAGCTCTAATATCTTATACTCTGCCAAAGAGTGCTTTTGTTCAAGCATCACACATCGGGTAACACAATTTTGAATGGTTGCATCCCCTTTGCTCCACGACCGCCTGCCGTTCTTCAGCCTACTCTTCTAACTCATGAATAAAATTTTGTAATTCTACATTTCGATCATAAAGTTCTCCTAATAAATATTCCTCCTCAGGTTTATCTTCTTCCTCATTCTCAGCTGCAACCTCTGCGACTAGCTCGGGTGCAACTATTAATTCTCCACTCACCACATGGATATCTCTAATTTCTTTTTCGCCTGACATCACATTATCCTGGTTGGTGATTAGAGGTGTCTCAACGGTTGCATGTGTTTCATTGCTCATCTCAACATTCTCGGATGTCATTTTTAAACACTGCCACAAAACAAGGGTTAATTGACATGCCACATATTATCCATATACTTTGACCGACCAATTAAATACCAAATAAACTTAGGTAGGTCATACTAGCGAAGAAATTTCCCGTCTCTCCCCTCCTAGTTCTCGTCTCACATCTCAGCCAGGGATCATATCTCTAAGCTCTGATACCAACTGTGACGCCCCCAAAATAGGTGTACATCACCCATTCTAAGTCTCCAAATACATGGTACAAAATTTAAATACAACTTAATTATACAACTG
The DNA here is from genome assembly GCA_020205605.1 of Panax ginseng. NCBI lineage: Eukaryota > Viridiplantae > Streptophyta > Magnoliopsida > Apiales > Araliaceae > Panax > Panax ginseng. The sequence goes on from CM035131.1 coordinate 142,013,775, forward strand.
TCGTGTACAATATGACCAAACATAAGCTGAGAATTTTAACACGAATATTGTCTTCTAGACAATATCCACACTCAATTGAGTCCTCATTACAATTATTATCACACAATTTTATAGAATAGTGAGGACTACTATAGTCACTTATCCTAGACCATCACTCCATTCCCCGACTCGTCCCAGCTGTATTCTCATTTTCTGAAGAGAATAATGAAAGAAAAGGGTGAGCTCAACTAGCCCAGTAAAAAATATTATGACTAAGATAATGCAGAATAAATTATCATTAGCCTTCAACAGTGTTAAACTGATAAAATATAATAAACATCAAGTTTAACTGCAGCGGAATAAGCAATCCATTAGAAGAGTCAAGTAGAGCATGATATCTACTATCTTCTATGATTTAAAAAGTTTTTCATCCACTTTATCGCTGAGACTCTGCTTAATAAATAAACCACATCATCGAATCATCCTTTCACTACGGGCCAAGGATATTCATGTATTCATCAATGGTCATGATTATACCGAATAATCCCTGGTCATAATCATACCAATAACTATCCATTAATGCACTACGGCCAATGAAGACTTTTACCACATCATTTGTAATATTACGGGTCATGATTATACCGAATGATCCCTGGTCATTGTGACACCCCCAAATCCAGGTACTTCATTCCCACAGGATCTGGTGTTCACTTAATCAAACATTCATATCTAACTACCCAATCATAATAAAATCGGATAAATAAAACCTTTCCCATTAAAGGATTACATAATAAAATCTCCTGTGTTATCTAACCTTTAATTACAATCATTCAAATGCGAAAATTAAATAAACTTGACCAAAAACAATTTGCTCAATTTGGATACAATATGAAATCAATGGGAGTATAGTAATAATAATCGCCAATAATAGGCTCATCAACAATGAATAGTACTCTATCATCTATATTCGTAAATCAAATCCAAAATGTGGAATAAATATAATCGAGGGGTCATAAGACCATGAACTATATCCACAGATATGAGCAATCTTTCAACTCCAACTTTAACAGTCATAAGACTATAAGGACTCCTCGTACTTAGGGGGAATCAGCCCTTCGTACCATGTATTGTGTACAAACATTTAATGCTACACGTAAGTTAACCCCTAATCATAACATTAGGGTTGTTCATCTCAGTATTTAGAGTACAAGTCCGCACCAAAGGAAGTTTGGTTTGGATAAGCTTTCAGGGTAATTTGGATTTCAACGAACCTCAACTAAGGATTAGTTGAATAAAACCAAGAACATTTCACTATAGAATAATCGTGATTGAATCAATCATAGTAAACTAAAGTCATGCTTTAGGAATAATCTAAGAGCATACAATTTGAATAACTATAACACCTTGCTTGAACAATACTAAGCCAAGGTTAATTTGTGACGAATGAATTGTTTGAATTATGATTCTAGGGACAGAATTCTTGTAAGGAGGGAATGATGTAACATTCTAGAATTTTAATTGTTATATTAAATATTTATTGAATTATTTAAATATTTAATGGATGTGTTTATTGTTGAATAAATAATTGTTCAAATTTGAATTGATGTGCTTAATTATTTGTTAAATAAATAATTAAGGAAAATTAATTATTTTGCTAATTTAATTTAATTATTAAGTTAGAGAATTTTGATTAATTGAATTACTATTCTTTTATTGGAATTTGTAAATTTAAAAGGATGTGTTGGTTGATTAAATAAAGTTATAATTATATAGAAATTATAATTTTGGTGGTATTGATTTATGTGATGAAGTGATTTAATAAATTGTTATTATGATTAATTTAATTAAATTAATATGTGACAAATAACCTTTTATAAAGTAGTTATTAAAATAACTTAAAGGAGTTTTAATTCCGTTTTGCCAAACAAGGCCTAATGCCTATTAAGTCTTTAATCTATTTAAGTTTTACCAAACAGGGTGTTAGGATTAATGGGTTTTTTTTAGTTAGTAACCAAACAAGCCTTATGGCTTTTGATTTTTAAAACTCATATAACTGATATCAGTTATATGTTTTGTATTTATATTATATAATCAATATATATTATATTCTATATACGTTATTTGTTAAGTACGTTAGATAGAGAGAGAGAAGAAAAGAAAACTTAGAGGAAGAAGAAGAAGGGAAGAAGAAGAGAAGAAGAAGAGAAGAGAGGAGCTTGAGAATAGAAAGGATAGTCACCATCTTCTTCAAGGTATTACCCTATTCTTTTTAAGTTTTAAAAGTTTTAGTTTCTCTTATCCTATTTTTCTATGTGAAATTCTTGTGATAGGATAATTGTTGATTTTATGTATGTTCATATGACAAACCATTGTTGTAAAGTTATTTTCATAGGTTATATATGATTATAATCAATGAATTGATGATATATATGTAATTTGTGAAGAAAATGTTTTTACAGAGAGTTTTTATGAAAATATAATGTTTAGCTTAAAGTAGAAATTAAGGGTGAATTAGTGGTTTAGTTGATAAATTGAACGTTTAATTTGTTAGAGTATGTATAATCATTGATAAGACACTTTGAATTGGTGGTTTTGGTTGAAAAACAAAAGTTACAGTGTTGATTTTCATTGAAATATCAAAAAGTGAGTTTTAGCCAAAAACGATGATTTTGGGGTGTGTTAATTTCGTTGTTTATGTGGTTTTATAGGTAGAATCATGTTTAGAGTCTTTGAAATATGTTTATATGAAGTCTCTATATGATTTATGTGATAATCAATCTGTTAGAATCGAGCTTGTAGGCCAAAATTGGCTTTTTACATGTTTATTCTTTGAGGTTTCATGCAGAGGTTCTGCAATTCGGCGCCACTGGTAGCGGACTTACTGATACCTTTGTGGCAACCATGACGCCATGCTCATGCCACAATTGTGACCTTGTAGCCTTGATCTCTGTATGTATGTCATCCTCACTGCCAAATGATAGCGACACGAAGTAAAGCGTGGCCGTGGCCATGAGTTAAAGAATGGTTGACGGTTGTACTTTTTGTACACGAAATTTTAAGAAAAGTTATGTGATGATAGTAGAACTGTTAAATGTTGATTTTGGTATTTCTATACTATGAATAAGTATGTTATTAACAATTAACTTGTGTTATAACTCGATTATGTGATTAAAAATCTAATTTTAAATGATGAACGTACTTAGTTATGTTTGTAAGATGGTAATGACTAATTATGTCATGATGACATATGTTTATAGGATATTGTGATTTGTATTGATTTGGTTTAGCCTACGAGCAAGGCAACAAATATCTAAATTGTATATTTTTAGATACTTTTTCAGACCTATTGCCGATACTAAGTCTAAGTAGCAGTCAAAAATTTGTATCCATTTTCATGATATTATGCATGGATCGGATATATCATGGCGAATTCTTCGAAAAAATTGTGTCTTCTACAATGGAAATGGAATCGATAAGTGAGATTTCGAGTAAGTGTTTCCATAATCTTCTTACGTCAGAAGAAAGGATTCATCGAAATAATGAGTCGCCATTGATATCGACACATCCGAGATCGCCAAATGTTAGGAGTTCCTCTATTCAATCCTTTTCCTTCTTCTTGTTCTTTGGATATCTCGTTTGTACACATCTTCTCTTTTGTTTCCGGGCCTCTAGTGAGTTCTGAGCATGAGTTTGAAAGGTCAAATCATAGATGATTCCATCATCTATGATTCTCTAACTCTACTTTTGTAATTGGAATCAATTATTGTTCTCAATATAGTAATGCAAGTTTTCTAATTTTTTATCTTGTTGAACTATTTATTCAATTCGATCACTTTATAAATGATGCAAGCTTCCTAAACTTTGGTTTGATGTTGATAAGTTATTCTTGTATTTAATTTGTTGTTTAGCATGCACAATTATTTATACTAATGTCGAGCAATTTTACCGTTCAGACTGTTATGCATGCTGAGTATTCAATTCTAATTAACCTTGACTTAATATTGTTCAAGCAAGGCATGTTATAGTTATTCAAAGTATATGCTATTAGATTATTCCTAAAGCATGATTTTGGTTTACCATGTTGATTTAATTACGATTATTCTGTAATAGGATGTTATTAATTCAACTAGCCCTCTAGTTGATGATCGTTGAACTTCAAATTACCCTTGAAAGCTTATCCATACCAAACTCTCTTTGGTGCGGACTTGTACTCCAAATACTGAGATGAACAACCCTATTATTATTAGGGGATGACTTACGCATAGTGTTAAATGTTTGTGCACAATATATGGTATGAAGAAATTTGATCCCCCAAAGTGCGAGGAGTCCTTATAGTCTTATGATCAAGTTAAAGTTGGAGTTGAAAGATTACTCACAAATCATGGACATAGTTCATGGTCTTATGACCCTCGGTTTTATTTATTCCACATTTTGGATTTCGGTTTACGATTATAGATGATAGAGTACTATTCATTGTTGATGAGCCTATTATTGGCGCTTATTATTACTATACTTACATTGATTTCATATTGTATCCGATGAGCAATTGTTTTGCTCACTCTTGCATATTTTAAAACTCATTGCGACTAAAGAAGAGAAGGTAGATGAACCTTCGTCTAGCAAAGGAAAGGGAAAAATGTGCAAGTGATGAAGACTTGTAATTTTTACTTGGATTAAGATGTTAGACTTTTATTATGATGATCTTAGACTTGGTTTTAATGAAGTTTATTTAAATTCCGCATTTGAATGATTGTATTTATGGGTTAGATAACCTGGGAGATTTTATTATGTAACCCTTTAATGGGAAAGGTTTTATTTATCCAGTTTTATTGTGATTGGGTAGTTAGGTATGAATGTTTGATTAAGTGAACACCAGATCCTGTGGGAATGAAGTACCTAGATTTGGGGGTGTCACATAATTAGAATTGAATACTAAGCATCCTAGCAAGTTGATCGATAAAAATATATAAATTTTGCATGCTAACCAACAAGTTAAATACAAGAATAACTTACATCATTATATCATAATCGAATTGAAAACAGTAATTTGATTAACAAGATAATATATTAGGAAACTTGCTCAAAGAAAATTTAAGCGCTTTCACAATTATAAAAGTAGAGTTAGAGAACTTGCCTTGCTCGTAGGCTAAACCAAATCAATACGAATCACAATATTCTATAAACATATGTCATCATGACATAATTAGTCATTACCATCTTACAAACATAACTAAAAATCGTTCATCATTTAAAATTGGATTTTTAATCACATAATCGAGTTATAACACAAGTTAATTGTTAATAACATACTTATTCATAGTATAGAAATACTAAAATCAACATTTAGCAGTCCTACTATCATCACATAACTTTTCTTAAAATTTTGTGTGCAAAAAGTACATTATAGACTATTCTCGCTAACTTTCATGTGCCATGACGCCCACGATTTACATTGTGGGTTTATGACTATGACGTGGGCATGGCACTGCATCGCAGGAGATCAAGGCTACAAGGCCGCCAAGCTTGGCGTGAACATGGTCTTCTTGCGCCTACAAAATCTATCAGAAGTCCGTGACTGCCCAATGCAAGATTCAGGAACCTCGTGACAATGACCTAACAACAACACAGAAAAAGCCAATTTTGGCCTACAAGCTCGTTTCTAACAGACTAATTAGCACATAAATCATATAGAGACTTCATGTAAACATATTTCAAAAACTTTAAACATGATTCTACCTATACAACAACATAAACAACAAAATTAACACACCCAAATTCACTATTTTTGGCTAAAACTCATTTTTTTATATTTCAATGAAAATCAAGACTGTAACTTTTGTTTTTCAACCAAAACCACTAATTAAAAGTGTCTTTATCAATGATTATACATACTCTAACAAATTAAACGATCAATTTATCAACTAAACCACTAATTCACCCTCAATTTCTACTTTAAGCTAAACAATATATTTTTATAAAAACTCTCTGTAAAAACATTTTCTTCACAAACATATACATAACCACAATGCATTGATTATAATCATATATATCCTATGAAAATAACCTTACAACACTAGTTTATCACATGAACACACATAAAATTAACAACTATATTAACACAAGAATTTTACAGAGAAATAGGAGAAAACTAAAACTAAAACTTTTAAAACTAAAAGAAATAGGAGAATACCTTGATAGAAGATGATATGGCTATTCTTTTCTACTCTCAAGCCTCTCCTTCTCCAATCTCTAGCCTTCCTTTCTCTCTTCTTTTCTTCTTTTCTTCTTTCTCTGAGTTTTCTTTCTTCTCTCTAACCTCTCTCCTCTAACATACGTCTTAACAAATAACGTATATAGATATTATATATATTAATTATATAATATAATTATAAACATAACTGATATCAGTTATGTGAATTTTGAAATCAAAAGCCATAAGGTTTGTTTGGTTACTAACTAAAAAAAATAACCCATTAATCCTAACACCCTGTTTGGTAAAACTTAAATAGATTAAAGACTTAATAGGCATTAGGCCTTGTTTGGCAAAACAGAATTAAAACTCCTTTAAGTTATTTTAATAACTACTTTATAAAAGGTTATTTGTCACACATTAATTTAATTAAATTAATCATAATAACAATTTATTAAATCACTTCATCACATAAATCAATACCACCAAAATTATAATTTCTATATAATTATAACTTTATTTAATCAACCAACACATCCTTTTTAATTACAAATTCCAATAAAAAGAATAGTAATTGAATTAATCAAAATTCTCTAACTTAATAATTAAATTAGCAAAATAATTAATTTTCCTTAATTATTTATTTAACAAATAATTAAGCACATCAATTCAAATTTGAACAATTATTTATTCAACAATAAACACATCCTTTTTTATTACAAATTCAAATTAAAATATAATAATTCATTTAATCAAAACTCTATAATTTAATAATTAAATTAAATTAGAATAAAATAATTAATTTCCTTAATTATTTATTTAATAAATAATTAACCAAATCGAATCAAATTTGAATAATTACAAATTCAACTATAAACACATCCATTAAATACTTATATAATTCAAAATATTTAATATAACAATTAAAATTTTAGAATGTTACATCATTCCTCTCTTACAAGGATTACATCCCCGAGAATCACAATTCAAACAATTCATTCGTCACATTTTCCCTACTTATAAAAAATTATGTCCCCGAATCGAAGACCTGATTAAACAAATAACTCGGGGTAATTCTTCATCATTTCATTTTTGAGTTCCCCGCGTAGCCTCTTCGACATTGTGGTTCCTCCAAATTACCTTCATGGAAGGTATCACCTTATTCCTGAGCACTTGTTCTTTCCTGTCGACTATCTGAATAGGAACCTCTTCATAGGACAAATCTTTGTCAAACTGCAATGGCTCGTACTCAATCACGTGCTTGTAATCAGGTTTATCTGGTCAAGTAATAATCGAACGCGTGAAAAACATTATGAATGTTTTGCAATTCTGGAGGTAGAGCTACCTCGTAAGCCACCTCTCCAACTTTTCGCAGCATTTCGAATGGTCCAGTAAATCTTGGACTTAGTTTCTCCTTCTTACCAAATCGAATTTTTCCCTTCCAAGGAGAAACCTTTAGGAATATGAAATCTCCTATGTCGAATACACGATCCTGTCTATATTGATTAACATATTTCTTTTGTCTATCTTGAGCAGCTATCAATCTTGTTCTGATGAGTTTGACAACCTCAGCAGTTTGTTGTACCAGTTCTGGTCCTAATAGTTGATGTTCTCCGACTTCATCCCAGCACAGTGGAGTTCTGCACTTCCTGCCGTATAATTCTTCGTTAAGCGACATGCCGATGCTAGCGTGGTAGTTGTTATTGTAGGCAAATTCCACCAATGGTAATTGTTCATCCCAGCTTCCTTTGAAATCCATTACGCATACTCTCAGCATATCTTCCAATGTCTGAATAGTTCGTTGCTTTGGCCATCTGTTTGCGGATGATATCGTCTTACTTCATTAATGGGTTCCCCATACATTCTTGTAGTCTCTTCCGGAAGTTTGATGTGAACCTCGGATCTATATCCGACAATTGACCTTTGGAACTCCATGTCTCGACCACGATCTCTTTAACATATAACTTTGCCGGTGATCAAGATTGAATCTAATCTTTATTGGCAAAAGTGTCTTGATTTTGTCAATCATCCACTATCACCCAAATCACATCGTATCCTTTCGAGTTGTTGGAAGACCTACCACAAAATCCATTGTGATATGTTCCCATTTCCATTCTGGTATCTCCAATGGTTGAAGTAACTTGCTTGGTCTTTGATGCTCGGCCTTGACTCTCTGACATGTCAAGCACTTTTGCAACGATTCTGCAATGTCTCTTTTCATATTTAGCCACCAAAATGTAGCATAAATCTTGATACATCTTCAGTACTTCTGGATGAATCGAATATCTCGAGTTATGAGCTTGGTCAAAATTTCTTCTTTAATCTACAATCTTCTAAACCCGGTTTCATCCTCGAATCTCAAAGCATTCCATCGATGATCGACCTTGTATTTCACTTCCTTTCCAAATCGACCACACTTTCTCTTATTTTTACGCATTCCTCATCCTGCGGTTGAGCGTTCTTCACTTTGTCCACCAAAGTTTGGTAGCTTTTATCTGGTACAATTTCTCATCGGATTCTTTTGGAAACTTGATTTTCAACTCTAACCTTGACATTGTTGTAATAACCTCCTCCTTATCGATTAACAACATCAACTTTTCTCTACCTTTCCTACTCAAGGCATCTGACCCACATTTGCTTTGCTGGATGATAAAAAGATCTCACAATCGTAATCTTTTATCGATTCCATCCATCTTCTTTGACGTATGCGAGTCCTTCGTGTGAAAATATACTTGAGACTTTTTATAGTGCGTGTAAATCTCATATTTCTCTCCGTAGAGATAGTGTCTCCATATCTTGAAGCAAACACAACCGCCGCCAACTCTAAATCATGAGTGGGATACCCTTTTTTCGTAATCTTTCAATTGTCTTGATGCATACGCAATGACTTGACCGCTTTTGCATAAGAACACACCTAATCCCTTGTGAAGCATCACTATACACCACAAAATTTCACTGTATTATTTGGTAATGACAACACCACGGGTGCCATACTTAGCTTCTTTTTCAATTCTTGAAACTTCCTTCACACTTCTCCGTCTAAACAAATTTTATAGATTTCCTCGTTAAATTTGTTAGCGGAATCTAACAATCTTGGAAAAATCCTGGATAAACCGTCCGTAATACCTGCTAATCCCAAGAAACTTCTCATACTTACGATGGAGTTCTGGTTGTTCCCAATTTATCACAGCTTCAACCTTTGATGGATCCACCGAAATTCCATCCTTGTCAATTACGTGCCCAAGAAATTGTACGTTCCGGTAAAATTCACATTTAGAAATTTCACATACAACTTTTCTTTTTCTTAGCATCTCCGGCGTTAGGCGTAAATGTTCCACATGTTCCTCTTGAGTTTTAGAGTACACGGAATGTCGTCGATAAACACCACCACAAACTTGTCCAAAAATAGTTTAAACACCCTGTTCATCAAACCCATGAAACGCTGCAGGGGCGTTTGTCAAACCAAAAGACATCACCAAAAATTCGTAATGGCCATACTGGGTTTGAATGTCATCTTGATTACATCCTCCTTTCTTACCTTCATTGATGGTACCCACTTCTCAAATCTATTTTAGAAATATCTAGCACCCTTGATTGATCAAACAAGTCATCTATTCTCGTGATGGATACTTGTTCTTAATAAAGTGACTTTGTTTAACTCTCTATAATCAATGTAAAGACGCATTGACCCATCCTTCTTCTTTATGAATAACACCGGTGCCCCCCGGTGACGGTGACACACTTTCACCGAATGTATTTCTTGTCCCACTCCTCAGTAGTTGTACCATCAGTTCTTTTATCTCCACCGAGCCATTCCGTCTGAGGGGCTTTCGATATCGGAGCGGTTCCTGGCACTAAGTCGATCATGAACTCGATTTCTCTATCAGTCAGAAGTCCTAACAAATCCTCTGGAAACACGTCCACAAATTCCCTAACCACTGGTATTTCTTCCGGTTTAACCGCCTTTCTTACGAGTATCGACTATGTAAGCTAAATAACCCACACAACCACGACTCAACAATTTTTTTGGCTGCGCATAATCGTGGACATCTCATTTGTCCAGGCGATTTGCTACCATTGAATACTACTTTTGGCGGAGTCATAAGGTTTTACATTTCTTTTGGTTTGTCGATTATTGCTCCATAATTGAACAACCAATCCATTCCCAAAATAACGTCAAACTCTCTAGCTTTGATCGGAATCAAATCTACCATCAAAATATTTCCTTAATGTTCACCCTACAGGTTCTTGTATACTGAACCTAACAGAAACTACTTCCTTATTCACAATTTCTATGTTTAAAGGAAATTCAATTCCTCACTAGGTAATCCTAATCTCATAGCAAATTCATCAGATATAAATGAGCAAAGTAGCACCAATCAAATAATACATAAGCATCAATATCATTGATCGGGATAATACCCGACACAACATCCTTTGATTGCACAACATCTTGCATGATCATGTTGAAGGTTACATTTGTGGCTTATTTGTTGTTGTTGGTCCCGCAATAGCCAACGCCTCCACTAGCATTTCCCTTGCTCCCATTTGTTTCACGGATCTCTTCTTGGGGCATTCCACGAGCAAAAGTGATCCTTGGATCCGCACGTGAAGCACACATTCTTCTTAACTTAAAGTGCAATTTGAGCGATGTGACCTCCAGCCACAATTGAAGCATACTGCTTCCTAACAAACACACTCCCTTATGAAACTTTCCGCATGTAAAGACATGCTTGAACTTCTTATTTTCTTTGGTTTCTTTCTTTGATTTCCGACTCCTCCATCTATGCTACGTAAGCCAAGATGACTTTCATCACAATATAAGAATGAGGATGATGACAATGATATAAGCATTAATCAAACAAAATCAAGGATAAGTATTAAAGACTTTAAATTTATCCAGAGTTTAAAAATATCCAAATTGTCAACATGATACTGCTTTGTGGAGTAAAATTCAAGAATAATATTCATGTATCAAAAATAATTTGGACAGAAAAGAAATATATTTTTCGGGTGAATAATACCCCGTGAATAGTACCCTGTGAATAGTACCTCGTGAATAATACCCCGGCATGAAAAGTGCCCCAAATACCCGAGTGAATAATATTCTAGTGAATAGTAACCCGTGAATAGTAACTCGTGAATAGTACTCCGGCATGAAAAGTGCCCCGAATACTCGAGTGAATAATATTTGAGTGAATAGTAACTGGGTGAATAGTAAACCGTAAATATTAACTCATGAATAGTATTCCGGCATGAAAAGATCAATAATTATCAAGAAAGCTCAGAATAATATTTTCATGAAAAGATACTGGATGAAACACAAATATCAAGGATATTCTACTAATTTCATGAAGTATAGAAGCAATAGTTTAACAGAATGAGGGTATAATCAGGAATATAAGACGAAATAATAGTACTCACATACTACAGAGTATAGAAGAAAATAGTATTCCTTATGAATACTGAACAAAAATAATATCCCTTACGAATACGAAAGAAATAATACCCCTTACCTCAGAAGAAAGAATAATATTTTCATGAAAAGATATTGGATGAAGCGCAAATATCAAGGATATTCTACTAATTTCACGAAGTATAGAAGCAATACTTTAACAGAATGAGGATATAATCAGGAATATGAGACGAAATAATAGTACTCACATACTACAGAGTATAGAAGAAAATATTATTCCTTATGAATACTAAATAAAAATAATATCCCTTACAAATATGAAAGAAATAATACCCCTTACCTCAAAGAAAACTAGATACTGGAATAGTGAAGTAGCAGACTTCTCTTCTTCTTTCTCTCTATAGTTTTTCTCTCTATAGCTTCTCTCTCTATAATTGCTCTTGTGAGTCTTAGTTAATTGGTGAGAATGAAAGAAGAATGAGCTTCTATTTATAGGAAAATATACATATGAGAGTGCTGAGATCGACAGGTAACGTGAGGTTACTGATTTGAATCAAACAAGATTTATAAATAGTGGATGTTACGAAGGTTTCTCCCAATGGAGTTTCAACAGATAAGTCAAAGTCTAATTTCTCTGGAGTTAAATTTAAATGTTGAGCGCAAGTAGGAGAAATAAAATAATGGGTAGAACCGGTATCTAACAAGGTATAGACTTCGCAAGAGTTTATGATTAACTAACTCGTGATAACTTTGTTCAGGTTACTCACTTTTTGAGAAGTCACGAAAAACGCTCTTTCTGAAACCACCAACTTTATCTTATCTGGGATAGCCTTTGTTGTCATCGTTCCAACTGGACTTAACTTTGCTATAGAATACATTCCACCCTTAATTGCTTCATCGCATTCCTGATCCATGATTTGAATCATTACTCTGCGATCCATATCGAATTAGGGTTGACCGCTCTGCACAGGGTAATTTTGAACTCGATGTTGGATTCTCCCAATTATTGTCCAAAAAGCGAAATCCATTTCATCTATTTTGGCCTTATTAGATCGGACGTCTTTTTCTTCAATATCAACGCGTCGTGCGGCTTCTATCCATGCATCCTCCATTTTCATTCGTTTAGTTGTTTCTTCTTTCATCAGAACTTTGATCATAGCATTCTCAGATTCCAGCTCTAATATCTTATAATCTACCAAAGAGTGCTTATGTTCAAGCATCGCAAATCGGGTAACACAATTTTGAATTGTTGCATCCCTTTGCTCCACGACCGCCTGCCGTTCTTCAGCTTGCTCTTCTAACTAATGAATACGATTTTGAAATTCTACATTTTGATCATAAAGTTCTCCTAATAAATATTCCTCCTCAGGTTCCTCTTCTTCCTCACTCTCAGCTACAACCTTTGCGACTAGCTCGGGTGCAACTATTAATTCTTCACTCACCACATGGACATCTCTAATTTATTCTTCGTCTGACATCACATTATCCTGGTTGGTGATTAGAGGTGTCTCAATGGTCGCATGTGCTCTATTGCTCATCTCAACATTCTTGAATATCATTTTCAAACACTGCCACAAAACAAGGGTTAATTGACATGCCATATATTATCCCTATACTCTGACCGACCAATTAAATACCAAATAAACTTAGGTAGGTCATACTAGCGAAGGAATTCCCCGTCTCTCCCTTCCTAGTTCTTGTCTCACATCTTAGCCAGGGATCATAAACCTGACTTTGATACCAACTGTGATGCCCCCCCAAAATAGGTATACATCACTCATCTTGAGTCGCCAAATACATGGTACAGAATACAAATAAAAACTTCTTTAATACAACTGTCGTGTAAAAATACGACAAAACATAGCTGAGTTTTTACATGAATATTGTCTCATAGACAATATCCAAACTCAAATAGAGTCCTCATTACATTTATTATCACACTAAGTAGTGAGGACTACTAAAACAACCACCTCAGACTGTCACTCCATTCCCCGACTAGTCCCGGCTACATTCTCATTTCCTAAAGAGAAGAATGAAAGCAAAAGGGTGAGCTCAACTAGCCCAGTAAGAAATATTATGACTAAGATAATCCAGAATAAATTATTGTTAGCCTTCAACCGTGTTAAACTGATAAAATACAACAAACATCAAGTTTAACTGCAGCAGAACAAGCAATCCATTAGAAGAGTCAAGTAGAGCATGATATCTACTATTTTCTATGATTTAAAAAAAAATTCATCCACCTTATCGCTGAGATTCAACTTAATAAACAAACCACATCATCGAATCATCCCTGCACTACAGGCCAAGGATGTTCATGTAATCATTAATGGTCATGATTATACCGAATAATCCTTGGTCATAATTATACCAACAACTGTCCATCAATGCACTACAGGCCAATGAGGACTTTTATCACATCATTTGTAACATTACGGGTTATGATTATACCGAATGATCCATGTTCATAATCATACCAATCAATAGTCCATCTATGCACGTAAGCCAAAGATGACTTTCATCACAATATAAGAATGAGGATGATGACAATGATATAAGCATTAATCAAACGAAATCAAGGATAATTATTAAAGACTTTAAATTTATCCAGAGTTTAAAAATATCCAAATTGTCAATATGATACTGCTTTGTGGAGTAAAATTTAAGAATAATATTCATGTATCAAAAATAATTTGGACAGAAAAGAAATATATTTTTCGGGTGAATAATACCCCGTGAATAGTACCTTGTGAATAGTACCCCGGCATGAAAAGTGTCCCAAATACCTGAGTGAATAATATTCTAGTGACTAATAACTCGTGAATAGTACTCCGGCATGAAAAGTGCCCCGAATACTCGAGTGAATAATATTTGAGTGAATAGTAACTGGGTGAATAGTAAACTGTAAATATTAACTCATGAATAGTATTCCGACATGAAAAGATCAATAATTATCAAGAAAGCTCAGAATAATATTTTCATGAAAAGATACTGGATGAAACACAAATATCAAGGATATTCTACTAATTTCACGAAGTATAGAAGCAATACTTTAATAGAATGAGGGTATAATTAGGAATATGAGACGAAATAATATTACTCACATACTATAGAGTATGGAAGAAAATATTATTCCTTATGAATACTGAACAAAAATAATATCCCTTACGACTGTTGAACGAAAATAATATTCCTTACGGATAATAAACGAATATAATATTCCTTACGAATATTAAACGAATATAATATTTTTTGTGAATATTGAACGAAATAAAATTTCTTACGAATACGAAAAATAATATCGTTAGCGAATATGAAATAAATAATACCCCTTACCTCAGAAGAAGACTGGATACTGGAATAGTAAAGTAGAAGACTTCTCTTCTTCTTTCTCTCTATAGCTTCTCTCTCTATAATTTCTCTTGTGAGTCTTAGTGAATTGGTGAGAATGAAAGAATAATGAGCTTCTATTTATAGGAAAATATAGTTTCAATAATTGCACGTTTTGGGGCTTGAAATATTACAATATAATACCTTCATCTTTTCCTCTATTTTTAATTGTCCTACAAGTATTATCAAACTTGCACCACCTCCCCTAATAGTACATCATGTGAATCAATAGTTCAATCATGTGACTCAATAGTTCTATACATGTGAAAAAATAATTTCAGTATAGTACCTTCATCTAAACCTCCATTTTTAACTTAGCCATGCAAGTATTATCAATCTTGCACCACCTTCCCTAATAGTACATGCATGTGAATCAATAGTACACACATGTGAACAAATAGTTATAAGCATGTGAATTAATAGCAATTAATTGCTCATTTATCCGATTAATTACCCGATTGGTTAATATAACCTTATCGAAATAAATGTCGATTCCACAAATACTAATAGTTCCAACATAATGGAAATATCAATTTCATCTTTAACCAACACGAATTTATTCATCATTAATATTATAACTCATAATATTGAACAACCAGATCATTCCCAAGAAAGAGGGGGCTTTCAGATAAGGATTTCTCCTATTAAGCGTTAATTAGGTGACTAAACCTCTCCTCGATGAACTTTCTAGACATCGTCAATATTGCGAATAATAATATGAATAACTTTGTCGTCTCGGTTATTGATTTAATAATATAAAATATATTATGCGAGATGATCTTGTGACAATAATTGAATTAATAATATGAGAGATATTATCGTGACAATTAATGTAGCAATAATTTAGTATAACTGAGTGACTTCTCACATAAGCATCAATAATCAATACCGTGTGCTACTATGCAACCACACATATTATTGTACTTTTACCACCGGGTAGTTCAACAGTTTAACGGTAAAACTTTCGCCGTTATTTTTATAAAAAAATATTTCTGTCATTTTCTAACTACGACAAATCTTTCATTGTGGGGTCCACCAATGATTGTGTCGTCGTACGAATATTCCCTATTATAACGAATATTCCCCGACCAATCGAATATTTTATAACAGCTTGCTTGCTCTGCCAAATTTGTAAATATTACCCATAACTATAACATTATATCATATCCACACCATAATATTCAAAAATATATTTCAAAAAAAATATTCTTCATTCATAAAAGTTGGGGTCTTACAATTTCAGGAAATATAGAAGCAGTACTTACCACAGTAAGTTTAAATTTAGGAATATGAAATGAAATAATATCTCTTACATAATATGGAATATGAAAGAAAATGATATTTCTTACGAGTATTAAAATAAAATAATATCCTTTACCTTAGTAGAAACTGGATTTGACTGGAATATCGGATATTATTCTGAGAAAATCTTGCACAAAAAGCTACACTCAAAGTATCCTTATACTCAAGAGAAATACTCACAATACTATAGAATAAGAATTTCTGATATTGTAATGGTGTGTTTAGGAAGGAGGGTTAACCTTCTTTTTATAATGCAACGGAGGGAGAAAAGTTAAGCAAGTTTGCCTAACTTTTCTTTCTCTTTTATGCCTAACTTCTCTGCCTAATTCCTTATTTTCCATATGGTTGGGCCACACTTTGAAAGCATGGCTTTGCAGGCAATCCATTCAATACCTAACTCATATTTTACAATGGTTGGGGCCCACACATTTGGAAAATAATTTGCATGATAAGCTACCACCCACCAAATTGGAAGAAAGAAGAAAACTAGCACATGGTTTTGAAAAAAATGTAGTACACCGAGTTTGAAAAACAAAGAAATATACCAAGACTCTCACCTCCACTTACCTTTAATAAATTCACATGCTTAAATATATATTATAATAATATTATTATTTAAACAATTATAATATATTATAATTGTGACGCCCCCAAAATAGGTCCAATCCACCCAACCTATTCTGAGTCGCCAAATACATGGTACAGAAACAACTACAATTTTATTATTACAATTGTCGTGCAGAATACAACAACACATATACTGTGAGTTTAAATGCCAACTGTGACTCTGGATACCAACTTGTGTCAACACCTCACATTGATACATTACATAAAGGTACAGTCAATAACTATTTTAGAAATTAAAATCTTTGGAAAATGCTCAAGAAAACATTCGTACATGGGAGGCCATGCGTCTAGGTTATGATAGATATCATATGTCCACAGAATTATCCTTGGTTGACCCAATAGACCCCAAAGAAAAATGAGAAGATATTCATTAACAGTTCATCTTTGCACTACATGCCAAAGATATTCAGCAACATGTCATCTTTTCACTACGGGCCAAAGGTATTCAACAACAGGTCATCTTTGCACTACAAACCAATGATATTCAACAACATGTCATCTTTGCACTACGGGCCAAAGATATTAATATCTCAAAGAAATATATAATCATTTCAGAATTTATATAAACAATAATTATAACCATGTTGATCAATTCACCTCTGCACTTAAGCTAACGATATTCAATTATAAATTCAATGGTCATGATCACACCAATTTGACAATTCATCTTTTGACCATCGGCCAAAGAGAACCCATAGTCACGATCATACCAATAATCTACCTATCTTTACACTCAAGTCAAAGAGAAATATCATCATTAGGGTTATAAAAATGTTATATATGATAATAAAAATAATATGATCAACAACTGCATTTAATTTCAAGAGTAAGATTCATAAATCAACGATAATTCGGTCAGAAAAAGAAACCAATTTTATCGTAAATAGTACCCGTGAATAGTAACTTGTGAATAGTAACTCATGAATAGTAACTCATAAATAGTAACTTGTGAATAGTAACTCATGAATAGTAACCCGTATTCGTATATAGTACCGTATACGTAAATAATATCATATACGTTAATAGTGTTATATACATGAATATAGTGTCGTATACGTGAATAGTAATCCCTGTCGACGTCGAGATTTTTGAGTGTCCCTTTTCGTTACTCGTTCTTTGGTGTTCTCATGTTAATGTGAGATTTGTTTGAAAAAACAAGTGAAAAAGGTCCTGACATGTATAATGTCGACGATTTGACTTTAAGAGTTAAGCCAGGTTGGTGTATTTAATTTGGTTGCACACTAACGCAAATCTAAAAGGTTTACACATTGACCCAGTGTTTTGACACTGCTAGACGGGTCTATGAAACCGAGATTCATTTTGGGTCCGGGGGCTTTATTATGCGAAGGGAAGGTGTTAGGCACCCCCCGACATCCGTGTTACTACGGTGACCGCCACTTTTCAAAGAAATTGTTATATGAATATGTGTGTATGTGTGTGTGGATCAATGTGCAATTATTTGAAAGTAGTCTGAGGCCTCGTTACTTTATATACCACAAGGTTTTAATTTTATAGAAAATTTCATTTTAACCAAGATATATCAATGAAGTTTTGTAAAGAGGTTTTTCAAACCACATGCTCAATAGGAATTGAGACCTTTTCATACTTTCATTTTATTATTAAATGTTAAAACTTTGTTTGCTTTTATTTTCGAGATCTTTAAGCATTCTAGAAAAATATATCTGTGATCTTAGAACTCCTTATGGGCATGATGACCATCTAAGGAAATTGAGATTATTTGTAAAATATACAGTTTGCTTATAGTGAAAAATGTCCATCATGGGAACCGAATCTAGATTCATAAATTGAACACAGTGATCACATGATTCCTAGAAGCTCACATGATCACGCAATTTGTATGGAAAGCGATGCAGTTATTATATATATAAAGATATAAATATATATATATATATCTGAGACATGATCAACCACCACGAAGCAACTCCATGGGGATCGAAAATGTAAATTTATAAAAGCGGTAAATATATATATATATATGGACATGATCAACCACCACGAAAGTAAACTCGTGTGGGACGAAATGTAAATAAAGTCATAAGCGATCAACTGCCACAAAGTAAACTCGAGGCCAGAGAGAATGTAAATATATATATATATATATATATATATATATATATATATATATATATATATATATATATATAAGCGATACGCCTTGGATGTGAATCTAGGCTCATCGAATATGTCTGAAACAACAATTATATATATAAGTGTATATATATATATATATGTGTGTGTGTGTGTGTGTGTGTGTGTGTGTGTGTGTGTGTGTGTGTGTGTGACCCCGAATTTTATGAAATAAAAGTATTCAATTTTTCTATTTTGGTGAATATTGAAATTGATAAAAGTTTAAAGTTATGGGTGACATTTGAAAATTTTTCAAAGTAAGTGATGATGAAGTTTTCTTTTATTAGTATTATTAATGTAATAAAATAGAAAAACTTTTTATATAAAAAGTAATACTTTTATAAAGTTATTCGTTTTATTAAAGCTAATAATAAAATCTTTTTATATAAAAAGAATACTTTTATAAAGTTATACATTTTATTAACGAATAATTAGAATATATTATATTTTATTATGCATAGTATTTGTATAGTGCTGCGTAGTGTTTGCATAGTAAAATCTTTTTATATAAAAATGAATAATTTTATAAAGTTATTCGCTTTTATTAGATTATAAATAGAATATATTATATTTTATTTAAAGATTTTGCTTTAAATATGGATAATCCGATTAAAAGTAAATCAATCCGAACCATTCATGAATTAGTTACTATTCAGGTCCATTCTTCTATAAATAGAAGCTCATTCTTTCATTATTTCTTACGAATTCACTGAAACTCTAGATAGAGAAACTATAGAGAGAGTTCTTCTTCTATAATCTTGAGTGTATTTCTTTAGAGTTTAAGGAAGCTTTGAGCGTAGTGCAAGTTTTCTTCTAGTAACTCCGATGACCATGAAATTTAAAGCGGAAGATCACGTTAACATGTAAAGAAGATCCTCTTGAAGATTTGGGAATTTTGGAGTTAAACTTGAGGTAGCTAATTTCTTAAGGAATTAATTAGAAATTGATTTTTTGAAAATAGTAAATGAATTTTAAAATTTGAGAATAATATATGTTCATTATGGGACTATATTACGCTAAATCGGAAAAGAAATATTTTTGGGACTGATTTGGTATCTTTCATGAAAATGGTTTAGTTACGAACATATGAGTTAATATAAATATGTTATGTGAAGTAACAAAGTTGGAAAATATGATTTTATGGCTTGGAAATCCTATATAAGGTATATGCATATTTTTGATGAGGGATTTAATCATCGGTGATGAAATCTTATGAGTATGACATTTTTAAATGATTAAATGCATTATTTGGTAAAGTGTAAACAATTGAAATAAATTGTTTATAAGTTTAAGAAGTGATCAAAATATTGTTATGATATTAATAATACTAGATTATGAGTGGTTGATAATATTTGGATAAATTTAAAGTCTTTAATATTTATCCTTGTTTTTGTTTGATTAATACTTATATCATTGTCATCATCCTCATGTATATATTATGTTGAAAGTCATCTGTGGCCTGTAGTGCATAGAAGGACTTGGTATGATTATGACCAGGGATTATTCGGTATAATCACGACCATAATGTTACAAATGATGTCGAAAAAGTCCTCATTGGTCGTAGTGCATTGATGGACAGTTTTTGGTATGATTATGGCTATGTATTCTCTTCGGCCAAGAGTGAAAAGATGAATTATTTTATGGCATGATCAGGACTGTTGATGAAAACACGATTATCTTTGGCCCGTTGTGCATAGATAATTTGTGGTCGTGATATTAACGAATATCCTTTTCCTGTAGTGCAGGGATGATTCGATGATGTGGATTAATTATTGAGCTGAGTCTCAGCAATGAAATATTAATTCATGGATGTGATTTAATGAATATCCTTGGCCGTAGTGCAAGAATGATTCGATGATGTGGTTTATTTATTAAGGCGAGTCTCAAAGATTATTGGTTTCTGATTTGTATATCTTTGGCTGTAGTGCAAGATGTATCGCTGGTTATTAGTTTTATAGTTGTATATCTTTGGCACTGTAGTGCAAAGATGAACTGCTTTGTTATTGGTTATCTGATTATATATCTTTGACCAGTAGTGTAAAGATGAATTTGTGAGTATGATTATGAAGCGGGAATTTTGATTTGGTATAACCATGATTTTTGATGTTTCGGTGAAGATAGGTGATGAAAATTATCTTAAATCACAGGTGCGAAAAAGAAATTCGAATCACAATTATGATTATGAGTTATTCATATAATTGTGGACAGAATTGTTAATTGATGTTATAGGATAAAATATTATAGGTGGACTTTTAACATGGAGAGATAATGGACTGATGGTCTATTTGACTCTTTAATGGATTGCTTTCGTTCATTTGCAACTATGGTTGAAAAGTTTTATCATCTACCATATGTTCTAAATCTCGATTTATTATTGACAAAAGCTATTGATAATTTAATTATCTTTAGTTATGATATTCTTTCTTGGGCTAGTTGTGCTCACCCATTTGCTTCACAATTCCTTTCGTGTAATAAGAGTGTATGGTCAATTGGCGGGGATAACGAGGGAATAGAGCGGTGAATTCATAGTCATTGAGGTTCTCCCTAAATAGTATGGAAATAATTTTATTAAGAACTTTAGATAAGTGTATTAAGTATTGTATACGTCATTTGATATTTAATTTTGGTGAAAACCGAATAGGGTGAGGTGAACCCAACTTTGAAGGTGTTTTGTCAATATCATACAAGATGTCTAATGACATACAACCTCGTGTTATCATAAGATAGGGGTTGTGCACATCCACTTCTGTTGAGTATATCTACGAGCACTACCTATATGATCTTGGAGTTTATTTGAAATATAATTTTCACTTGGAGACAGTGGAGATAGTTATATGTCAAGAGAAGACTCACCATTGGAAGGAACATGATAGTAATCTTCTCCTTTTTCTTTGGGGTCTATTGGGTCAACCAAGGATAATTCGCTGGACATATGATATCTATAATAACTTAGATTTATGGCCTCCTATGTACGAAGGTTTCCTTGAGCACTTTCCAAAGATTTTAATTTCTAAAACAGTTTTTGACTGTACCTTTATGTAACATACCATTGTATGGTTGTGGTCGAGGCACCATGAGAGTTACATACATTTGTATTAAAACTCACAGTATACATGTCGTCGTATTTTGCACGACAGTTGTATAAATGAAGTTGTAAATGATTTTTATAGTGTATTTTCTGGCGACTCAAGATGGGTGATGTATACCTATTTTGGGGGCGTCACAATATATATATAGAAGCAATTAAACACTCCAGACCGCAGTCTAGGCTTAATCGAGGCATAACTCGATAATATTAGTCCATATATGAAATATATACATATATATATATATAAGTATATATATACGTATGAAAAATAAAACCACGAACCGAAAATGCAGGCAAACACACTCACACGACTCTCAACGTGTACAACAGTGTGTGCTAATATGAGAAGAAGGCTTTATAGAATATAAGAAGGCCTATAGTGGGCTGCCAAAGTAGACTTCTATGACTTTAAATGGATAAACACTCAGCTCCCGCCGAATAAAAGATAGCTATATGTGAGCTAACTAGTGTTTAGAAGTGAGGAAACACTCAAAAGATGTGTATGTAGAGTAAAATGGACAGGGCTTCCTCGCCTTTTTCCCTCCCTCTTCTTCTTAAATGGCTAACCCCAAGGCTTGTATATATGAGCGGATGGTAGCAGGTACACTGCTGCGGCAGCGCATTAATACCTAGCCAGTTGGTGCGTGGTGCATCCGAGCCTCGCGGGTCCTGTCGTCTCGTAGTACATGCACTCATGCACTGTAATGTCCGCTCGAACTTACAGAACTTCAATCCGAGCATCCGAATGAGGTATATCTGACCTTCTTCGGACCGCTTGTGTTGAGAGTTACGCAATGACATGGATTAGAGGTTGTACGAAGTCAGGAAGAGGGGTCTATGCCCATGGTCTTCAAGCTTCAAATTCTATCCAAAGTACTGCCACGCGTAATAGTCACTCGAGATTGTCAATCCTCGGCTCTTGAAGGACATTGTTGGATGTATGTATGTATGAAGTGTTGAGACGACCTGCCATTGTCGAAGGAACAAGATGACGTTTGACTCTCATGGGGGTTATCGCATGGTTTGAGTTGAAAGTAGACGTTGCTTTCGGTTATAAATGAGATTGGACTACTTGTTGGTATGTCGTGATATCATCTTGTTGATATGGTAAGATGACGTTGTGACTCCTCACCCGGGTTATCGTCGGTTTAAGCGAAAGCGAGGCGTTGCTTTCGAGGTTCTTCTTTGAGATTGAATTTCTTTGCTTGTTTGTATGTATCATTGTCATCTGTGGATGTTCCTGTCGCCTCGCTTGTTAACTCTCGGGAGTGCGAGGTGTGTGCCCTTGACATGATGTCTGAGGTTGAAGCTGATTGCATATGTTTGAAACAAGCATTTCTGGGGTTATCGCCGGAACTGAAATGGCATCTCTTGGGGCTATCACCAAGGATGGGGTTGCTACTCCCAGTGTTTCTCTGGGATCGGGCTCCAACGTCGCGATGTTATCGCCGAGACAAAATGTCCTCTTGGTGTTGTTCTTGGGTCTTTTTGATCTGTATATCTCGGGGTTATCTCCAGATTGAAATATTTATTCCCGTGTGTTCCGGTTTGAGATGATGTTCCCAAGGGTTGTGTTACGGGTTGGGCCCGAACTTCCAAAGAGTATCCAAAATGGATGTAATTTGTCTTTCAAGGTTATCTCCAAAGACGAATCTACCCTCCTACAACGTTAGTAATATGAGTGCAGAAAATTTCGAGTGCCTACAGATGCCCCTCTTTATCATATTCATGCAATGCAAGGCATGGATATGATAAAGAATACTAGACACTTGAAATACAAGCAAGATAAACATGATGCTACATACGTCTGAACATGATGCAAATGCATGTAGAATGCATGAATGATTGTCGGGTAATCCTCATTTGGGATGACAATCGGTGATGGCTTGACATGCGATCCAAGTGTCCAAGGATGTTGGCGTTGGGGCTATCACCAAAGTCTTGAATCCTGAGACAACGGCTTATATTCCATAGAGGTACCTCTTGTGTGTAAGAGATCCGTGGGGATAAAGCTTTGTGCATTTGAGGATGTGTATAACATATTCCCTCATTACATCTGAGATTCTATCGCCAGTTTGTTGTTATCGGGGTTGCACGATCTTGGCGATGTGTGTATCACCGGATAAATTCCTACTGGATGTATTGTCAAGGCTGCTTGACCTTCATTGATGTATGTGTCAATGGTAGCATTGCGTTGTAGCCCCTGCCGAGGAAGGTTGTTTCGATGGGTTTACTTGCCATCGGCTGACATGATGTCAAGGCTGCTTGACCTTCATTGATGTGTGTATCAATGGTTGTATTGTGTTGTAACCCCTGCCGGGGATACGTAGATGCTTGAAAGATGCGTGTTGTGACCCCCGCCAGGGATATGTAGATGTTTGATAGATGTACGTTGTGACCCCTGTCGGGGATTCGTGGATGCTTGATAACTTCGGCGTTGTAACCCTCGTCGAGGATACGTCAGGGTTGCTTGACACTCATTGACGACATCGGACCTTTGTGGGGTATTGCCGAGCATGATCTGTGAAAGCTGAGCTCATTGGTATAGTATACCCTGCATTCAGGTGAATACCTTTGAGACGACGGGAGTTTAACTCTAACCAACAAGAAACCAGGATTTCAGGCTATTCCGCTCAATCGCGTAGCACTTTTATTCCTGATTTGGCCTTTTCAGCTTGTGAGACCTCCTTTGCAACTCTAACTAGAGCGAGCCAGAGGTGTGGGACCCATGTAGAAGTGCCGCAGGTATACCTGCAGGAGCCGAGGTTAGCCTGCGGTCAACCGTGCCTATGTATAGGCAACTAGTTGTTTTCATAAGTCATTTTCAAGTTGCGCAGCGAAGGAAATCCTAGAGCTCTTCTTCAGATCTGCTGAGTTTGGACAACTTTCCGCATATTCTGCCAACGTACAAGCGTTCTTCACTGTCCTGGTAACACATGCATGTATTTTTTTCCCAATTTATGTCCGTTGGAAAATGACTTATCGCATGAAATGCATTTAGACACATAGTAGTGAATATGCATGCTGATATGACTTGATAAAAAATATTCAACACAGCAAAATGTTAGTATTAAACCATGCTGAACATAATGATGTGAAAAAATTAGACTTTTGAAACAATCAAATTGGCACATTTTACTGTCATTTCTTATCATATATAAGGACAAATGAGTAAAGGTAGACAAGCAAAATAATCCTGATAATTAGACTACACTTACGGATTTTTTACTACAATGTATTGATGCAGGATGTATATGATTTGTAGTATAGGTGTCTTCTTGAATGGCCACCTAGTCATGCCTATGTGCATGTGGATAGTCCCATTTACAAAGGGGCTATGGCAAAATTTTCCCAAAATGTAGGTATTGGGTAGTCATGCATTTTTAACTCTACTGTAGATGTATGTTAAAGCAATGCATGCATGCATGTAATCATAGAATGCATTTTGAAAAGACTCCAGGTAAGAAATTACCATACCCTTTCTGAGGTGATTTGGAGACTTGTTGTCCAGATATAATGGATCCGGATCAGCTGAGTAGTTTCCGCAGGACCACTTCTGGTGTATGGAGGAGGGCTTTTGAAGAGCCTCAGCGCCGTTCTGTTAGACAGCCTCATCACTTGGCAGAGGCGGTGATACATCCTATTCGGGTTAAAGTGCTGAATGTCGAGGACGAGGAGGAGGATGCACCGATCGAGGTTCTTGCTCCTGCTGTACGTGTTCCCCGTAGGGAATTTTCAGGTATTTAAGTGGCGAACCCAGATCTTCTGGGTGACTTGAGTAAAGCATCCTTCAATATACACCACGAAAATGAGGTATGAAGTTAGATCTTTAATCTTCCTTATTTCCTATTGATGAGGAGTCAAGGAGTCTGATGTTGATCTGCATTTGATGTAGGTTCCCGACTTCACACAGCCTCAAGGAAACTGGTTTAGCATCCACTCTATGTATCAGGCCTTGCATGATGACTACAGAGCGATCGTCCATGGCTGGGGATTTTGGAGGTTCTTCTCCATTCTACCCCGTCGCTATCCCTAGGGTTACCTCAGGGCATTGTCTGAGCGGTAGTTTCACCAGACTCAGTCACTCCATTTGCTGGACTGTGAGGTGATGATGACGCCGATGGATTAGCGGTTTATCACATGTATGGAGTTTGGAGGGGAGCCGGTGCCTTGCACGATGGATATCACCTCTACTGCCGTCAGATCCTTGTTGGGAGTTCCGGCGGAGGCGCTCAAGGGCAGGACTGTTCGTACAGGTCCTTTGAGTGTAGATGCTATGAGTGGGCTGTTGAGTGAGCCTATACCCGATGATGTGAGAGTCAGGGATCGCATTCTCCGACGATTGTTCTTGATAATCATTAGGGGTTGCTTCATAGTAGATAACTCTTCTATGGTGTCCTTCGCTTTGATTAGCGCCACTCGACACGTGGACCGTATAGGAGAGTATGATTAGGGTTCTTACACCTTTGCCTATTTCCTCAGGGGAATGCGCATGCGATCGCAGGGCTTGACCGAGGCGTGGTTAGGATTCTACCCATTTCTTCTGGTGAGTGTTTCTCTTATCTTTTCCCATGTATTGGTTAAGAGTGTTGACTGACAGCAGATTTTTTCCTTTGTGTTGGCAGTTTTGAGCCTATAAGAGGCTTCCTTGTTTGCGTCATGTGAGCATGTTAGGTTTAGACACCTATCCACGAGGACGGAGATGGCATCATTCCATACTGGCGGAGGTCCCTGTTGCTGAGGGTTTCACTCATTGCCGCCTACAGTTGGGGTTATTGATAGCCGATGTCATTACATGGATTCCCTACTCTGGAGAGCATTTGGGAGTTAGTTTTGAGGATGGGTACTTTCAATTGAGTTGAGTACGTCATTTCCACCTTGATTCCTCTCTTCACAGATGGAGGATGGGAGCTCTATTTAGGAGAGCGTGCTATTAGGAGCACTACAGGAGAAATTCGTATACCGATCTTGCCTCCTGCCAGGCGTTATTGGCCTGTTTCGTAGTCACCCGTCATTGACATCCCATTAATGGGGATTAGCAGTTTGATATTGTCAGAGGGCCCCTGTTCTCAGGAGATGTTCCAGCATTGGTGGATCCCTCATACGATTGGAGCTCAGACCCGTGCCACATAGTTTATGGGGATATGGTTCCGAGATTTTCATCCGTATTATGAGGGGAAGGTCAACGACTTCGCGTCACACCATTTATCGATGGAGGATGATCCGGGTTGTATGCTGTTGGGATCGGCGAGTGAGTCGTGTTGAGTTTCTCGTCGCTTATCCGGTTGTTCTGCAGAGTATTCCGAATGGATGGAGACAGAGATCGCATCGGTTGCGGCGGTATCCACAAGTGTGGGGATTGATTACGGCGATGAGGAGCCTATAGAGGAGGTTATTATTCCCATCGATGATTTGACTGGCTGGTCGCCAAAGATTTGTGATGGATTATCCCACCACAGTGCCATCATTACTTAGTATTCGACACAACATTTGGGAGCGAGCTTACATCCGATGACCTATGAGAGAGATCGGGGCTAAAACGCGATGTTGACATCTCTTGATGAGAGAGATACCACTCTGTTGGAGAGGGATGAGTCTAGATCATCCAGGGATGTATTGATAGTGGAGCAGGATGCCGCCTTATCTGCTAGGGATGTGGCCATTCTTGTGACAAAGACTTCAAAGTGAGATCCTGTGTTGTCGGTCTTATTGTAACGACCAGGTGCTTACATTTATGAGCATTATGCCACCAGGCAGTTAGCCTCTGATCTGTTAGTTCGTGTAGATACCCTTGGGCAGGAGCTTACAGTGCTTCATCCATCTTCAGAGAGGGATGCTATGTTAGATCTGATAGTCCGCATACACACAGACCTGTAGATAGCTTTGTATTTTCCTGCACAGACTAGCTTAGCCATTTTATCATGTACAACATAGATGTATATATCAAACAGTATTATATATGGCAGGGAAATATATTTTGATTCACTTCTCTCTTAGTTATGCCTTGATACTTTCTTGATGTTTGCATGTTTCTTCAGGGCCTTGTGATCTTGATGCATTCTGAACTTATCCTTGATAGATGGACATTGAGTCGTCGCAAGATCTCTCAGAACGGATCACTGATTTCTATAAATCCCTACCATCTTTGGTGTCTTAGGACTGGTATCTATATGGAAATGTGGAGAGGAGGGTAGTTTCTTCCTCTTTGAGATTGACCGCACCACAGATGGTCTCCAGTACTTCTATTTGTGAGAAGCCTGGTTAATTCCATCTCTTATGGGTTGGTATTGCTCTTTGAGGCACGATCGCAACTTAGATGGTCACCGAATCTTCTATTTGTGAGAAGAGGTTGGGTAATTCCATCCCTTTGATCTGAAACCGATGAAATGGGGTGAATTGAAGATTGATCCTAGTACCATGTGACAAATATATTGTTCTGGTAGGGGTTAGACTGCACCATGAATGGCTGCCTACGTACACCTATTGAAGAGGAGATCAAGTCTGCATAGTTTGAACCTAGTGTAGGAGGTTCACGCTGAATGTGGAAGGCAGATGGGTGTAGAAGTATTTTTATTATTTTTGTTGTTTTGTAGAGAAAGGGTAGAAATGTTTTTGTTGTTTTTCTTTATTGCGACCGGGCCATAGAGAATATGGTTGCCTACGTCGACGTAGTTCGCCCCTCAGGACGAATTAAAGGTGAAGAGAAGTGTGAATCCCATGTGCAGGCTATATTGCGGGGAAAAGAAAGTTTAATCCCATAATGGGGACAAACTACAAGTGTGTAAAAAGTTTGATCCCGTCCTCAGGACAAACTGCAGGCGTAGAAAAGTTTAATCCCGTCTTCAGGATAAACTGTAGGTGTGCAAGGTTCAATCCCGTCTTCAGGATAACCGAAATTGTGAGAGGTTAAATCCCATCTTCAGGATAACCGAGATTGTATGAAAGGTTTGAAATGAAGTAAAAACCCGACTGCTAGCTTGAAGTGTATGTTTCCTTGAGGGGCAGAAGAATATGTTGAAAGGAAAGGGTTCAAAACCGGAATGACTGGTGATTTGAGGATCAAAACCAGGATGTTTGTTTGATGGTAACTTCAGACATAGTACCGTTTCACGGTGTTCGAGTTGATAAGCTGTGGAAATTCATCGCCGTCCATTTCCTGCAATCTGAGAGCACCTCCTGTCAATACTTCCTTGTCAACAAATGGGCCTTCCCAGTTAGGAGCGAATTTTCCCTTAGATTAATCTTGGTTGTCAATGAAATGATCTTCTTCAAAACCAAGTCATGTTGTTTGAATTGTCGTAGTCGGACTTTTTTGTTGTAGGATCGTGCGATCCTTTGCTGATATAACTGACCATGGAAGATTTTCGTGGTTCTCCTTTCGT
This sequence comes from Panax ginseng, assembly GCA_020205605.1. Taxonomy (NCBI): domain Eukaryota; kingdom Viridiplantae; phylum Streptophyta; class Magnoliopsida; order Apiales; family Araliaceae; genus Panax; species Panax ginseng. The sequence goes on from CM035131.1 coordinate 142,043,297, forward strand.
CTATTAGAGACAATTGGTGATACCTATCTTGTACCCATTGGTCTTCATCCAACTGAGTATCCATCAATACTCTGAGGGATTCCATTTCCACTTTTATGGGGAGCACTGCTTCCATCCCATAGACTAATGAGTAGGGGGTTGCCCCAGTGGAAGTTCGCATGGAAGTTCTGTAGGCTAATAAAGTCAGAGGCAAGAGGTCAGGCCATCCTTTATGATTGGTGGACATTTTTTGCATGATCTTCTTGATGTTTTTATTAGCCACTTCAACAACACAATTCATCTTTGGACGGTAGATGACGGAGTTGAGATGTTTGATATGGAATTTTCTGCATAACTCTTCCATCATTTTGTTGTTGAGGTTCTTAGCATTGTCTGACACAATGACCTCTGGTTGTCCATATCGACAAATGACATTGTTTCTGATGAAAATCATGATAACTTCTTTAGTGACCTTGGGGAAGGATGCTGCTTCTACCCATTTGGTGAAGTAGTCGATCATGGTGAATATGAATCGATGTCCATTACTGGCTTTGGGCTCGATGGGTCCGATCATGTCCATTCCACACATTGAGAAGGGCCATGGCGAACTCATATTGTGGAGTTCCCTTGGAGGGGCATGGATAGCATTCCCATGAATCTGGCATTGATAGCACCTCTTGACGTGATCATCACAGTCAGCTTTGAGTGTAAGCCAATAATGTCCCATTCTGAGAATTTTCTTGATAAGTAAGGGGCCGCTCATGTGTGGGCCATATACTCCACCATGGATCTCATCCATGAGTCTCTGAGCTTAGTCTTTGTCTAGACATCTGAGGAGACCTAATCCTGCATCTCTTTTGTAGAGTGCATCACAGTCGATGAATCCGCCTCTTCCCAGTTAGGCTCGCCTCAGGTGGGTGTAGATCCATCTCGTAGATACTCCTTGATGCTTTGATACCAAGGGTTGTGGATGGGAGGTAGCTCATCCGATACTTCTCTAACGTAATTCCCATAGACTGGGGCTCTTTGCAGAGTAAATGTGATGCTTGGCATGTTTTCCTTGTCCGGTATATAAACCAAGGGGGCCAACGTTGCTAATGCATCTGCAAAGTCATTCCTATTACGAGGAATGTGTAGAAAGGAGATTTCTTCGAACTCTAAAGCCATCTCAAAAACTTGTCAATGGTAAAGGCAAAGAAATGTAATTCTTTGGTTTGATAGATTCCTGTGGATTGCTTGATTACCAATTCGGAATCCCCAAAGACAGTTAACCGCTTGATGCCCATTGAACGGGCAAGTTTTAACCCCATGATACAGCCTTCATACTCAGCTGTGTTGTTGGTGCTGATAAACTACAATTTGACGACACCCATTCTGAGTCGCCAAATACATGGTACAGAAATAACTACAACTTTATTAATACAATTGTCGTGCAAAATACGACAACACATAAACTGTGAGTTTAAAAACAAATATTGTCTTCTAGATAATATCAACACTTAAATAAGTCCTCATTACAATTATTGATACACTATTTTACAAAATAGTGAGGACTACTAAAACGACTTTCTAGAACCTTCATTCCATACCCCGACTAGTACTCGCTACATTCTCGCCTCCTGAGAAGAAAAATGGAACAAAAAGGAAAAGGGTGAGCTCAACTAGCCCAGTAAAGAATGTTATGACTAAGATAATATAGAACAATTTATCGTTAGTCCTCAACAGGAAAAAATCTGATAGAATACAATAGACAATAAGTTTTAAATCAATATTCACTACGGAAATAATAATTCATTAGAAGAGTTACGTAGAGAATGAAATCTACTTTCTTCTATGAATTTAAAAGTTTTTCATCAATATTTTATCCCTGTAACATCAATCAATAAACATCTTGAATCAAATATTCATCTTTGCACTACAGGCCAAATATATTCATCAGTTGGTCATGTTCATCTCAACACATGTACATCTTTGCACTACGAGCCAAAGATATTTAAAAGAAAATCATTAATCTTTGCACTACAGGCCAAAGATATTCAGTAATATCATCATTTAGGACTGAGGATGATGAAAAATATTTTAAAGAAAACGAATCCAGTGAAACAAAAGAACAAATATTAAGGATTCATACTTTAAACAATCCAAGTTCAAAAATACTTCGTAAATAATCATAGTGAAGTAAAATTCAAGAATGATCAAAACATGGATACAATCAAAGCTAGTATCCATAATAGATATCATGGACAAAAAATGAAAATTTAATTTTTCTGTGAATAAAGGTCGTATTCGTGAATAAGTCAGATAATGTGAATAATGTCGTCGATATGTGAATAAGAACTCCCGACACTAAAAGACAAGAATTTCACAAAATAATTCTTACCAATATTCCGGCATAATGATATTAAAAGAAATAATATCATTTTTAAAAAAATATAGCATCCCTTACCTCGAAAAGACAGTACTTCTGACTGGAATATTGGATATAGTGTTGAAGGGAACTTGCACCGTATAGAAACACTCAAAGTATCAAAATACTCACAAGAATACGCTCGATAATATAGAGAGAGAAAACTTGTTTCTGGTGTGATTTTCAATTCTAACCTAAGCACCCTATTTATGAAAAAATGCTTAGAACACCAAAGCTGAAAATTTTAATAAAATATTAATATATAATAAAATTTTCCTACGCCCACTTAGACTTCTGAATTCAACATGTTTACAACACTTGTGGGGTCCACCAAATGTAAGAAAAACGTTTTTATTAAAAAAATTTATTAAAAACTTCAAAATTCAATTATTCCGGAACTTCAATACCTCATAAAAAATAGCCCTTTTATCAGAAAAATTCAAATCTTATGTCCATTTCATAGGAAATTTAATTCTCTACAACTTTGTAAGTTTAAGCTTTTCCAAATTCCAACTAGAAATTGACCAAAATCCACATACGGACGATTTTACAAGCTATAATCAAATTTCAGTCAAGAAAAGGGGCTCACCGACATGTTTAACATGTTTTTAACATTTATTGTAACAAAAATACTCTTCCTCCTCATTTATTCATATATCCCACATTCATTGTAAAAAATATCACCATTATTATATTATTAAAATGAATTATTTTATCAAAAAAGATAAAATATAAATATTTCAACAATTATCACTTTAAAATTTTCTCCATCTATATCCACATAAAATGAATATTTTTCTTATCATATAAATCAATAATTAATTATTCACAAATAATATTACAGAATCACAATATCGACAACCAGGCCGTTTTCAGGAAAGAGGGGGCTTTCCAATAGGGATTTCTCCTTACTAGTGCGCAATTAGGTAACCAAACCTCTCCTTAGACAGAACTTTCTAGACATTGTCAATAATGCTATCTAAGAATATTATTCAAATAATATGAATTATTTATTTGATAATAAAAAATACTATGTAGTGACAATTATTGAAACAAAAATAATATAAAATATCAACGTAGAAATTATTGAATCAATAAAATAAAATATTGAATAGTAATTACTATAACAATTATTGAGTAGTGCCTTCTCACGTAAGAATCAATAATTGGTGCAATACCGTGTGCTACTGTGTTTTAACCACCGGGTATTCCAACAATAATAACGGTAACAACTACGCCATTTTTTATAAATAACTTATACTTGTCATTTTCTTCATCCAATCGCTTTCCGTTATGGGGCCCACACAAGGCTGTGCCGTCGTACGAATATTCCCCGATAGTAGAAATATTCCATGACCAAATGAATATTCCCCGACAACAATGAATATTTTATAACCACTTGCTTATTTGAAATATTTGCGCATTTTACCCATAACTAACCACATTAATCAAATCAACCCTTACTATTTCAAAATAATAAATAGGGGAAATTTAATTTCATTAATAATAAGTTGGGGTCTTACAACCTCCCCTCCTTATGAAATTTCATCCTCGAAATTGACATACGTACCTGGTGTTTCGAAAAGGTGAGGATACCTCGCTTTCATTTTTGTTTCCAACTCCCAGGTCATTTCCTCAATAGCATGGTTCCTCCACAAAACTTTAACTTGTGGTATGACCTTTGTGTGTAAGACATGCTCCTTCCTATCCAAGATCTTAACCTTTGTACCTCTTCATACGTAAGGTCTTCGGCTATCTCGTCCGATTCTAACTTAATAACGTGGTTCGGGTTTTTCACATATTTACGTAGCACAGATATGTGAAAAACATTATGAACACGAGACATACTTGGAGGTAAGGCGAGTCTATAGGTTATTTTTCCTACTCGGTCAAGAATCTGAAATGGACCAATAAATCGTGGATTGAGCTTTCCTCTTTTCCCAAATCTTGTAACTCCCTTCCATGGAGCAACACGCAACAAGACATGATCCCCAATACTAAATTCCACGTCCTTTCGATGAAGATCCGCATAATTCTTTTATCGATCTTGTGCCGTTTGTATACGTTGTCAAATCATTTAGATCTTTTTTGTAGTCATACGTACCAACTCTGGTCCCAACAATGTTGCTTCACTCACCTCATCCCAACATACTGGAATTATTACAAGCTTATAATTAATGTTTTGACTGATAATAAATTATCTAAGATAATTGTTAAGTGTTCAGGCAGAGTTTAATTAAACTTAGACTCGAGAAAAGTCTGACTAGACCGTCGGGATGTTAGAATTGTACCGAACTCAATTCGGACTGCAATAGTTTGACTTGAGGCTAGGTGTTATGTGTTGTATAGACTGATAGGGTTATGTGTTATGTGTTTAGGTTATTTTTAAATACTGTGATGATATTATTCTAACTTAGAAATACATATTATTAATAATAGGTCTTCAGACAAAGCTTATTAAATTGCATAGCGGTAATCAATGGTTCAGGCAAGTTTTTCTTAACTCTACTAAGAGTTGTTTCATTCGGATATGCTTATGGTCAATCATTGCTGATTGCCATGTAAAATTGTACTCTGTACATATTGCATGTATAATTCAGGTATGAAAGGCTGATCACCTTCATTACCAGTTGGTCCAGCTATATTTGTTCATGTTTAATACTTGTTCAGTCAAAAGTTTGTTCGTGCTAATTCACAACTATATTAATGAATTATAGTCAGCTTATTATTCAGACTCTTTCAATCATGATATATCCTTATATAAATTTAAACTTGTTGGGCAACTTTCATGCTCACTCTTGCTATATCATGATAAACATTGCAGATAAGGCGAATGCGTTCGGATCTGTGAAAAGGTTAATGCCAAGTTCAAATTTTGGGATAAAATGTCAAACTAATTTGTAATAGTATAGTTTGATAATAATGTTAGGTGTTAGATAGTTTATGAATTGTATATAAGTTAAGGTTACTCGATTTTGGGGAATAGTGTGTAAAGTGTATTGTATAAACAATTTATGTTTATATCTTCCGCAATAGTTATAGAATGATTGAACCGAATCCGCGGTGATTTGGGACCCGGATTTGGGGCTCTCACAACTATTCACTCAAATATTATTTACTCGGGTATTCGGGGCACTTTTCATGTCGGAGTACTATTCACGAGTTACTATTCACAGGTTACTATTCACCCAATTACTATTCATCCGAATATTATTCACTCGGGTATTTGGGGTACTTTTCATGTCAGGGTACTATTCACAAGGTACTATTCATAGTGTACTATTCATGGGGTATACTATTTGTGACGCCCCCAAAATAGGTACACATCACCCATCTTGGGTCGTCAGATACAAGGTACTGAATACAAATACAAACTAATTATACAACAGTCGTGTAAAATATGACAAAACTTAAATTGAGAGTTTTAATAAGAATATTGTCATATAGACAATATCCACACTCAAAAGAGTCCTCAATACATTTATTGTCATACTATTTAACAGAATAGTGAGGACTACTAATACTATCATCTGGACCGTCACTCCGTTCCCCGACTAGTCCCGGCTATGTTCTCATTTCCTGAAGAGAACAGTAAAAGAAAGGGGTGAGCTCAACTAGCCCAGTAAGAAATATTATGACTAAGATAATGCAAAATAAATTATCATTAGTCTTCAACAATGTTAAACTGATAAAATACAATAGACATCAAGTTTAACTGTAGCGAAATAAGCAATCCATTAAAAGAGTCAAGTAGAGCATGATATCTACTATCTTCTATGATTTAAAATATTTTCATCAATTTTTATCGCTGAGACTCAGCTTAATAAATAAACCACATCATCGAGTCATCCCTGCTTTACGGGCCAAGGATATTCATTAAATCAATCGTCATGACTATACCGAATAATCCCTTGTCATAATCATACCAAAAATTGTCCGTCAATACACTACAGGCCACTGAGGACTTTTACCACATCATTTATAACATTACAAGTCATGATTATACCGAAAAATCCCTGGTCATAATCATACCAAGTCCATCTATGCACGTAAGCCAAAGATGACTTTCATCACAATATAAGCATGAAGATGATGACAATGACATAATAATTCAATAAAACAAGTTCAAGAATAAATTTTAAAGATTTATAAGTTAATTTATCCTGAACTCAATAATGTCCAAATTGTCAACATGATACTGCTTTGTGGAGTAAAATTCAAGAATGCTCAAAAAAATATTTCCATGAAAAAATACTAGATGAAGCGCAAATATCAAGGATATTCCACTAATTTCATGGAGTATAGAAGCCAAAATTTTAACCAAATGAGTATCATAAAATATATGAAACTGCAATGGCTTTTCACCTGCCATGCGGTAATCCACGTAGACAGATCATTTCCATAATTTAATAAGAAATGAATACGAAGGGTCATTCACCATGCATGTGGTAATCCACATAGACAGGTTATTCCAACAGAATAATAAAGAATGGAATAGCAGGAGACTTCACCATACATGCGATAGACCGCATAGATAGGATATTCCAACAAAATAATAAATAATGGAACCAGGTCATGTGTAAATGCACAGACAGGATATTCCAACAGAGTAATAGAGAATGGAATAACAAAAGACTTCACCAGGCATGTGATAAATCTCACAGACAGGTTATTCCAATAGAATAATAAATAATGGAACCGAATTGCGTGCATAATGCATGCCGATGGAGATATTCTAACGTATAATAAAGAATGGAATAATAGAAGAATTTCACCACGTATGCAGATTGTTCAGATATACACTGAGTTATTCCAATGTAATAATAAGGAATGGAATAACATAAGAATTTCACCATGTATGTGGTATTAGATATACTGAAGTTATTCCAATGTAATAATAAGGAATGGAATAATGTAAGAATTTCACTATGTATGTGGTACTTCACATATACAAAGTTATTCCAACGAATAATAAAGAATGGAATAATGTAAGAATTTCACCATGTATGCGTAGATTGCATATACAAAGTTATTCCAATAGAATAATAAGGAATGGAATAATGTAAGTTTTCTTCTTGAATACGAAAGAAATAATACCCCTTACGGGTACAACAAATAATATCCCTTACCTTATAAAGAAGAGTACTCCGACGGGTAGGGTTGGGATATACTTGAAGAAAACTTACACTACGCTCAAAGCTTCTTAAAACTCTAAAGAAATACGCTCAAGATTATAGAAGAGAATTCTCTGAATTTCTGGTGTGATTTCAATTCTAACTAAGCATCCTATTTATAGGAAAATAGAAAGGATACTATGCAATAAAATATAATGTAAAATATATATATATATATATATATATATATATATATATTTATATATTTTATTTAAAATCTAATAAAACAATTAACTTTATAAAAATATTCTGCTTTATATAAAAAGATTTTACTATACAAACACTATGCAAGTACTATACAAACACTATGCATAATAAAATATATTATATTCTAATTATTGTCTAATAAAACAAATAACTTTATAAAAGTATTCTTTTATATAAAAAAGATACTATGCAAAAAAATTATGCATAATAAAATATATTATATTCTAATTATTGTCTAATAAAACAAATAACTTTATAAAAGTATTACATTTTATATAAAAAGCTTTTCCATTTTATTACATTAATAATACTAATAAAACAAAATTTATATTATATATATATATATATATAAAACTTCGTGACTTCATAAAAGACACCTCAATATATTTAACAACATTTATCATCATTGTTATAATTCACAATATTAATCGACTGTGTCGTTCCTCGGAAAGAGGGGCTTTCGATAAGGATTTCTCCCAATTGGCATACGCAATTAGGTGACCAAACCTCTCCTCAGCGTAACTTCTAGACATCGTTAATATTGCAAATAATAATATTAATAACTTTGTTATCTCAAGTATTGATTTAATAATATATAAAATATCGACAAATAATTGAATCAAATAACGTGAGATACTATGCAACAATTCATCGTAAAAATAATTGAACAAAATGAGTGACTTCTCACGTAAGATCAATAATCAATACCGTGTGCTACTATGCAACCACGCCAGACATCAGCACTTTTTAACACCGTGTTTCAAATAAATAATGGTAAAACTTCCGCCGTTATTTTCATAAAAAATATTTTTGTCGCTTTCTCAATCCGATAATAATTACATTGGGTCCACTAATGATTGTGTCGTCGCATTTAATATTCCCCGTTAAAACGAATATTCCCCACCAATCGAAAATTATATAACAACTTGCATACTTTTCAAAATTTCTAAATATTACCCACAACTATAACATTATATCAAATTTACTCCATAATATTCAAAAATAATATTTATTGAAAATTCATCTTTATTCATAAAAGTTGGGGTCTTACAACCTCCCCTTTTTATGAAATTTCACCCTCAAAATTAGGGTACATACCTGGTATGTTGAAGAGGTAAGGATATCTTGATTTTATTTCAGATTCTAACTCCCAGGTCATTTCCTCAACATCGTGGTTTCTCCACAAAACCTTGACTTGAGGTATAACCTTGGAACGTAGAATATGTTCCTTCTTATCCAAGATTTGAACAGGAATCTCTTCATACGTTAAATCTTCCGCTATTTCTTCTGGTTCTAACTCAATAATGTGGTTCGGGTCTTTCACATATTTACGTAACATGGATATATGAAAAACGTTATGAACACGAGACATACTTGGTGGTAAAGCGAGTCTATAGGCCACAGTTCATACTCAATCGAGGATTAAAAATGGGCCAATGAATCGAGGATTGAGCTTTCCTCTCTTTCCAAATCTCGTAACTCCTTTCCATGGAGCAACACGTAACAACACATGATCTCCAATATCAAATTCCACATCCTTTCGATGAAGATCAGCATAACTCTTTTGTCGATCTTGTGAGGTTTTTATACGTTGTCGGATCGTTTGAATCTTTTCTGTAGTCATACGTACTAACTCCAGTCCCAACAACGTTGCTTCACCTACCTCACCCCAGCATACTGGAGAACGACACTTTTTTCCATACAACGCTTCGAATGGAGCCATGCCAATACTTGCTTGATAGCCGTTGTAGGAAAACTCCACCAACTGAAGAACTTGTCTCAACTTCCCTTGAAGTCAAGGACACGAGTCTTAATAAATCTTCAAGAGTTTGAATAGTCCTCTCGATTGTCCGTCCGTCGAGGATGATATGCCAACTAAATCGTAAATTCGTGCCCATAGCTTTTTGCAAACTAACCCAAAATCTTGAAGTGAATCTTGGGTCTCGATCAGAAACTATGGATACTGGCATACCATGCAGTCTTACAATCTCGTTTATGTACATACGAGCAAGACGTTCAAGTGTATAAGTTTCTCGTATTGGTAAGAAGTGAGCAAACTTGGTCAATCTATTAACAATAACCCAAATTGCATTTATGCCATGAGAAACCTTGGGAAGACCAGTAACGAAATCCATGGTAATGTGCTCTCACTTCCATTCTGGAATTTTAAGTGGTTGCAATGGACCTTTTGGTACTTTATGCTCTGCCTTGACTCATTGACAAGTTATACACCTGTAGATAAACAACGTTATCTCTCTCTTCATATTGCTCCACCAAAATGCATGACGAAGATCACGATACATTTTGGTACTCCTAGGATGGATTGCAAATGGTGTGTTGTGTGCCTCCATCATGATTTTATAGTTTAAATCAGGGTCGTTAGAACAGAAAATCCGGAGTTGACTCAAGTATTCCTTCTTCATCGATTCTTTCTTCCGCATAGCACCTTCTTGCACTTTCTTCCTCATACGCATCGGCTCCAGTGTCTCAGAGCTTGAGCAGCTTTAACTTTATCAATTAAAGTCGGTTCTACTCATATATTCGCCATCATCACATGGGTCCCTAGAGTCTTTAACTCTATCTCCATCCTTTGTAAGTCATACAAAATGGGCCTTTGCGTTGACAATATTACACTCGTACCCGCATATAATCTTCTACTCAATGCGTCAGCTACCATGTTCACTTTTTCAGGGTGGTATTGGATGGTATGATTATAATCTTTCAACAATTCAAGCCAACGTCGTTGTCGCATTTTGAGTTCCTTTTGAGTGAAGAAGTATTTGAGGTTTTTATGATCCGTAAATATCTCCACTTTCTCCCCATACAAGTAATGCCTCAAAATTTGAAGTGCGAAGACAATAGCTTCCAACTCTAGATCATGAGTAGGATAATTCCTCTCATATTCTTTGAGTTGCCGAGAGGCATAGGCTATGACTTTCCCATGTTGCATGAGAACACATCCTAACCCTTTTCCCGAAGCATCACTGTAGATGACAAATCCCTCCGAGCCAGATGGTATTATCAGAACAGGTGCTGAAATGAGTCTTCTCTTGAGTTCTTGAAAACTCTTCTCACATTTTTCACTCCAACCAAACTTTGTATCTTTTCGAGTCAGCTGAGTTAATGGAGTAACGATTCGAGAAAATCCTTCCACGAATCTCTGATAATAACCAGCTAAACCGAGAAAGCTATATACTTCGGCCACTGATTTAGGTTGCTCCCAGCTTTGAATTGGTTCAATCTTTTCTGGGTCAACAAATATTCCATGACTTGATACTACGTGCCCAAGGAATGCTACTTCCTCAAGCCATAACTCACATTTCTTCAACTTGGCATAAATCTTGTTTTCATGAAGCTTTTGGAGTATCAGCCTCAAGTGTTGCTCATGATCTTCATGGCTTTTGGAATATATGAGAATGTCATCAATAAAGACGACCACAAAGTGATCCAAATATTCCTTGAATACTCGGTTCATCATATCCATGAAGGCAGCAGGAGCATTAGTCAATCCCAAAGACATGACTAGGAATTCATAATGCCCGTACCGAGTTCTGAAAGCCATCATTGGAATGTCATCGGTTCTAATCTTCAATTGGTGATATCCTGAACAAAGATCAATCTTTGAAAAAAATTTGGCGCCTTGCAACTGGTCAAACAGGTCATCAATGCGAGGCAATGGATATCTATTTTTGATAGTGACATGGTTTAACTCCTAATAATCAATACAAAGTCGCATACTCTCATCTTTCTTCTTCACGAATAGAATAGGAGCACCCCAAGGAGACGTACTAGGATGAATGAAACTGATGTCTAACAATTCCTGCAGTTGGGTCTTTAACTCCTGAAGTTCAATAGGAGCCATTTGATATGGAGCTTTGGAAATGGGTTTTGTACCGGGTTCAAGGTCGATACAAAATTCAATTTCACGCTCTGGGGGTAGGCCAGGAAGTTCTTCCGGGAATACGTCAGGAAATTCATTAACAATTGAAATATCATTCAAAACTGACGTATTTTTATTTAGATCCGTGACATGAGCTAAGAAAGCTTGACATTCGTTTTTCAATAAACGAATAGCTTTATGGCTTGAGATGACAATGATGGATTTTAATGGTTTGGTTGCTTGAATTCGCATAATAGGTTGGTTAGGAATATGAAAGCTAACAACCTTACGAAAATAATCAATTTTTGCATGATGAGTAGTTAACCAATCAATCCCTAGAATCACATCAAATGCAAGTATTTTCAAAGAAATAAGATCTATAGGTAATGTGCGGTTACCGATTTGAATCAAACAAGACTTATAAACCGTGGATGTAATGAAGGTTTCTCCCAACGGAGTTTCAATAGATAAATCAAAGTCTAATTTCTCCGGAGTCAAATTTAAACGTTGAGCACAAGTAGGAGAAATAAAAGAATGGGTAGAACCGGTATCAAATAAAGTATAAACTTCGCTAGAGTTTATGATTAGCTTACTCGTGATCACCTCGTTCAGATTCCTCGCTTTTTGGGAGGTTACGACAAACGCTCTCCTTGAACTACTAGGTTTTGTCTTATCTGGACACCCTTAGATGCCTCCATCCCAAATTGGACTTGACTTTGGTGAACGACAAAAAATCGGGCTAGGTGACCTTCTTTTCACAATTGTAACATGCTTTGACTGCATCGTGCAGTTTGGACTTATGTGTCCTTCCCCTCCACATTTGTAACATACGACCATCGGTCGTTCTCCTTCCTTAACAAATGCGTGGTCTTTGGTCTTTGACGCCATTCCATCTTTCTTTAACCTTCTTCTTGAACTTTTCACTCCTATTGTCTTGGCCATGATTACCACCAAGTGGTTATCATTTCGCATGTTGATTCCTCCACGTTTGTTGTCACTTCTTCGATGATCGCTACCAACGGTATTATTATTATTGACTTGTCGTTTACTCTCTCTCTTGGTTGGGTTGACTCATTATCGCGCTTCTAATAATTGAGCCCTATTCACAACATCTGAATACAAACACAGTTTATGAGAGATAAGGTATTGACGTATCTCGGGTTTCAAACCTTTTAGAAAAATCCGCGTCATTCTCTCCTCATTATCAACCAAATGGGATGCAAACCGAGACAACTCGGCAAACTTAGCTTCGTACTGCACCACGATCATATTGTTTTGCTCAAGCTTGATGAACTCCACCTCCTTCATGTGACGAATTGTTTCAGGAAAGTACTTGTCGTTGAACAATTCTTGGAACTTCTCCCAAGACATCTTGAGTGCGGCAGGTTGAGTACGCTTTACAGATTCCCACTAGTAATCTGCCTCTGCATGCAACATGAAGGTGGCAAAGGGAACCTTTTGTTCCTCGGAGCATTTCAAGACATCAAATATCTTGTTGATCTGTTTTATCCACGTCTCCCCCTTAAGTGGTTTTGGCTCTCCAAAAAACTCCGGTGGTCCCAGCTCCTTGAACTGCTTAGCGGTGACCGTCCGAGAGTTGTCAGTGTTTCCACCTTCATTTTGGACAGAAGGCGCTCTCGCCTGATGTTGCATAAATTGCATAAAGCCGTTGAACATCCCATCGTTCACCATTCCATTGGTGTTATTGTTTTTATGAGAATTATTGTCTTCCTGTTGCACATTACCTTGGGCATTGATCGTTGGTGACTCAACGGTCTCATATGCTTCATTGCTTATCTCAACATTTTTCAAATGCCATTTTCAAATACTGCCACAAAAAAAGGGTTAATTAACATATCACATATTATCTCTATACTCTGACCGACCAATTAAATACCAAATAAACTTAGGTAGGTCATACTAGCGAAGGAATTCCCCGTCTCTCCCCTCCTAGTTCTTCTCTCACATCTCACCAGTAGATCATATCCCTAAGCTTTGATACCAATTAATGGCGACGCCCCCAAAATAGGTACACATCACCCATCTTGGGTCGCCGATGGATAAGGTAATCAATATAAATACAAACAAATTATACAACAGTCGTGTAAAATACGACAAAACATAATTTGAGAGTTTTAATAAGAATATTGTTATCTAAACAATATCCACACTCAATAGAGTCCTCAATACATTTATTGTCACACTATTTAACAGAATAGTGAGGACTACTAATACTATCATCCTGATCACACTCTGCTCCCGACTACTAGTCCCGCCACGTTCTCATTTCACGAAGAGAACAAAGAAAGAAAGGGACTAGCCCAAGAAAAAATATTATGACTAAGATAATGCGAATAAATTATCATTAGTCTTCAATAATGTTAAACTGATAAAATACAATAGACATCAAGTTTAACTGCAGCGGAATAAGCAATCCATTAGAAGAGTCAAGTAGAGCATGATATCTACTATCTTCTATGATTTAAAATGCTTTCATCAATTTTTATCGCTGAGACTCAGCTTAATAAATAAATCACATCATCGAGTCATCCCCGCCACTTTGGGCAAGGATATTCATTAAATTATCAATGGTCATGACTATACCGAATAATCCTGTTCATAATCATACCAAAAATCATCCACAATACACTACTGAAAGCCACTCGAGGACTTTTACCACATCATTTATAACATTACGGTCATGATTATACCGAATAATCCCTGGTCATAATCATACCAAATCCATCTATGCACGTAAGCCAAAGATGACTTTCATCACAATATAAGCATGAGGATGATGACAATGACATAATAATTCAATAAAACAAGTTCAAAAATAAATTTTAAAGATTTATAAGTTAATTTATCCTGAACTCAGTAATGTCCAAATTGTCAACATGATACTGCTTTGTGGAGTAAAATTCAAGAATGCTCAGAAGAATATTTCCATGAAAAGATACTAGATGAAGTGCAAATATCAAGGATATTCCACTAATTTCATGGAGTATAGAAGCCAAAATTTTAACCAAATGAGTATCATATAATATATGAAATTGCAATGGATTTTCACCCGCCATACGGTAATCCACGTAGACAGATCATTTTCACAATTTAATAAGAAATGAATATGAAGGGTCATTCACCATGCATGTGGTAATCCACATAGACAGGTTACTCCAACAAAATAATAAAGAATGGAATAACAGAAGAATTCACCATGCATGCGATAGATCACATGATGTGTTATTCAATGAATAATAAATAATAGAACAGGTCATGCGTAAACGCCGCATACGACGGATATTCCAACAGAATAATAAATAATGGAATCAGGTCATGCGTAAACGCACAGACATGATATTCCAACAGAATAATAGAGAATGGAATAACAAAAGACTTTACTAGGCGTGCGATAGACCGCATAGATAGGTTATTCCAATGTAATAATAAATAATGGAACCCGAATTAAATGCGTAATAATGACAAATGTGGATATTCCAACGTAATAATAAAGAATGGAATAACGTAAGAATTTCACCATGTATGCAGATTGCTTGGCATATACAGTTATTCCAATGAGAATAATAAGGAATGGAATAATGTAAGTTCTCTTCATGAATACGAAAGAAATAATACCCTTTACGGGTACAACAAATAATATCCCTTACCTTATAAAGAAGAGTACTCTGACGAGTAGGGTGGGGATATACTTGAAGAAAACTTGCACTACGCTCAAAGCATCTTAAAATTCTAAAGAAATACGCTCAAGGTTATAGAAGAGAATTCTCTGAATTTCTGGTGTGATTTCAATTCTAACTAAGCATCCTATTTATAGGAAAATAGAAAGGATACTATGCAATAAAATATAATATATATATATATTTATATATTTTATTTAAAATCTAATAAAACAATTAACTTTATAAAAGTATTCTGTTTTAAATAAAAAGATTTTACTATGCAGGTACTATGCAAACACTATGCATAATAAAATATATTATATTCTAATTATTGTCTAATAAAACAAATAACTTTATAAAAGTATTACATTTTATATAAAAAGTTTTTCTGTTTTATTATATTAATAATACTAATAAAACAAAATTTATATTATATATATATATATATATAAACTTCCGTGACTTCATAAAAAGACACATTAATATATTTAAAAATATTTATCATCATTACTATAATTCACAATATTAATCGACCAAGTCGTTCTCAAGAAAGAGGGGGCTTTCCAATAAGGATTTCTCCCTATTGGCGCGCAATTAGGTGACCAAACCTCTCATTGGAAGAACTTCTAGATATCGTTAATATTGCAAATAATAATATTAATAACTTTGTTATCTCAATTATTGATTTAATAATATATAAAATATCGACAATAATTGAATCAAATAACGTGAGATATTATACAACAATTCATCAGAGTAATAATTGAACAAAACCGAGTAACTTCTCATGTAAGCATCAATAATCAATACCGTACTACTATGCAACCACGCCATACATCGTACTTTTAACAATCGGGTGTTTCAATAGTTAATGGTAAAACTTCCGCCGTTATTTTCATAAAAATATTTTTTTCATTTTCTCAATCCGACAATAATTCTGTTGTGGGGTCCACCAATGATTGTGCCATCGTACCAATATTCCCTGTTAAAACGAATATTTCCCGACCAATCGAATATTATATAACAACTTGCATACTTTTCAAAATTTCTAAATATTACCCACAACTATAATATTATATCAAATTTACTCCATAATATTCAAAAATGATATTTATTGAAAATTCATCTTTATTCATAAAAGTTGGGGTCTTACAACATTTATCCGAAAAATATATTTCTTTTCTGTCCAAATTATTTTTGGTACATGAATATTATTCTTGAATTTTACTCTACAAAGCAGTATCATGTTAACAATTTGGATATTTTTAAACTCTGGATAAATTTAAAGTCTTTAATATTTATCCTTGATTTCGTTTGATTAATGCTTATATCATTGTCATCATCCTCATGTTTATATTGGATGAAAGTCATCTTTGGCTTACGCCAAGCATAGATGGATGGGTATTGATTAAGATGATTATGACCGATTGTGATCATTCGGTATAATCATGACCCGTAATGTTATAATGATGTGGTAAAAGTCCGCATTGGCCCGTAGTGCATTAATGGACAGTTATTGGTATGATTATGACCAGGGATTATTCGGTATAATCATGACAATTGATGATTACATGAATATCCTTGGCCCGTAGTGCAGGGATGATTCGATGATGTGGTTTATTTATTAAAATTCTAGTCTCGAAGATAAAGTTGATGAAAACCTTTTAAATCGAGAGAAGATAGTAGATATCATGCTCTACTTGACTCTTTTAATGAATTGTTTATTCATTTGCGAGCTTGTTGATCTAAAACTTGTATTCTATTGTATTCTATCAGTTGTTATACTATTGAAGGCTAAGGATAATTTATTCGCATTATCTTAGTCATAATATTTTTCTTTGGGCTAGTTGAGCTCACCTTTTCTTTCACCGTTCTCTTGAGAAATGAGAATATAAATTTGAATTTGGTCTGAAAAAGCGGATTAACCCGGTCCCGGATGTTTGTTTTAGTAGTCCTCATTATTCTGTGAAATAGTGTAATAATAATTGTAATGAGGACTCCATTGAGAGTGGATATTGTCTAGAAGGCAATATTCTTATTTAAACTCTCAGCTATGTTTTGTCGTATATTACCCGACAGTTGTATAATTAAGTTTGTATTTAATTTATGTACCATGTATCTGGCGACTCAGAATGGGTGATGTATACCTGTTTTGGGGGAGTCACAATTATTATTATTATTAGTACTATTATTATTATCTTAATTTAAGGCAACATTGTAATAGTCGTTGAAAAATGTTGTATAAAATATGCAACGAAAATAAAAATTATTGCCAATGAATGTGGTCCATATTAGGAAACGAAATATAGCAACATAAAAACTTTCGTTGCCCACGATGAGGAGAAATCAAGTGGTTAGAAATTTTGCAACGAATTTCTAACGAATTTTGTTTCCAAATTTTGCAACTACTTATGAATTTCGTTGCAAAAAGTGAAAGTATTACACAATCTGTAACTAAGGACAAGTTTCGTTGCTAAACATACACTTTTAGCAACGACTTATAAAGTCGTTGCCTGAAAAATCGTTGCTAAAGCCCCATTTTTAGCATCAAAAAACTTTCGTTGCTCACGATGACGAGAAATCAAGTGACTGAAAATTTTGCAATGAATTTCTAACGAATTTTTTTTCCACCAATGAATTAGCAACGAAATTTTGCAACAACTTATGAATTTCGTTGCAAAAAGTGAAAACCTGACACAATCTGCAACGAAGGACAAATTTCGTTGCTAAACATATACTTTTAACAATAACTTATAAAGTCATTGCCCGAAAAATCATTGTTAAAGGTCTATTTTTTTATAATGTGCCTCTCTTTCTTTCTCCCTTTTCCTTTTATTTTTCTTTCCATCTCTTTTTCTTCCCTCTTTTTCTTTCTTCTTTTCTTTCTATTCTTTCCTTCTTTTTCCTTATCCCCCATTTTGTTTCCCACATGATTTTGTCTCTCTCATTTTCTTATTCTTCCGGTTAGTGGAAAAATAAGGTGGGAGTATCTTATCCATTCCTTCTTTTATTTGTTTATTTATCCGATTAATTATTCATTTGACCATTTATTAATTTAATATTTACTTAATAGAATAATAATTATAAAAAAAATTAAATATTTTTATTTTATAAAATTTAGAGTCTTTCATGATCTTTGGCCCAAATGAAAATGTTTTTAACCGAAAACTTTGCATAAGGTTTTGTCAAAACATTTTTCTTTATGACAAAACAGTTGGCAGTCAACATACACGGTATTCCCGCCCACACACACATGCACATGATTAATCCACTTGCACACAGCACATGCACACATGCATTATTATTATTATTATTATTATTATTATTATTATTATTATTATTATTATTATATATATATATATAACCAATCCATGACAATCGGTTACCATCACTATTCATGACAACCAACTTGTCAGTCGTAGATCAATTTAATAAAAGGCTGAGATTGAAACAATTTTATACTAGTCGCTACATGTTGTTCCGGCTTTAATTTAATAAGTGGGCCCTAGCTGGTCAAACACGTGTTTAAATGTGTCCCACTTTGTGATCTTTTATATTAAAAAAAAGAGAACCGCTACATCATGTAGCGACTTGATGTTAAAAATATTTTTTTATATTCCTTCCATTGTCCCATTATTAAGTCGTTTGTTGTTAGAAAAAAAGAAAATCGCTACATCATGTAGCGGCTTTGTGATAAAAATAATTTATTTTTTTTTACATTTATTCAATTGTCCCATTATTAAGTCAATTGTTGTTATAAAAATAGAAAACCGTTACACCATGTAGTGGCTTGGTGTTAAAAATATTTTTTTTTACATTCCTTCCATTGTCCCATTATTAAGTCACTTGTTGTTAGAAAAAAGGTTTCTTTTTAAAAAATTATTCTGACTTTAATAATAATAATAATAATAATAATAAGATTATTATTATTATTATCATTATTATTATTATTATTATTATTATTATTATTTAAGTATTAAACTTATAATAAATTATGGAAGATTAATGGGGATTCATATAAAAGTCTCAATAATTTACGAAATATTTGATTTAATAAAACAAAACTATAAAAATATTAATTGAATTTAAGGTAACAATAATAATAATAATAATAATAATAATAATCTTATGTTATTTATTATTATTATTATTATTATTATTACTAATATTATTGTTATTATTATTAATATTATTTTTATAAATATTTTACCGACCACTACAATTTTAAGCGGCTGCCTCATTTTGTTTTTCATTCACCTGGTCAAACATGGGTCCCACTGTGACGCCCCCAAAATAGGTATACAACACCTATTCTGAGTCACCAAATACATGGTACAAAATACAAATACAACTTAATTATACAACAGTCATATAAAATACGACATAACATAATCTAAGAGTTTTAATAAGGATATTGTCTACATTCAATGGAGTCCTCATTACATTTGTTGTCACACTATTTAACAGAATAGTGAGGACTACTAATGCTATCATCTGGACCGTTACTCGCCCCTCGACTAGAATCCCATTACGTTCTCATTTCTTGAAGAGAACAGTGAAAGAAAGGGTGAGCTCAACTTGCCCAATAAGAAATATTATGACTAAGATAATGTAGAATAAATTATCGTTAGCCTTCAACAGTGTTAAACTGATACAATTTAATGAACATCAAGTTTAATTACAGCGAAACAAGCAATCCATTAAAAGAGTCAAGTAGATAATAAAATCTACTATCTTTTATGATTTAAAAGGTTTTTCATCACTTTTATCGCCGGGACTCAGCTTAATAAATAATCCACCTCATCCCTGCACTACGACCAAGGATATCATTAGTATCACAACCATAAATTATCCATGCACTACGGGCCAAGGATATTCATGTATTCATCAATGGTCATGATCATGCCAACAATTGTCCATCAATGCACTACGGGCCAATGAGGACTTTTATCACATCATTTATAACATTACGGTCATGATTATATCGATTAAACCTTAGTCATAATCATACCAAGTCCATCTATGCACTACAGGCCACAGATGACTTTCAACATAATATAAACATGAGGATGATGACAATGATATAAGAATTCAATAAAACAAGTTCAAGAATTAATTTATTCAGGAACTAATAACGTCCAAATTGTCAACATGATAGTTCTTTGTAGAGTAAAATTCAAGAATGCTCAGAAGAATATTTCTATGAAAAGATACTGGATAAAGCGCAAATATCAATGATATTCCACTAATTTCATGGATTATAGAAGTCAAAACTTTAACCAACTGAGTATAATAAAGAATGGAATAACAAAAGAAATCACCATGCATGCGATAGACCGCATAGAATAAGTTATTCCAATGTAATAATAAATAACGGAACGTGTCAAAGTAAATTAAGACCGACAGTGATATTCCAATGTAATAATAAAGAATGGAATAACAATGTAAATCACCATGCATGCGATAGAATCGCATGATGCATGTGTTATTCCAATGTAATAATTATTAATGGAACTAGGTCAAAGCGTAATATGCAACGGCATGGATATTCTAACGTAATAATAAATAACGGAACCAGTCATGCATAAACGCATTTAATGTGATGTTCCAACAAAATAATAAAGAATGGAATAATGTAAGAATTTCACCATGTATGCGGATTTGCATATAGATAAAGTTATTCCAACATAATGATAAAGAATGGAATAATGTAAGAATTTCACCAAGTATAGGGTAGCTCACAGATATACAAAGTTATTCCAAGAGAGTAATAAAGAATGGAATAATGTAAGTTCTCTTCATGAATAAGAAAGAAATAATACCCCTTACCTTAGAAGAAACTGGATATATGAGTAGTGAAATAGCGAGGAATACTTTTTTCTTCTTTCTCTCTATAGTTTTCTCTCTGTAGTTTTTCAAGAATTCGTAAGAAATAATGAAGGAATGAGTTTCTATTTATAGGAGAATGGACTGAATAGTAACTAATTCATGAACGGTCCAGATTGATTTACTTTTGAACGAACGGTCCATATTGATTTACTATGCAGTATAAATAAAATATTCTAATAAAACAAAATCTTTTTAATAAAATATAATATATTCTATTTATAATCTAATAAAACGAATAACTTTATAAAAATATTATGTTTTATATAAAAAGATTTTACTATGCAAAACACTATGCAGGAACTATGCAAACACTATGCATAATAAAATATAATATATTCTAATTATTGTCTAATAAAACAAATAACTTTATAAAAGTATTCTATTTTTTATAAAAAGATTTTACTATACAAAACACTATGCATAATAAAATATAATATATTCTAATTATTGTCTAATAAAACAAATAACTTTATAAAAGTATTCTCATTTTATATAAAAAGATTTTCTATTTTATTACATTAATAATATTTATAAAACAAAATTTATATATATAATAAATATATATATAAAAACTTCCGTGACTTCATAAAAAGACACCTCAATATATTTAACAACATTTATCATCATTATTATAATTCATAATATTAATCGACCAGGTCATTCCGAGGAAAGAGGGGGCTTTTCAATAAGGATTTCTCCCTATTGGCGCGCAATTAGGTGACCAAACCTCTCCTCGCGTAACTTCTAGACATCGTTAATATTGCAAATAATAATATTAATAACTCATCATCTCAATTATTTATTTAATAATATATAAAATATCGACAATAATTGAATTAAATAACGTGAGATACTATGCAACAATTATCAGAGCAATAATTGAACAAAACCGAGTGACTACTCACGTAAAGCATCAATAATCAATATCATGTGCTACTATGCAACCACGCCAGACATCGCATTTTTTAACACCGTGTTTCAAATGCTTAACTGCATAAACTTCCGCCATTATTTTCATAAAATATTTTTTTATCGTTTTCTCAATTCGACAATAATTCCATCATGGGTCCACCAATGATTGTCTTGGTTGCATTTAATATTCCCCTCGTTAAAATGAATATTCTCCACCAATTGAATATTATATAACAACTTGCGTACTTTACAAAATTTATAAATATTACCCCCAACTATAACATTATATCAAATTCATTCCATAATATTCAAAAATGATATTTATAGAAAAATCATCTTTATTCATAAAAATTGGGGTCATACAACCTCCCCTACTTAAAAAATTTTGCTCTCGAAATTAGGGTACGTACCTGGTATGTCAAAGAGGTAAGGATACTTTGATTTCATTTCAGATTCTAACTCCCAGGTCATTTCCTCAACATCGTGGTTTCTCCACAAAACTTTGACTTGAGGTATAACATTGGAGCGTAGAATATGTTCCTTCTTATCCAAGATTTGAACAAGAACCTCTTCATACGTTAAATCTTCCGCTATTTCGTCCGGTTCTAACTCAATAATGTGGTTCGGGTCTTCCACATATTTATGTAACATGGATATGTGAAAAACGTTATGAACACGAGACATACTTGGTGGTAAAGCGAGTCTATAGGCCACAGTTCCTACTCGATCGAGGATTAAAAATGGGCCAATGTATCGAGGATTGAGCTTTCCTCTCTTTCCAAATCTCGTAACTCCTTTCCATGGAGCAACATGTAACAACACATGATCTCCTATATCGAATTCCACGTCCTTTCGATGAAGATCAGCATAAATCTTTTGTCGATCTTGTGAGGTTTTTATACGTTGTCAAATCGTTTGAATCTTTTCCGTAGTCATACGTACCAACTCCGGTCCCAACAACGTTGCTTCACCCACCTCATCCCAGCATACTGGAGATCGACACTTTCTTCCATACAACGCCTCAAATGGAGCCATGCCAATACTTGCTTGATAACTGTTGTTGCAGGAAAACTCCACCAATGGTAAGAACTTATCCCAACTTCCCTTGAAGTCAAGGACACAGAGTCTTAATAAAGCTTCAAGAGTTTGAATAGTCCTCTCGATTGTCCGTCCATTTGAAGATGATATGCTTAAACTAAATCAGAACCGCGCCCATAGCTTTTTGTAAACTAACCCAAAATCGTGAAGTGAATCTTGGGTCTCAATCGAAACTATGGATACCGGCATACCATGCGATCTTACAATCTCGTTTATATATACATACGAGCAAGACGTTCAAGTGTATAAGTTTCTCGATTGGTAAAAATGAGCGGATTTCTGGTCAATCTATCAACAATGACCCAAATTGCATCTATGCCTTGAGAAACCTTGGGAAGACCAAAGAATCGAAATCCATGGTAATGTGCTCCCACTTCTATTCTGGAATTTCGAGTGGTTGCAATGGACCTGTTGGTATTTGATGCTCAAGTTAGACACCTTGAGATAAAAAAGCGCTATCTCTCTCTTCATATTGCTCCACCAAAATGTATGACGAAGATCACGATACATTTTGGTACTCCCAGGATGGATTGCAAATGATGTGTTGTGCGCCTCCATCATGATTTTATACTTTAAATTAGGTTCGTTAGGAACACAAAGTCTGGAGTTGACTCAAAGTATTCCTTCTTCATCGATTCTTGCTTCCTCGCAGATAAAGACCTTCTTGCACTTTCTTCCTCATACGCATCACTCCATGTGCGTAGTTTGAGCGAAATTAACTTTATCGATTAAAGTCGGTTCTACTCGTATATTCGCCATCATCACATGGGTCCCTATAGTCTTCAACTCTATCTCCATCCTTTGCAAGTCACACAAAATGGGACTTTGCGTTGACAATATCGCACTCGCACCCGCATATGATCTTCTACTTAATGCGTCAGCTACCGCGTTCTCTTTTCCAGGATGGTATTGGATGGTATGATCATAATCTTTCAATAGTTCAAGCCAACATCGTTGTCGCATGTTGAGTTCCTTTTGAGTGAAGAAATATTTAAGGCTTTTATGATCCATAAAGATCTCCACTTTCTCCCCATACAAGTAATGCCTCCAAATCTTTAGTGCAAAAATGACAGCTGCCAACTCTAGATCATGAGTGGGATAATTCCTCTCATATTCTTTGAGTTGTCTTGAGGCATAGGCTATGACTTTCCCATGTTGCATGTGAACACATCCCAACCCTTTGCCCGAAGCATCACTGTAGATGATAAATCCCTCCGAGCCAGATGGTATTGTCAGAACAGGTGCTAAAATGAGTCTCCTCTTGAGTTCTTGAAAACTCTTCTCACATTCCTCGCTCCAACCAAATTTTGTATCTTTTTGAGTCAGCTGAGTTAATGGAGTAGCGATTCGAGAAAACCCTTCTACGAATCTCCGATAATAACCAGCTAAACCGAGAAAGCTACATACTTTGGTCACTGATTTAAGTTGCTCCCAGCTTTGAATTGTTTCAATCTTTGCCGAGTTAATAGATATTCCATAACTTGATACTACGTGCCCAAAGAATGCTACTTCCTCAAGCCAGAACTCGCAATTCTTCAACTTGGCATAAAGCTTATTTTCACGAAGCTTTTGGAGTATCAGCCTCAAGTGTTGCTCATGATCTTCACGGCTTTTGGAATAAATAAGGATGTCATCAATAAAGACAACCACAAAGTGATCCAAATATTCCTTGAATACTCGGTTCATCATATCCATGAAGGCAGCAGGAGCATTAGTCAATCCAAAAGACATGACTAGGAATTCATAATGCCCGTACCGAGTTCTGAAAGCTGTCTTTAGAATGTTATCGGTTCTAAACTTCAATTAGTGATATCCGAAACGAAGATCAATCCTTGAAAAGAATTTGGCTCCTTGCAACTGATCAAACAGGTCATCAATACGTGGCAATGGGTACCTATTTTTGATGGTGACATGATTCAACTCCCGATAATCAATACATAGTCGCATACTCCCGTCTTTCTTTTTCACGAATAGAATAGGAGCACCCCAAGGAGAAGTACTAGGACGAATAAAGCCAATGTCTAACAATTCCTGCAGTTGGGTCTTTAACTCCTGAATTTCAATAGGAGCCATTCGATATGGGGCTTTGGAAATGGGTTTTGTACCGGGTTCAAGGTCGATACAAAATTCAATTTCACGCTCTAGGGTAGACCGAGAAGTTCTTCAGGGAATACGTCAGGAAATTTATTAACAATAGAAATATCATTCAAAACTGACGTATTTTTGTTTAGATCCGTGACATGAGCTAAGAAAGCTTGACATCCATTTTTCAATAAACGAATAGCTTTATGGCTTGAGATGACAGTGATTGATTTTAATGGTTTGGTTTCTTGAATTCTCATAATAGGTTGGTTAGGAATATGAAAGCTAACAACCTTACGAAAATAATCAATTTTTGCATGATGAGTAGTTAACCAATCAATCCCTAGAATCACATCAAATGCAAGTATTTTCAATGAAATAAGATCGACCCGTAAATGTGAGGGTACCAATTTGAACCAAACAAGACTTATAAACAAAGGATGTAATGAAGGTTTCTCCCAATGGAGTTTCAACAGATAAGTCAAAGTCTAATTTCTCCTGAGTCAAATTTAAACGTTGAGCGCAAGTAGGAGAAATAAAAGAATGGGTAGAACCGGTATCAAATAAGGTATAAACTTTGCTAGAGTTTATGATAAGCTTACCCGTGATGACCTCGTTCGGGTTCCTTGCTTTTTGGGAGGTCACAACAAGCGCTCTTCCTTGCACTACCGGCTTTGACTTTTCTAGGACGGCTTTTGGTGCCTCCATCCTAGCTGAACTTATCTTTGGTGAATGATAAAATTGGGCTAGGTGACCTTCTCTTCCACAATTATAACATGGTTTGGATGGCATCGCGCAATTTGGACTGATGTATCCCTCCTCTCCACATTTGAAGCATATGATAGGTGGTCGTTCTCCTTCCTTAACAACGGGTGCTGGTGCTGATGTCTTTCCATCATTGTTGAATCTCCTCTTCTTGAAATATCCATTCTTATTATTTTGGCCCTAATTACCACCGAAGTGGTTACCATTTCTGGCCTGTTGATTCCCTCCTCGCTTGTTGTCACCGCTTCGATAACTACTTTCACTGGTATTATAATTTTGCCGGCTGCTCTCTTTTGGTTGGGTTGACTCATTATCGCGCTCCAATAACTGAGCCTTATTAACAACATCTTAATACAAACACAATTTATGAAAGAGAAGATATTGACGTATCTCGGGTTTTAAACCTCTTAGAAACATTCGCGTCATTCTCTCCTCATTATCAACCAAATGGGACGCAAACCGGGACAACTCGGCAAACTTGGCTTTGTAATGCGACATGGTCATGTTGTTTTGCTCCAGCTTGATGAACTCTACCTCTTTCATGTGACGAATACTTTCGGAAAAGTACTTATCATTGAACAATTCTTGGAACTTCTCCCAAGTCATATTCAATGCGGCAGGTTGAGTACATTTTATAGATTCCCACTAGTAATCTGCCTCTGCACGCAACATGAAGGTGGCAAAGGGAACCTTTTACTCCTCGAAGCATCCCAAGACATCAAATATCTTGCAGATCTGCTTTATCCACATCTCCTCCTTAAGTGGTTTTGGCTCTCCAAAAAATCTGGTGGTCCCAGTTCCTTGAACTGCTTAGCGATGACCGTCCGAGAGTTGCCAGTGTTTCCACCTGCATTTTGTATAGGAGCCGCTCTTTCCTGATGTTGCATGAATTTCATAAAGCCTCTGAACATTCCATCGTTCATCATCTGGTCAGTGTTGTTGTTTGCCTGAGGATTGTCGCCTTCCTGATGCACATTATTCTTATTATTGATCTATGGAGACTCAACGGTCTCCTGTGCTCCATTGATGTTCTCAACATTCTCGGATGTCATTTTCAAATACTGCCACAAAATAAGGGTTAATTAACATATCACATATTATCCCTATACTCTGACCGACCAATTAAATATCAAATAAACTTAGGTAGGTCATACTAGTGAACACCACAAGAAAAAGCTTTAGTTCCGATGGAATTATTGTCGAGTAAACATATTTAGTCGATGTTAATATAAGACCGACCGAATATTTAGTCGACATTAATTCAGTTGGAATTAATGTATCCTCGACTGACATCAGTCGGATTTAAGATCTTCTCCTTGGTGCGAGGGTTTTCCGCCGGCGAGAATATATAGTCGACAGAATATGTGTCATCCTCGATGGAATAATTCGTCGAGGTTATCATAACGTCGACAGACACAACCTCGACGGAAGTCCGTCGAAAATAAACCTAAAAAAACCCTTTGCCTTCCCTGTACCCTCTTATTTTCATTTCCCTCTCTATTTCTACATCTCCCTCTCTATTTTTCTCTAGACCACTGATCTCTCTCTCTCTCTCTCATACGCCCGTCCCAACCCCCTCTCCACCGATACCTCCACTCCCCCCATGGGTAAGTCCGTCCCTCGCATTTACCCACCTCGCCTCCCAGTACCCCACCCCTCTCCCTGCAATCGACGTCGTCCCCACCCCTTGTCGTCCTGGGTACCCCACCCCACCCACCCACCCACCCTCAGTACCACAACTCCCAAACCCTTCCCCCAGACCCCACCCCTCTCCCAGGACCCCAGACCCACCCAAAGACTCACTTCATGGCCACAAACCCAACGCCACTTGTCGGAGATCGCCGGAGCTAGACTTAGACTCTCTTCTTTCGTAATTTTCCAGGTATTGAGTATATTATATATATATATATATATATATATATATATATATATGTTAGTAGTATGAAATTTAAGTATGAAATTTGTGTATGAATTTGGTATTATATATAATGTGCAATTGGTCTAAATTTATTTTGTTTTTGGATTGATAATGTATAATGTATATATGAATTCTGTTTTTGGTATTATAATGTATATATGAATTCTGTTTTTGGTCATTTGGGTCTAAAATTGGTCATTTGCAGCTTCTGTACATGTATAGCATCCATTTTATTATTTGGTTTTATTTTCTTTTATGTAATTGCATTGTATATTTCTTCAATTTCAATATTGTATGTTGTATGTTAATAACAGTAAAGTAATTTTATGCTTGAAATTTCCGACGAAATTTCCCACGAAATTCTGTTAGAATTCTTGAGATGCAAAATCTGTTGCTCTAATAACTATTTATTACTTAATTTACTAATACTAAAATTCACTAATTAATTAAGTAGCATTTACTTAATTAGTTTTTGAGAAATAATTTATACTTCAAATATCAATTATTTTAATCAACTTAATTAAAAAACAAAATAAAATAAAAATCACTATTTAATATACTAATATATAATTCGAATAAAATAAAATAAAGTTTAATAATCTGAAATAAATATAATTTAATATATAAGTAGATTAAATTAAAATAAAAAATTATTAACAAATAAATAAAACAATAAATTTCATTTAATTTAGTTTATTAAATAAAATAAATTTTAAAAATCGAGATAATATAATATAATAAAAAATAAATAAAATTAAAATAATTAATAAATTAAAATAACATAACATAAAATAAAATAAAATAAAATAAAATAAAATAAAATAAAATAAAATAAATTTAATAAATTAAATTAAAATTAAAGTAAATTTAATTTAATAATTAATAAATGTTATAAGGTAGTTTAATTTAATTTAATTTAATAAAAATTTAAAAATTATATTATATAATACAAAATAAAATAAAACAAAATAATTAATAAAATAAATTATAATAAATTAAAATAATACATTAAATCAACTCAAAATAATAAACTAAGTAGCATTTGCTTAGTTGAGATGCAATTCAAAGAGACTGAATATATAAGAATGTTGTCGTGGAAATAAAATAATATACTTTGCAACTTAATTAGAAACCCCTTTGACAAGTAGGAGTGAATATCGAACAGTAGTCTCTATAGATTCCAAATAACAATTCTAATAAACTAAGTACCGTTTACTTAGTTTATCATTGGCAAAATAAACTAAGTAGCATTTGCTTAGTTTGCCACAATTTTCAATAAACTCGATAATACTCTACCTACATATATATGTACTCTTCCTTGTATGCAGGATTCGACGATAGCGATTCTGATTAATAGTACTCCAACCTGGTTCCTCGGCAAAGAATTAAAAAAAGGGTCGTAGTTTCTGTTTGTGTATTATACTCGAATAATAAAGTTAATTGAATTATTGAAGACATTCCTCACTGTTCCATCATAACAGATGCCAACATACGGAAGGGGGTTCCATTAAGTTGTTGAACAAAGTTATAGGTTAAGTAACCCTCTAAATGAGCGAACGATCACTTCTCTACTAGGAATGAAACATTGCCTGATATGGGTCCAATCCATGACATAGACAGCTTCTCACCACTCCAAATTCCTCAGATGAAAATGATTTTGACTCTGAAGGGTTTGACGACGTACTACTTCTTCACTAATTGGTGTTTTGTAAATACTATACAACTAAAATCAATCATTATATATATATATATATATATATATTTCCCACACATAGGATGGCCATTTGATCGTTCATCGTATTTATGTCTGTTATTTCAGTAGTACAACTATATATGCCTCGACATAGCGGTGGAGGTGGTCGTGGTGGCGGCCGCTCCAGATCGGGTGATCATCTCGAGGAGGGTCGTCTTGAGATGCTAGTGAGTTGATTTCTTTTTTGGCTCAGTAACATTATTTTCATAACTATATTATACATTCATTTACTATTTTGGACAATTTCATAACTATATATATTAACATCTGAGATGCTAGACGTCGGCATTCACGAGGGCCTAACCTCGGTCGATTAGGTCGCCCCACCGGCGGCTCGACATACGATTCTAGTTGATGTCGGCTTTCGTCTGTGTGAGTTTCAACTATAATATATCATTTATGTTCAATTAGAATGATATTATCATGTGATTAAAAATTAAAATATTCTTAATAAATTTTGTATTCTAGTATTATGGATCACAATGCTAAAGCGACCAGACACGCATTCTTGCTGGCGCATCTCCTCACCGGCTACATGCGATTTAGTCGATGCACGCGCGCTCTGATGTCGGCTTTATGGTGATAGTGTTGCGGGAGTTTCACGTAAGTTGACTTACATATATTAAATCAAGGTCCATGCATGTTATTTACATATTGTTAAAATAATAAATTATACGTATGTTATATACATTTGATAGAGATACTACAGAATCTGAGGCCAAAGATCACCGAGGCGGATGGTGATGCTGCTTATCATTGCCCATCATCTCGAAGAATTATCTTTGGTTGTTATGCGAGATGCGAGGAGTAGTCCCAGGCGATAGAAGAAATGCCCGGGACTACTTTGCGAGATCATCATCACGGCAGTGATGTCGAGATCTGACATGGGCTACGATGTGTGCGTCTTTGGGATGATCTTGCGTTCAAGACCAAGTCGGATGCAGAAGAAGAATCATCGGCAAGATCATGAGTTGTATATACTTCTGGCTCGCAGTCGTTTTAGGAGGTTAAGTCGGTATGTATTTCTCTTTAGTTTAGTTTAATCTTATATTGCAACTATAGTAAATTAAGGTGATCTTATTTAATGTATATGATCTAGGGCATGCGGAGTAGCTTGGTAAGCCTCTCTTATGATCGAGTTAGGGATATAGTCCATACTGTGAAGGGATCTACTTTGGGGTCGACGATATCTCCAGCAGCACTAGCTATACAATTAATACATTTACTATAATAAATATTATTTAGGATAATATTACGTAATTTATATGATGATACCAATATAACTCACTTGTATATCAAATTATAGGAGCAGTTTGAGAAGCTCATGCAACAAAGATATAAGTAGAGTTCTTGTTCGCTAGGGCGATCTTTGAGACGTTAGATTCCACTGTCCCTTCGCCCGAGATTAGTTTATCTCAGGACTTGGAGATGACTCTTTGGGTCGCGTCTCAGGATACTCCCACTAGTACTACCTACTTGCAGACGAGTCTTTGAGGTTACTGAGGATACCAACTATACTACACTTGCCAGGAGGTATAATATTTGTGTTTATTTCGTGTTTATGAATAAAGTAAACTTGTAATATTATTCATGTTATATTTATTTTTGTAGGCTCTAGCCAGCGTCTGCGTCCGAGAGCCCCCGTGGGACCATCACATACGGGCACTGGCTTAGATGATACTTTGTTCCAACGTGTTATGGCTGCGGTGTCGGAGAGGTTTGAGATCGATCCGCTGTTCCATCGTCAGGACCCGCCCAGCCGTTCTCGCCTCCATTAGCTTATTTGGACGTTGCTTAATGGTGCCACCGCCAGAAATCTATTTATTCCTCTCCCGGGAAGCGATGGGCGCGATACATGACGAGATTATTTGGATGGTGGTTACCTTAATCGAGGATGCGTTTGGGCCGATGTTGGTTTTAACTACAAATATATATTCTGCATGTTATTTAATTTTTATTTAGTTATCTTTTAACTGAATCATATATATGGACTAATGAGTTAAATTATATTGTATCAATAGGGTGACGAGCGGACTGACGAGCGGGATGACGATTTTCATACTCCAGAGCAGCGTCGACGCCCGCCCGATGATCCTTCTCACATCGGGGGCTCTACTAGCTTGACTTAGTTTACATTCTTTTGTAGTTTAAATTCTTTTGTATTAATTTTACATAAATTTTGACGTACATATTGTAGTTTAAAGTACTTTATCATTAATTACTTTGGTTTTGTTGCGGTTTGACACTTAGCTTAATTTAGCTTAATGGGATGTTTGTTATAATTAGTTTAGATTAATGGGATCTTTTGTAATTTACATTAGTTTAATTTACTTTGATTAAAGCAGTTTTACATTTCATTACTTTGGTTTGTTGCGGTTATGCTAGTAGTAATAGGATGTTTTTGACATTTAGCTTAATTTAGCTTGTGTATGTGATGTTGGAAAAATAGGTACAGGTACAGGTACAGGTACAAGATGTGGGTTAAATCCCTGGATATTGCAAAAACAAAAAAAATATTTTAAAAAAAAACAGTAACCTCGACAGAAGAATGGTATTCTCGACGGATAACCGTCGAGGTTAAGGTTCTTCCTATTTTTGGTCTACTGCCACGTGGAATACATAGCCTCGACCGAATATCCTCAATGGACGAGTTATAGAGTCGACGGAATTCCGTCGCGCGTAAGATGATTTTCCATTTTTCCCAGGCTGCCACGTGGCATGACTATAATCGACTGAATTTCCTCGACAGACACATTTTAGTCGGGGATATATTAACTCCAACTGAATGTTCGATCGAGAATAGTTCTGTCGATGTTATTTTCGACGTGCTTATATACGACTGAATTTATATCTGTTGAATTTCCGAATAGAATATTTAAGTAGAGATAAGGTTACCCTCGACGGAATAACCTTATTACCGACGGAATACTCCGTCGGAAATAAGCCTTTTTGTTGTAGTGGAAAGAATTCTCCATCTCTCCCCTCCTAGTTCTTATCTCACATCTCAGCTATGGATCATATCCCTAAGCTTTGATACCTAATCATGGCGCCCCAAAATAGGTATACATCACCTATTTTGAGTCGCCAAAATACATGGTACGAATACAAATACAACTTAATTATACAACAAATATATAAAATAAGACATAACATAATCTAAGAGTTTTAATAAGGATATTGTCATCTAGACAATATCCGGACTCAATGGAGTCCTCATTACATTTGTTGTCACACTATTTAATGTAATAGTGAGGACTACTAATGCTATCATCTGGATCGTTATCTGCTTCCCCGACTAGAGATATGCCACGTTCTCATTTCACGAAGAGAACGGTAAAAAAAAAGAGGTGAGCTCAACTAGCCCAAGAAGAAATATTATGACTAAGATAATGTAGAATAAATTATCGTTAGCCTTCAACAAAGGTTAAACCGATACAATATAACAAACATCAAGTTTAACTACAACGGAAACAAGCAATCCATTAAAAAGAGTCAAGTAGATAATAAAATCTACTATCTTTTATGATTTAAAAGTTTTTCATCACTTTTATCATTGGGACTCGACTTTTATAAATAATCCACATCATCCTTGCACTACTACCAAGGATATCATTAATATCACAACCACAATTATCCATGCACTACGTGCGAGGATATTCGTGTATTCATCAATAGTCATGATCATGCCAACAACGTCCCATCAATGCACTACGGACCAATGAGGACTTTTACCACATCATTTGTAACATTGCATGTCATGATTATACCGATTAATCCTCAGGTCATAATCATACCAAGTCCATCTATGCACTCACAGAATACGATGACTTTCAAAATAATATAAACATGAGGATGATGACAATTGTGACTCCCCCAAAATAGGTATACATCACCTATTCTGAGTCGCCAAATACATGGTACAGAATACAAATACAATCTTTAATATACAACAAGAAAGTTGTGAGTTTTAATACAAATATTATCTTCTAGACAATATCCACTCTCAGAATAAGTCATCATTACATTTATTATCACACTATTTAATGAATAGTGAGGACTACTAATACTATCATCCTGACCGTCACTCACTCCCCTACTAGTCCAAGCTATGTTCTCATTTCACGAAGAGAACGAAAGAAAGAAAGGGTGAGCTCAACTAGCCCAAAGAAGAAATATTATGACTAAGATAATGCGAATAAATTATCATTAGTCTTTAATAGTGTTAAACTGATAAAATACAATAAACATCAAGTTTAACTGCAGTGGAATAAGCAATCCATTAAAAGAGTCAAGTAGAGAATAAAATCTACTATCTTTTATGATTTAAAAGGTTTTTCATCACTTTTATCATTGGGACTCAAATTTTAATAAATAATCCACCTCATCCCCGCTACTGCCAAGGATATTCATAAGTATCACAACCACAAATTATCCATGCACTACGGGCTAAGGATATTCGTGTATTCATCAATGGTCATGATCATGCCAACAACTGTCCATCAATGCACTACGGGCCAATGAGGACTTTTACCACATCATTTGTAACATTACGGTCCATGATTACAATCGAATAATCCACAGTCATAATCATACCAAGTCCATCTATGCACTACTGAAGCCACAGATGACTTTCAACAAAATATAAATATGAGGATAATGACAATGATATAAGAATTCAATAAAACAAGTTCAAGAATTAATTTATTCAGGAACTAATAACGTCCAAATTATCAACATGATACTTTATAGAGTAAAATTTAAGAATGCTCAGAAAAATATTTCCACGAAAAGATACTATATGAAGCGCAAATATCAAGGATATTCCACCAATTTCATGGAGTATAGAAGTCAAAACTTTAACCAACCGAGCATAATAAAGAATGGAATAACAAAAGAAATCACCATGCATGCGGTACTTGGCAGACAAAGTTATTCCAACATAATAATAAATAACGGAATCGGTCCCACAGAAAAATGCCTGATTGGATATTCCAATGTAATAATAAAGATGAACCGAATCCGACGTAAAACGCATGCAGACAAGATATTCCAATGAATAATAATAAAGACGGAATCGGTCCCACGTAAAATGCATGACGGATATTCCAATGTAATAATAAAAGCGTAACCGTGTCCGTGTAAAAAGCATTGCATGAGGATGTTCCAACAGAATAATAAAGAATGGAATAACGACAGAAATCACCAAGTATAGGATAGACCGCGTATACAGGTTATTCCAACAGAATAATAAAGAATGGAATAACAGAATTTTTCTTCATGAATATGAAAAATAATACCCCTTACCGTAAAAGAAACTGGATATAAGAGTAGGGAAGTAGCATAATACTTTTCTTCTTTCTCTCTATAATTTTCTCTCTCTAGAGTTTCAGTGAATTTGTAAGAAATAATGAAGGAATGAGCTTCTATTTATAGGAGAATGGAAGGGCACTGTGTAAGAAAAATATCACAGACGCAATAATTCACGGATGAAATTTTTATAACCTACGGATGCCAAAGTCAAGCCTTCCTCCAATAAGATTAAAGCAACCAAATGTAATATATATATATATATATATATATATATATATATATATATATATATATATATATATAGACAACACATGCTATAATGCAATAAAAGCAACAAAAAAAAATACTCCCACCCGACAACAATAGGTATTTTTTTTTTCTCCCCCATTTTTCTTTCTTCCAACATCACCCCACATGTTCCTCTCACCAAAATCCACTCACTCGATCAATCAATTATTATATATATATATATATATATATATATATATATATATATATATATATATATATATATATATATATATATATCATATACTAGATTCCCCTCAATAATCAAGATTTTCCCCCCTACCACTTTCCTGTTAACACATGTATATATATAAAAACTGAGATAACTTCTCCTGACAGTTTTGAAAAATGGGTAAGTGGGGGTCCAAATAATAAACAAAATTTATAACAATTATTTCATAAAATCACCTCAATATTTTTAACAATATTTATCATCATTATTATAATTCACGATATTAATCGACCAGGTCGTTCCCAGGAAAGTGGGGGCTTTCCAATAAGGATTTCTCCCTATTGACGCGCAATTAGGTGACCAAACCTCTCTTTGGCAGAACTTCTAGACATCGTTAATATTGCAAATAATAATATTAATAACTCTGTCTTCTCAATTATTGATTTAATAATATATAAAATATCGAAAATAATTGAATAAAATTGAATGACTTCTCACATAAGCATCAATAATTAATACCGTGTGCTACTATTCAACCACGCGTATTACTGTACTTTTACTACCGAGTAGTTCAACAGTATTAACGGTAAACTTCCGCCGTTATTTTTAATAAAATATTTTTGTCGTTTTCTCAATCCGACAATAATTCTGTTGTGGGGTCCACCAATGATTGTGCCGTCGTACGAATATTCCCTGTTAAAACGACTATTCCCTGACCAATCGAATATTATATAACAGCTTGCGTATTTTGAAAAATTTATAAATATTACCCATAACTATAACATTATATCAAATTTATTCCATAATATTCAAAAATGATATTTATAGAAAATTAATTTTTATTCATAAAAGTTGGGGTCTTACAATCTCCCCTTCTTATGAAATTTCGCTCTCGAAATTAGGGTACGTACCTGGTATGTCAAAGAGGTAAGGATACTTTGATTTCATTTCAGATTCTAACTCCCAGGTCATTTCCTCAACATCGTGGTTTCTCCACAAAACTTTGACTTGAGGTATAACCTTGGAGCGTAGAATATGTTCCTTCTTATCCAAGATTTGAACAGGAACCTCTTCATACGTTAAATCTTCCGCTATTTGGTCCGGTTCTAACTCAATAATGTGGTTCGGGTCTTCCACATATTTATGTAACATGGATATGTGAAAAACGTTATGAACACGAGACATACTTGGTGGTAAAGCGAGTCTATAGGCCACGGTTCCTACTCGATCGAGGATTAAAATGGGCCAATGTATCGAGAGGATTGAGCTTTCCTCTCTTTCCAAATCTCGTAACTCCTTTCCATGGAGCAACATGTAACAACACATGATCTCCTATATCGAATTCCACGTCCTTTCGATGAAGATCAGCATAAATCTTTTGTCGATCTTGTGAGGTTTTTATACGTTGTCAAATCGTTTGAATCTTTTAAAAGTAGTCATACGTACTCAACTCCGGTCCCAACAACGTTGTTTCACCCACCTCATCCCGCAAAGATACCCGAGATCGACACTTTCTTCCATACAACGCCTCAAATGGAGCCATGCCAATACTTGCTTGATAACTGTTGTTGCAGGAAAACTCCACCAATGGTAAGAACTTATCCCAACTTCCCTTGAAGTCAAGGACACAGAGTCTTAATAAAGCTTCAAGAGTTTGAATAGTCCTCTCTGATTGTCCGTCCATTTGAAGATGATATGCCGAACTAAATCGTAAATCCGTGCCCATAGCTTTTTGCAAACTAACCCAAAATCGTTAAGTGAATCTTGGGTCTCGATCAGAAACTATGGATACTGGCATACCATGCAATCTTACAACCTCGTTTATGTACATACGAGCAAGACGTTCAAGTGTATAAGTTTCTCGTATAGGTAAGAAATGAGCAGACTTGGTCAATCTATCAACAATGACCCAAATTGCATCTATACTCTGAGAAACCTTGGGAAGACCAGTAACGAAATCCATGGTAATGTGCTCCCACTTCCATTCTAGAATTTCAAGTGATTGCAATGGACCTTTTGGTACTTGATGCTCCACCTTGACTCGTTGACACGTTAGACACCTTGAGATAAATAGCGTTATCTATCTCTTCATATTGCCCCACCAAAACGTATGTCGAAGATCATGATACATTTTAGTACTCCCAGGATGGATTGCAAACGGTGTGTTGTGCGCCTCCATCATGATTTTATACTTTAACTCAGGGTCGTTAGGAACACAAAGTCTGGAGTTGACTCGAAGTATCCCTTCTCCATCGATTCTTGCTTCCGGTATAGCACCTTCTTGTACTTTCTTCCTCGTATGCATCAGCTCCTGGTCTGTAGCTTGAGCAGCTTTAACTTTATCAATTAAAGTCGGTTCCACTCGTATATTCGCCATCATCACTTGTGTCCCTGGAGTCTTTATCTCTATCTCCATCCTTTGCAATTCATACAAAATGGGCCTTTACGTTGACAATATCGCACTCATACCCGAATATGAACTTCTACTCAATGTGTCAGCTACCACGTTCGCTTTTTCAGGGTGGTATTGGATGGTATGATCATAATCTTTCAATAGTTCAAGCCAACGTCGCTGTCGCATGTTTAGTTCCTTTTGAGTGAAGAAATATTTGAGGCTTTTATGATCCGTAAAGATCTCTACTTTCTCCCCATACAAGTAATGCCTCCAAATTTTAAGTGTGAAGACAACAGCTGCCAACTCTAGATCATGAGTAGGATAATTCCTCTCATATTCTTTGAGTTGTCGAGAGGCATAGGCTATGACTTTCCCATGTTGCATGAGAACATATCTTAACCCTTTGCACGAAGCATCACCAGAGATGACAAATCCTCAAGGCAGATGGTATTGTCGAACAGCAGTCTTTGAAATGAGTCTTCTCTTGAGTTCTTGAAAACTCTTCTCACATTCCTTGCTCCAACAGAATTTTGTATCTTTTCGAGTCAGCTGAGTTAAGGGAGTAGCGATTCGAGAAAACCCTTCTACGAATATCCGATAATAACCAACTAAGCCGAGAGTAAGCTACGTTTTGATTAACGATTTAGGTTGCTCCCAGCTTTGAATAGCTTCAATCTTTGTTGGGTCAACAGATATTCCATGACTTGATACCACGTACCCAAGGAATGCTACTTCCTCAAGCCAGAACTCGCATTTCTTCAACTTGGCATAAAGCTTATATTCACGAAGCTTTTGGAGTATTAGCCTCAAGTGTTGCTCATGATCTTCACGGCTTTTGGAATAAATAAGGATGTCATCAATTAAGACGACCACAAAGTGATCCAAATATTCCTTGAATACTCGGTTCATCATATCCATGAAGGCAGCAGGAGCATTAGTCAATCCAAAAGATATGACTAGGAATTCATAATTCCCGTACCGAGTTTTGAAAGCTGTCTTTGGAATGTCATCAGTTCTAATCTTCAATTGGTGATATCTGGAACGAAGATCAATCTTTGAAAAGAATTTGGCACCTTACAACTGGTCAAACAGGTCATCAATACGTGGCAATGGGTACCTATTTTTGATGGTGACATGATTCAACTCCCGATAATCAATACAAAATCGCGATACTCCGCCTTTTCTTCTACACACGAATAGAACAGGAGCACCCCAAGGAGATGTACTAGGACGAATAAAGCCAATGTCTAACAATTCCTGCAGTTGGGTCTTTAACTACTGAATTTTAATAGGAGCCATTCGATATGGGGCTTTGGAAATAGGTTTTGTACCGGGTTCAAGGTCGATACAAAACTCAATTTCACGCTCTGGGGTAGGCC
The DNA here is from genome assembly GCA_020205605.1 of Panax ginseng. Taxonomy (NCBI): domain Eukaryota; kingdom Viridiplantae; phylum Streptophyta; class Magnoliopsida; order Apiales; family Araliaceae; genus Panax; species Panax ginseng. The sequence continues at coordinate 142,082,585 of CM035131.1, forward strand.
AGGAAGTTCTTCAGGGAATACGTCAAGAAATTCATTAACAATAGAAATATCATTCAAAAGCGGCGTATTTTGTTTAGATCCATGACATGAGCTAAGAAAGCTTGACAACCATTTTTCAATAAACGAATAGCTTTATGGCTTGAAATGAGCGGTGATTGATTTTAATGGTTTGGTTGCTTGAATTCGCATAATAGGTTGGTTAGGAATATGAAAGCTAACAACCTTACGAAAATAATCAATTTTGCATGATGAGTAGTTAACCAATCAATCCCTAGAATTACGTCAAAATGCAAGTATTTTCAATGAAATAAGATCGACCCAATAATGTAAGGGCTGATTTGAACCAAACAAGACTTATAAATAGTGGATGTAATGAAGGTTTCTCCCAACGGAGTTTCAACAGATAAGTCAAAGTCCAATTTCTCCGGAGTCAAATTTAAACGTTGAGCGCAAGTAGGAGAAATAAAGGAATGGGTAGAACCGGTATCAAATAAGGTATATACTTCGCCAGAGTTTATGATAAGCTTACCCCGTGATGACCTCATTCGGGTTCCTTGCTTTCTGGGAGGTCACGACAAACGCTCTCCCTTACACTCTTCTTGCTTTGACTTTTAAGGGCGTCCTTTGGTGCCTCCATCCTAAATTTGAACTTGTCTTCGGTGAACGACAAAATTGGGCTAGGTGACCTTCTCTTCCACAATTATAACATGCTTTGGACTTGGACGCATGATTTGATCGATGTGTCCTCCCTCCGCATTTGAGGCAAATGATAGGTGGTCGTTCTCCTTCCTTAATAACAGGTGCTGATGCTGACGTCTTTCCATCATTGTTGAATCTTCTCTTCTTGAAATGTCCATTCTTATTGCTTTTGCCATGATTACTACCGAAGTGGTTACCATTTCTGGCATGTTGATTCCCTCCACGCTTATTGTCACCACTTCGATGACTGTTATCACTGGTATTATCATTTTGTCTAATTCTTCTTTTGGTTGGGTTGACTCATTATCGCGCTCTAATAATCGAGCCCTATTAACAACATCTGTATACAAACACAGTTTATGAGAGATAAGATATTGACGTATATAACAACCCAATATTTTCTATACAAATAAATTAGAAATTTTGCGTATAAAATTTTTATTTTTAATATGGTGTATTATGTCAAACCCTAGTTTCTTTGTGGGGAAACCTAATTTTAAACTTCGATTGTGAGTTTAAGTACATTATATAACTTTGTTATATGATTTATGATTAACCTAATTAACATTTAGATTTATTAATTTCTTGAAAACCTAATTACCAAAATTATAAACCCTAATTGCTAAATTAGCAAGGATAATTATAATTATTATAAACCCTAATGTTCATGTATGATTAAAACCCTAATCAAATTAAGAAAACCCTAATTATAAATTTTGCAAACTAATTATATTTATTTTAAACCCTAAATAGATAACTTGGGTAACATATATTAAAATTGTTGGGCTATGATTATTAAATGGCCCAAAACAATTATGGGAGAAGCCCAAAAAGAAATCAATTCAAGCCCAAGCTTAGACCACATAACCAAGGGTATTTTAGACCTTTGATTTATCTAATTTATGCATTAAAATAATAGCTAAATAAAGAATTAGAGAGTGTATACATGGCTGGCCACAATAGGCCTTTTAAGGCAACAAATTAGGCTAATCAAGTTTCCTTAAATAACTAATGACTTTACTTCTTACAAAAGTACAATGTTGTCAACATCTCATTGGTGGAAATCTCACTAAGCATACTTAAGAACAAGATAAGGAATTTTATCCAAGGGACAACAAGAATGTGGAGGATAATAGCTCAATCCCACAATTGCTAGACCTCTATAAATAGATTGAGAGAGAGAGAAAAAATCCCTTGTTAGTTCATTTTGTGCACACACCCTCAACCAATCTCTCTCAACTCCGAACCCACGAAATTCATTGCTAAGACCTGTCCCAAACAAAGCCCCACCATTACCATAAACAAAATCAGAAGCTAGAATCAAGAAAGATCAAAGAAAAGGTATAAAACCCTAGCTTGATTTCTGTCCATAAATCCTATGTTTAATGTTGTATTTAAGTGTTAGAATATGTTGGTTATAGTGTCTAATAAGGATCTGGGTTGCTAAATGTTGGATCCATAACATTTAGAAGCTCGAATTTGAAGATCTACAAAATCTGGAAAAACTTGGTTCTATGGTCTGACAACGAATGTCAGTGGCCACAGATCTTTGCTCGATTATTATTTTTGTTGTTTTTAAGTTGTTATGTGTAGCTTGTAATGTGGTCTTTAATATACAAAAAGAATCAGGGTCATTTGATGTCTAGAATGAAAGTTATTAACGGTCAAATACTAGTTGATCGCGATTGACGAGTAAGAAATCAAATGACCAACGAACACGCCTTGATCGATTCGACAACAGTTTTGATCGACTAGATCTTTCAGTGTATTGTCGAGTTAGGTTTGTTGTTGAATCTAGTTTGTAGTAGGTTGCTTGTACTTCAATCTCATGCCTTGATATCACCCAAATGATAAACATATGGGATTTAGAAGCCGGTCAAACCAGCCTAGTCGAAAATATTTTATGTTTTCTAGGTAACCTAGAAAATATTTGAGCATGTTGACTGACAAGGTTTGACCGAACAGTATTTGTTTGATTTGTTGTTGTTTTGCTTATATTTTGTAATAGATCTATAGTCCTACATTCTGGCTACATACTGCATCTTATAGATCACAAAAGCAATACACGATCAGAATGTTGTGGAGGTTCAAAGTGTGACCCTCACACTGTTCTTCATTTCTGGGTAACCCAGAAATGAAGAACAGCATCTGACAGCCACTTTGCATGATCATATTTACTTGTTGTGATGTTGTTTGGTCATGTTTGTTGTTCAATCTTGTAGTCTTACACAAACACTACAAGATCTGACTAACAACATGCCCAGAAACGTAATGATCGAATCGAAATGATGGTCAAACTAGGCCACTTTAAAGCGTATGTATGGTGTTACGGGTTTGCATGAAGAACATGAAGAACACCTATAGCAGACAGTTACATAAGCTATAGGTGATCTTTAATGACAGGTTACTTATAAAAATTATATTTTCATTAAATAATTATAGAAAATTAGTTTTTAATTATTAAAATATAAAATAAATTACTAAAAATTATTTTAAGGTCCAAAATTATATTTTAATTATTTTGGATATATTTCACAAATATTTAATATTTTTAGAATATTAAAGGTATTTAATTTATTTAATAATTATATTAAATAAATTATTTAAAAATAATTTTAATACTTGAAAAATCATTTAAAATTATATTATGGTATAAGAAAATATTTTAAGTTAGTTTTAATGACTTTTAATATTTTATTATGAATTTCATTAATTAATTAGTATTAATGATATTTTAGTTATTTAATAAATGAATTAAATAAATGGATTAAAAATGATTTTATTATATTAAAATTATTTTAAATAATAATAAGGTATTTAAAGATATTTTAAGTTATAAAATATAATTTTTAATATTTAAAGGATAATTTCATTAATAATTTCATATTAATGATATTTATTTAACATTAATGATATTAAATTTATTTAATAATTATATTAAATAAATAGTTTAAAAATGGTTTTATTGATTTAAAAATCATTTAAAAAGGATATAAATGAATTAAAAATATTTTAAGTTATAATTAATGACTTTTAATATTGGATAGATAGTACATTAATATTTTAATATTAATAGTAACTATTTAAAATGATCTTAAATGTTTTAAAAGTCATTTAAGGGTAATATTAATACTTTAAAAATATTCTAAGTTATTATAAATAACTTTAATATTTTGGCAATGGTTTTATTAATAGTTTAATATTAATTAAATATTAATGATAATAGAATTGTTTGATGTTTAAATCATTTGATGATGATTACGGTGTTTGAAAATTTATGATAAATTATAATAAATATTTATTAAGTCATTTAAAATAATATGACCGATATTTACAAATATCGAGTTCTGAGAATGAGTCTTAGACTCAATAATTACTCGAAAAAGTGAAATTGCAAGCATAGTTCGAAAATTGTTCTAGACTTAGATATTTTGACTGTATTAATGTTTGTTTGTGATCCAATGACTGTTGAATATGTGTTGTAATAACCCGAGATTTTCTATATAAAATAAATAAGAAATTTTGCGTATAAATTTTTTTTATTTAATGATTTAGACTAAGTGTCAAGTAAAGTGAGCGATAAATCACGAATACATTTATTACTTGAAAATTAGAAATAATTTTGGAATTATTAATTACCACAAATTATATGGTAATAAATTTACGTAGTAGAAATGTTTTTATTAATTATTTTCCATGAAAACATGATTGGAAATAATATATGAAGTGATAATTAGATTTATATAATAAATATTTTATTATATGAATTGTTCGAATATTTAAGTTAATTATTTTAACTTGATTATTGATCTTTGTGTCTGAAGAATAAGTCGGACATGAGATCCAAACCTGGATTGGGATTGTGATCAAGAGATGAGAATAATAATATTATATTATTTATGTAATGATTTTCTGATTACCATAATTATGTATCTTTGGGTATGTGCTTGAATGAGATAATATTGAAGAACGATGGCGGTCGATTAGGTCATAGCATATTACCGTCTTTGTGAAACCCTAATTATTAAACTTCGGTTATGGGATATTTACGAGTAGTAGGATTGTATATGAAGAAATTCTTGTGAATAAGAATATCGGTAATTAGAAGAAACCCTAATTATCATTATATGCGTCGATAATTAGGACAAACCACAATTATTATAACCTAACAAATTGAAATTAGAAACCGTAACAATTGTGTGTTAGTAACATACACGAGATAATTAAAGAACCACTAATGGTCAATTAGAAACCCTAATTGATGACGTTGAGAAACCCTAATTTTAATTCTCACGGGTTTAATTTGATGTTATTGTATAAGTGTTTTAATTTACAAAGGATAGAAATTAATTGGTAAATTATAAGAATTAAATCTAGTGATTAAATATTATATTTAATTGCCTTGTACAAGATTTCCCATACACTCTTAAACAAAGCCCAACCATCACCCATAACAAATCGAAAGCGAATCAAGAATTTTTGGCAAAAGGGTATAAGAACACTAAATCTAGAAATCCTTTGATTCGATGTTATTTGATGCAATTGATTGTTTAAAGTTGTGTAATAGAATGTTAATTGATGATATGGGTTGATAAATCAAAGACCCATAACATCAAAGTGCTGCAATTTGAAGATTTAAGCAAGTTGGAAAAATCGAATTACATTATTTTTCACCAAATGTCGAGGCCATAACTCTTTGCTCGATCATGAGTTTTGTTCTTCAAAAGTTGTTATGTGTAGCCCGATATGTGGTCTTTAATCTGCAAAAAGAATCAAGTCCATATCATGTATAGATTAGAAGTTATAGATGGTCAAACATGGTTGTGGAGATCATGATAAACCGCTTTTTTAGGCGGTCTGTAATGGGGGCATTCTCGTCCACTTTTTGTGCTTTAAAAGGTCTGGGCTTTTGATATGTTGTAGTGCACTGAGTTAGGAAGCCATAGGCTTTGGAATGACCTCATTCAGACCTCGGATGAGGAATTACGGTGATTGGAAGGAAATGTGTCAAATTTCTCAAAACTGAAAGTCAGCAGCGGGATGTGCTATTCAGGACACTGTTTCGATCCGTTAATGTTTCCAAAACCTTCTAGGCTTTTGGTATGTTATAGTACACCGAATAAGCTTTCCATAGACTCTGAAATGGACTAAATCCGATATCGGAGGAGAGAGTTATGACATTTCAAAGTAGTAGTGTCAAAACTTCCCAACAAGTGCGGTGCAGTCCATTTGAACGGAATTTTTGGGCTGATGTATTCGGAATTTGGAAATGGTTAAAGAATAAAAGTTGTAGCCCCAGAAGTTAGCTTCGCGTGGGCTCAAGAATCACTCAAAAATGTTTTAAAATGAAAGAGTTATGATTTGTTTTTAGCGAAAGAGGTAAAAGCTGAAACGAGATTGAAAATCGCTATTATGAGCGCCCACTTTGACGCCTTTGTTTGGGCTACCTAATGAACCCGAATTGGGTAATTCGTATTTTTAAAAATAGTCTTACATACCATGTATAACATATCCAAAAATCAGATTAATCGGAGTTATGAGCAATACGTTAGAAAATGCAAAGTGAGCTATTGAAAATTAGTATAAACCAAGTCCCACATCGACTAAATTGAGAACTTCACCATTTTCTAAACCTATAAATAGAAGGGCTTGACCTTTGTTTCATTCACCAATAATAAGGCCTCAATTTTTGAGAAAGGCTTTGTTGTGGGAGAACTTTTATAAAGATCTCCTTAGTTAAATTTTAGGCGTGGAAGTGCGTATTTAGTACTGTGGAATTAAGTATTTAAAGGGTATGTTTCTTATTTAATTTTTGTAATGTTATTATTTTTAATTGTTAGTTAAAGTTTGAATTTTTGTAGTTTAGTTAGTGTTGTTAATAAACTAGTTAGTTTACTATGTTTATTTTGGCTTGGAATTGATTATGTAAATGAGTTATTTGTGATGACTTTTAATATTTTGTGATGAATTTTATTAATTAATAATTATTAATGATATTAAAGTTATTTAATGATTATATTAAATAATTTAGTTTAAAAATGATTTTAATATTATAAAAATCATTTTAAATGAAAATAAGGTATTTAAAAATATTTTAAGTTATAAAATATAACTTTTAATATTTAAATGATAATTTCATTAATAATTAAATATTAATGATATTAAGATAATATTAATGATATTTAGTTTATTTAATGATTAATATTAAATAAATAGTTTAAAATAGTTTTACTTATTTAAAAACCATTTAAAGAGGATATTAAGGATTTAAAAATATTTTAAGTTATAATTAATGACTTTTAATATTTGGATAAATAGTACATTAATATTTAAATATTAATGGTAATTATTTAGGTAATATAAATGTTTTAAAAATAGTTTGAGTTATTATAAATAACTTTTATATTTTGGCAATGGTTTCATTAATAGTTTAGTATTAATTAAACTATTAATGATAATGGAATAGTTTAATGTTTAAATCATTTAATTATGATTAGATATTTGAAAGTTATAATGGCCAAACTAGGTGACTTGAGAACCCATTATGAAGTTACGAATTTGAAGAAGAATACCTATAATAAATGATTATATCACTATAGGCCCTTTAGTAATGATTTGAATTATTTTAAATTTTTCAATTTACGAAAATTGCGAAAATGATTAAAAATAAGATGTCGATATTCTGATGTTGAGGTATAGAATAAGAGTCTTAGACTCGGTATTTACCCGATAAAAGTCATTTGTCGATGCAATGACGACAAATGTCAGACCTTATAAAAGAAAGAAAAGACTACTGTAAGAGCATGGATGAGATATTTAAAAAATGTATAAAAATATTTCAAGTATAGAATAGGAACTAAAAGTATGATCACTGTGATTATATGATTAGACTATGTGCTGTCTGTAATAGACAGTACTATGTGTTAAGATATATTGTTCTAATCGAGCGAATGATCCGATTATTCATAGGTTGTGATAAAGAGATAAAACCTAAGTTGAGATTTGTAATCATGAATCGAGCAAGTATCCTACCTTTGCACTTCCTTTATCAATGGACATGAGTAAGAAGTTTCGAATTATTCTATCCTGTCTGCAGTTATATACTCTTTGATTATCGACATATTAGCTCAAATATATATTACATTCATTGATTTCTATAAATGGTTATACAAGTGTCCCCACTTGGATAATCATGGCATTTATTCACATGTTGATACACCTTTGTCAATTACCCGTATATATATATGTTGAATTACATATTATTGTTGAGCAAGATTAAAACCTTGGGTTTTGGAACCCGGCATGTATGAACATCCCTATATGGGAAGATTTTTTGCGCAGGCGGATAGAGTGAAAGATGAATTTCGTTCAAGTTATGTATATTGATCAATCGTCTGAGAATGCTGGAAATTTGATCACCCTCCGTGCTAAGTAAGTTATAACGGTTTGAGGATAGAATTCCACTAAACCTTTTCGAAAATGAAAAGAATGTTCATAGTATGTTTCTTAAACCCTATTCAAGGGTAGAGCGAGCCAAATTTAAAGAATTTGAAAGAGAGTTATTATGTGAATTTTTATCGGTACAAATTACTTCACAACTTTCAATTCGTTGTAGAAGTGTTATGTAAAGAGAATACTTATATTCTTTCAAACATATATAATTGCTATTACTTGTTGGGCACTTAAATGCTCATCCTTGCTTAAATTAAATGTTTTCGATTATGTATGAGCAACTTTGAAGGCTCGAGCACGAACAAAGAAAAAGGAAAGGCGATCGAATAAGTGTGTATTATGAGTTAATGGTTATAGTTGTATTGGTATCTATTCAAGGATTGTAAGGAATGTATTTTAAGGTCACGTACCTGGGGAAGTAAACTTTGATGTATGTAAATTAAGTTCGAATGTATTATTATTTAGTATTATTCAGCTTAAAGAAATGGTATCGTGGAGAACCGAGTTCGGGTTTCAAGTACCTGGATTTGGAGTCGTCACATGTGTGACAATGTGATTAGGTTATGTGCTGACTGCGAAATGCATTACTATGTGTTATAGTATATTGTTCTAATCGAATGAATGACCTGATTAATGATAGGTGATTACATAAAAGATAAAACTAAGTTGCGTATTGTAAGCAGCGCATCAGGTAAGTATCCTACCTTTGCATTTCCTATATGCAATGGACATGAGTAAGAATGTTTCAGAATTATATTATTATTGTACGGATTAATAACCCTATGTTATATATGCTCATTGATTATCAACATGTTAGTATATAGTAATTCAGATATATATTTTGTTCGTTAATTTCTATAAGATGATTATACAAGTGTCCCCACTTGGATAATCATTCTGCGGTCTTTCACATGTTGATACACCCTTATCAATTACCCGTATATATATATATATATATATATATATATATATATATATATATATATATATATATTGAATTATAGATTATTGTTGAACAAGATAAAACCTTTGGTTTGGAACCCGAAGCAGTATGAACATTCCATTCACGGGAAAATTTTTATGTGCCCAAGGCGACCACAATGAGCGATAATATACGTTCTTGTTATATAGTATTGATCAATCTGAGGTGCAAATGGGCGATCACCCCGTGCAAGTAAGTTATGATGATTTCTGAGATGAAGTTACATTCAACCTTTTCAAAATGAAAACAATATTCATAGTATGTCACTTTAACCCTATTTATAGTCAATACGTAGTTTCAAAAATTTGAAAGAGGGTTGTTATGTTATTATTATCGGTTCAGATTACTTCACAACTATTGATTTGTTGTAAAAGGGTAGTATAAAGAAAACATTTAAATTCTTTCAGCTCATATATATATATATACTACTTGTTGGGCACTCAAATGCTCATCCTTGCTTAATTTAAATATTTTCAGCTAAGTGTGAACAATCTGAAGGCTCTACTAGAAACAAGGGAAAAGGGAAAGGTTATTGAATGATTTCAATGATATCTTATGTAATAGTTTAATATTATTAAGACAATGTTATATATTTATTATCATGTATTATAAGGAATGATTAAAGGTTACGTACTTGGGAGCTAGACTTTTATAATTATGTAAGTTAAGTTTAATAGTTATATTATTGTTATTAGTATTAGTATTATTCCGGTCATAGAAATGGTAACGTGAAGCACTGAATTTGAGTTTCAAGTACCCGAGTTTGGGGGCTTTACAACGTATCTCAGGTTTCAAACATCTTAGAAACATTCGCGTCATTCTCTCCTCATTATCAACCAAATGGGACGCAAACCGGGACAACTCGGCAAACTTGGCTTCGTACTGCGACACGATCATGTTGTTTTGCTCCAGTTTAATAAACTCTACCTCTTTCATGTGACGAATACTTTCGAAAAAGTATTTGTCGTTGAACAGTTCTTGAAACTTTTCCCAAGACATCTTCAGTGCGGTAGGTTGAGTATGCTTTCTGATTTCCACGATGTCTGCCTCGCCTGCCAAACATGAAGGTGGCAAAGGGAACCTTTTGCTCCTGGAGCAACCCAAGACATCAAATATCTTTTGATCTGTTTTATCCACGTCTCCTTTTAAGTGGTTTTGGCTCTCAAAAACTCTGGTGGTCCCTCCTTGAACATTTAGCGGTGGCCGTCACGAGAGTTGCCGGTGTTTCCACTTGCATTTTTGAATGAGGCCGCTCTACTTTGATGTTGCATGAGGATTATCGCCTTCACGATGCACATTGTCACGTTATTGATCTATGGAGACTCAATTGTCTCACATGCTCCATTGATGTTCTCAACATTCTCGGATGCCATTTTCAAATCTTGCCACAAAACAAGGGTTAATTAACATATCACATATTATCCCTATACTACGTGAGCCAATTAAATACCAAATAAACTTAGGTAGGTTCCCGTCTCTCCTCTCCTAGTTCTTGTCTCACATCTTAGCCAGGGATCATATCCCTAAGCTTTGATACCAACTGTGACGCCCCCAAAATAGGTATACATCACCTATTCTCGAGTCGCCAAATACATGGTATGCAAATACAAATACAATCTTTAATATACAACAAGAAAGTCGTGAGTTTTAATACAAATATTGTCTTCTAGACAATATCCACTCTCAGAATAAGTTCTCATTACATTTATTGTCACACTATTTAACATAATAGTGAGGACTACTAATACTATCATCCAGACCGTCACTCCGGTTCCCCAGATTAGCCTCACAGCTACGTTCTCATTTCACGAAGAGAACAATGAAAGAAAGAAAAGGTGAGCTCAACTAGCCCAATAAGAAATATTATGACTAAGATAATGCAGAATAAATTATCATTAGTCTTCAACAGTGTTAAACTGATAAAATACAATAGACATCAAGTTTAACTGCAGCGGAATAAGCAATCCATTAAAAGAGTCAAGTAGAGAATAAAATCTACTATCTTTTATGATTTAACTTTTATCGCTGGGACTCAACTTAATAAATAATCCACCTCATCCCTGCACTACGGCCAAGGATATTCATAAGTATCACAACCACAAATTATCCATGCACTACGGGCCAAGGATATTCGTGTATTCATCAATGGTCATGATCATGCCAATAACTGTCCATCAATGCACTACGGGCCAATGAGGACTTTTACCACATCATTTGTAATATTACGATCATGATTACAAATAATCCATCCTGGTCATAATCATACCAAGTCCATCTATGCACTACAGGCCACAGATGACTTTCAACAAAATATAAATATGAGGATAATGACAATGATATAAGAATTCAATAAAACAAGTTCAAGAATTAATTTATTCAGGAACTAATAACGTCCAAATTGTCAACATGATACTTTGTAGAGTAAAATTTAAGAATGCTCAGAAGAATATTTCCACGAAAAGATACTGGATGAAGCGGAAATATCAAGGATATTCCACCAATTTCATGGAGTATAAAAGTCAAAACTTTAACCAACCGAGTATAATAAAGAATGGAATAACAAAAGAAATCACCATGCATGCGGTACTTGATGTATAGAGCGAGTTATTCAATAGAATAATAAATAATGGAATCGAATCCGTTGTAAAACGCATTGCATGTGATATTCCAATGAGAATAATAAAGACGGAACCGGTCCCAAGCGTAAAAGCATGAATAGGATATTCAACGAGAATAATAAAGACGGAACGGTCCCAAGTAAAAACGCATAAACGAGGATATTCCAATAGAATAATAAAGATGGAACCGAGTGCGGCGTAAAAGCGCACGAGCACGGGATATTCCAACAAAATAATAAAAAACGCGGAACCGAGTCCGGTGTAAAAGCGCATGAACCGGGATGTTCCAGCGAATAATAAAGAATGGAATAATGGCGAAATCACCAAGTATAGGGTGAAATGGCATTATCTGAGTTATTCCAACGAGAATAATAAAGAATGGAATAACGATTTCTCTTCATGAATATGAAAATAATACCCACTTCACCGTAAAAAATCTGGATATAAGAGTAGGAAGTAGCGAAATACTTTTCTTCTTTCTCTCTATAATTTTCTCTCTCTAGAGTTTGGTGAATTTGTAAGAAATAATGAAGGAATGAGCTTATTTATAGGAGAATGGAAGGGCAACATGTAAGAAAAAATATCACGAATTTAATAATTCACGGATGAAATTTTTATAACCTACGGATGCCAAAGTCAAGCCTTCCTCCAATAAGATTAAAGCAACCAAATGTAATATATATATATATATATATATATATATATATATAGACAACACATGGTATAATGCAATAAAAAAGCAACAAAAAAAAATACTCCCACCCGACAACCTTAGGATTTTTTTTCTCTCCCCCATTTTTCTTTCTTCCAACATCACCCCACATGTTCCCTCCACCAAAATCCACTCACTCAATCAATTATTATATATATATATATATATATATATATATCATATACTAGATTCCCCTTAATAATCAAGATTTTTCCCCCTACCACTTTCCTAATAACACATGTATATATATAAAAACTAAGATAACTTCTCCTGGCAGTTTTGAAAAATGGGTAAGTGGGGGTCCAAATAATAAACAAAATTTATAACAATTATTTCATAAAATCACCTCAATATTTTTAACAATATTTATCATCATTATTATAATTCACAATATTAATCGACCAGGTCATTCCCAAGAAAGGGGGGGTTTTCCAATAAGGATTTCTCCCTATTGGCGCGTAATTAGGTTACCAAACCTCTCCTTGGCAGAACTTCTAGACATCGTTAATATTGCAAATAATAATATTAAAAACTTTGTCTTCTCAATTATTGATAATAATATATAAAATATCGACAATAATTGAATAAAATTGAATGACTTCTCACGTAAGCATCAATAATCAATACCGTGTGCTACAATGCAACCACGCCATTATTCTTCGTACTTTTACTAAAGAGTAGTTCAACAAAGATAACGGTAAAAACTTCAGCCAGTTATTTTTAAAAAAATATTTTTGTCGTTTTCTCGATCAAATGAATAATTACATTATAGGGTCCACCAATGATTGTGTCGTCGTATGAATATTCCCTGTTAAAACGAATATTCCCCGACCAATCGAATATTATATAACAACTTGTGTATTTTGCAAAATTTATAAATATTACCCATAACTATAACATTTTATCAAATTTATTCCATAATATTCAAAAATGATATTTATAGAAAATTCATTTTTATTCATAAAAGTTGGGGTCTTACAACAATGATATAAGAATTCAATAAAACAAGTTCAAGAATTAATTTATCCAGGAACTAATAACGTTCAAATTGTCAACATGATACTTCTTTGTAGAGTAAAATTCAAGAATGCTCAGAAGAATATTTCCATGAAAAGATACTAGATGAAGCGCAAATATCAATGATATTCCACTAATTTCATGGAGTATAGAAGTCAAAACTTTAACCAACTGAGTATAATAAAGAATGGAATAACAAAAGAAATCACCATGCATGCGATAGACCGCATAGACATGTTATTCCAATAGAATAATAAATAACGGAACCGTGTCGGTGAAATTACACACCAACAAGATATTCCAACGAATAATAAAGAATTAAATAACAACGAAATTACCATGCATGCGATAGATAAGCACGAGACGAGTTATTCCAAGAGAATAATAATTAATGGAACGAGTCGGTAATAATACATACCAAGCGAGATATTCAACGAATAATAAATAACGGAACCGGTCATGCGTTAACGCATGCAGACGTGATGTTCCAACGAATAATAAAGAATGGAATAACGAAGAATTTCACCATATATGCGATACTTGCATGACAAAGTTATTCTAACATAATGATAAAGAATGGAATAACAGAAGAATTTCACCAAGTATATAGTAGTAGCAGTGTATACGAGTTATTCCAACGAGTAATAAAGAATGGAATAACGAAGTTCTCTTCATGAATAATGAAAGAAATAATACCCTTTACCTTAGAAGAAACTTGATATAGGAGTAGTGAAGTAGCGAATATTTTCTTCTTTCTCTTTATAGTTTCTCTCTCTAGAGTTTTAGTGAATTCGTAAGAAATAATGAAGGAATGAGCTTATTTATAGGAGAATAGGCCGAATAGTAACTAATTCATGAGCGGTCCAAATTGATTTACTTTTGAGCAGACGGTCCATATTGATTTACTATGCGATAAATAAAATATTCTAATAAAAAAAATCTTTTAAATAAAATATAATATATTCTATTTATAATCTAATAAAACGAATAACTTTATAAAAGTATTATGTTTTATATAAAAAGATTTTACTATGCAAAATACTATCGAGCCACTATGCAAACACTATGCATAATAAAATATAATATATATTCTAATTATTGTCTAATAAAACAAATAAATTTATAAAAGTATTCTATTTTATATAAAAGATTTTACTATGCAAAACACTATGCATAATAAAATATAATATATTCTAATTATTGTCTAATAAAATAAATAACTTTATAAAAGTATTCTATTTTATATAAAAAGATTTTCTATTTTATTACATTAATAATACTAATAAAACAAAATTTATATATATAATAAATATATATATATATATATAAACTTCCGTGACTTCATAAAAAGACACCTCAATATATTTAACAACATTTATCATAATTATTATAATTCACAATATTAATCGACCATCAGAAGAGTCAAGTAGAACATGAAATCTACTATCTTCTATGATTTAAAAAGTTTATCAATAGTTTTATCGCTGAGACTAAGCTTAATAATCCACATCATCGAGTCATCCATGCACTACGGCCAAGGATATTCATTAGTATCACGACCACAAATTATTCATGCACTACGGGCCAAGGATATTCGTATTTTAATCAATGGTCATGATCATGCCAACAACTGTCCATCAATGCACTACAGGCCAATGAGGACTTTTACCACATCATTTGTAACATTACGGTCATGATTATACCGAATAATCCCTGGTCATAATCATACCAAGTCCATCTATGCACTACGGGCCAAAGATGACTTTCATAACAATATAAGTATGAGGATGGTGACAATGACATAAGAATTCAATTAAAAGAAAGCAAAGGATAAATTTTTAAAGATTTATAATTTAATTTATCCAGAATTTAATAATGTCCAAATTGTCAACATGATACTGCTTTGTGGAGTAAAATTCAAGAATAATATTGTATCAAAAATGATTTGGACCGAAAAGAAATCAATTTTTATCATGAATAGTACCCCGGGTGAATAGTAACTGAGTGAATAGTAACTTTGGGAATAGTAACCTCGTGAATAGTACTCCAACATGAAAAAGTAAAAACTTATCAAGAATGCTCAGAATAATATTTTCATGAAAAGATACTGGATGAAGCGCAAATATCAAGGATATTCTACTAATTTCATGGAGTATAGAAACCAAAATTTTAACAAAATGAGTGTAAAATTTGAAATCTGAAATGAAATAATATTACTTACATACTACAGAGTATGAGAAAAATATTATTTCATATGAATACTGAATAAAAATAATATCCCTTACAACTATTGAACGAAAATAATATTCCTTACGAATATTGAACGAATATAATATTCCTTATGAATATTAAACGAATATAATATTTCTTGCGAATATTGAACGATATAAAATTTCTTACGAATCAAAAAATAATATAAATAGCGAATATGAAATAAATAATACCCTTACTTTAAAAAAGAAGAGTATTAAAATTTGGTATAGCGGGGATATTCTTGAAGAAAACTTTCACTGTTTTCTACGCTCAAAGTTTCCTAAAACTCAAAAGAAATACGCTCGATATTATAGAAGAATAATTCTCTGATTATGGTGTGATTTTCACTTCTAACTGAGCATCCTACTTATAAGAGAATTGAAGGATACTATTTAGAAAATAAAATCACAGATCAACGGTTTAGAAAACTCACGGATGAATTCAACGGAGGAAAAACTGATTTTTTGATTTTTACTATTCATTACTGTGCAATAAAATATTTTAATATAACAAAAATTTTAAATAAAATAATATATATATACTCATCTGAGAAGATGATCAACAGCACCTTCCGGCATCCACAGAGACGGACCAGTCAACGAAGAAGACGCCAGAGGCATCTTCAAGTCACAGACAGGTGATGGCCCATCCATTATCTCAGCTTTTGCTTTCCGTAAAGCAAAAGTCTTTTACTTTAGTAAATGTAAAAGTAAAAGTAAAAGAATAAAACTTTTGCTTTTACTTAAGTTAAATGTTTTTAACTTTAGTTAAATGTTTCTTACATTTACCCATGTAAAAGTAAATGTAAAATGTTTCTTACGTTTTACTTTTACTTTAGTAAATTACTTTTATTTCAGTTAATGTAATAGTGATTCCTGCGTGAATCAAATAGTAATTTACTTTTTAGTTTTCTATTTAAAGAAACTCAAGTGTTAGAGTCGTTTAGAAGCAATTCAATGTAGCCTCGAGCTTCCCTCTCTAAAAAGCTCTTGGGGTCCTCCTCCTTTCTCTACAGAGTTAGCCAGGAGACAAAGCTTTTCGACTTGATCTTCTTAGTTAGAAGATGAAGGCGAAGTCATAATACTTGATCTTCCCCTTAAACATTTAGTCTAGGAATTAATGTAATCCCTTCCTCAAATGTTTATAAATAAAAGAAAGAGATTGCTTTACCGATTAACCGGTCATCTTCTTAATCTTTTCTTTTTCTGTCTAAGTTTTTCTTTAAAAAACTTAACCCGCTGTTATATGGAAAAATTTTCTACCGAAAATTGGTCAAAATCTTCAAAATTTCTTAGATTTTGTAAAAAAAAAATTGTTTAAAAACAAATCAGATGAAATATAAAACAAAGGATCACTCGATTGGTCCTGATCTATCAGTGAAATCGATCTAAACAGAAGACATATTTGTTAACTGTTTAAACAAAAATTCTTTCTCTTGAAGGTCCACTTAGACTCAAACCTTACTTGCCTTGATCACATACCCGTAGATCTAAAGATTCCCTTAAGCCTTACACTGCTCCTAATTGAGACTTACAAACGGCATTATTTGGGACTTAAGGCGATCTTGGGTGGTTCTGGCGAAGGTCGGGGCGATTAAAAGCGAGCAAGAAAAATAAAAGTTTGAAAAAATATTTAAGTAAACAAATCAAACTGTTTTTAATCGAAACCACCGATAGCATCAAGAACCAACCGTGTGGCTCTGATACCATATAACAGCGGGATAAGTTTTTTAAAGAAAAACTTAGACAGATAAAGAAAAGATTAAGAAGATGACCGGTTAATCGGTAAAGCAATCTCTTTCTTTTATTTATAAACATTTGAGGAAGGGATTACATTAATTCCTAGACTAAATGTTTAAGGGGAAGATCGAAGTATTAAGGACTTCATCTTCATCTTCTAACTAAGAAGATCGATGCTAAAAGCTTCGTCTCCGGCTAACTCTAGAGAGAAGGGAGAGAGGACCTCGGAAGAGATTTCTAGAGAGAGAAGCTCTGAGGCTACATTGAATTAAGCCTAAACAACTCTAACACTTGAGTTTCTTTAAATAGAAAACTGAAAAGTAAATTACTATTTGATTCACGCAGGAATCACTAGTTGCTATTCATCCAGATGATAGGTACAAAACTGCATTCACCACTCCGTTCAGACACTACGAATGGAATGTTCAGTCATTTGGACTTAAAAATGCACCCAGTGAATTTCATAATATTCTTAATAATATTTTGAATCCTTTCAGTCATTTTATTATTGTATACAAGTCTTTAGTCACCGACAGGTGATGGCCCACGCCATCATCTCTTTTACTTTAGTAAATGTAAAAGTAAAAGTAAAAGAATAACTTGTATGGGGATGGTGACTCATAGTAGAAGATGTCATGACAAAGTTTTCGGCATCCACGGAGCGGACGATCTACGAAGAAGGCGCGAGAGAGTCTTGATCCTTAAACAGGTGATATTACATCCATCATCTCTTTTACTTTAGTAAATGTATAAGTAAAAAGCAAAAATTATTCTTTTACTTTTACTTTTACATTTAAAAATAAAAGATGATGGCGTCAATGAGTCACCATCCCCATACAAGTTATTCTTTACTTTTACTTTTACATTTACTAAAGTAAAAGAGATGAGGGCGTGAACAGCACTCTTCTTGGATCAAGACTCTCCGCGCCTTCTTGGTTAATCGTCCGCCTCTCTTGTGGATGGAAGGTCTTTGTTGATCATCTTCTCAGATGAGTCACCATCCCCATACATGATATATATATATATATATATATACCATATAACAGCGGGATAAGTTTTTATTCAGAAAACTTAGACAGAAAAAGAAAAGATTAAGAAGATGACCGGTGAATCGGTAAAGTAATCTCTTTCTTTTATTTATAAACATTTGGGAAGGGATTAAATTAATTCCTAGACTAAATGTTTAAGAGGGAAGATCAAAGTATTAAGGACTTCGTCTTCATCTTTAACTAAGAAGATCGAAGCTGAAAGCTTCGTCTCCGGCTAACTAAGAGAGAAGGGAGAGGACCCCGGAAGAGCTTTCTAGAGAGAGAAGCTCTAAGGCTACATTGAATTAAGCCTGAACAACTCTAAACACTTCGAGTTGTTTAAATAGAAAATTGAAAAGTAAATTACTATTTGATTCACGCAGGAATCACTATTACATTAACTGAAGTAAAAGTAATTTACTAAAGTAAAAGTAAAACGTAAGAAACATTTTACATTTACTTTTACATGGGTAAATGTAAGAAATATTTAACTAAGTTAAAAATATTTAACTTAAGTAAAAGCAAAAGTTATTCTTTTACTTTTACATTTACTAAAGTAAAAGAGATGATGGCGTGGGCCATCACCTGTCGGTGACTGAAGACTCCTCTGGCGTCTTCTTGGTTGACTGGTCCGTCTCTTGTGGATGCCGGAAGGTGTTGTTGATCATCTTCTCAGATGAGTCACCATCCCCATACATTTCCGCCTTAAAATTTTTATCCAGGAAATAACCCTTTCACCCCGAAAAATTTGGTTTATAAAGAAGGAGGAAAAAAATTTCTCTAGAAAATTGGTCAAAATCTTCAAAATTTCTAAGATTTTGTAAAAATTTTTGTTTAAAACAAATCGATCGAAATCAAACAAAGGATCACTCGATTGGTCCCGATCTATCGATGAAATCGATCTAAATGTAAGACTTCTTTGTTAACTATTTAAACAAAAATTCTTTTTCTTGAAGGTCCACTTAGACTCTAGCATTACTTGACTTGAACACATACCCGTAGATCTAAAGATTCCCTTTAGCCTTACACTGCTCCCAATTGAGACTTACAAACGGCATTATTCGGGACTTAAGGCGATCTTGGGTGGTTTACGGCGAAGGTCGGGCGATTAAAAGCGGAGCAAGAAAAATAAAAGTTTGAAAAAACATTTAAGTAAACAAATCAAACTATTTTTAATCGAAACCACCGATAGCATCAAGAACCAACCGTGTGGCTCTGATACCATATAAAAACGGGATAAGTTTTTATTCAGAAAACTTAGACAGAAAAAGAAAAGATTAAGAAGATGACCGGTGAATCGGTAAAGTAATCTCTTTCTTTTATTTATTAACATTTGGGAAGGGATTAGATTAATTCCTAGACTAAATGTTTAAGAGGGAAGATCGAAGTATTAAGGACTTCGTCTTCATCTTTAACTAAGAAGATCGAAGCTGAAATCTTCGTCTCCGGCTAACTAAGAGAGAAGGAGAGGACCTCGGAAGAGCTTTCAGAGAGAGAAGCTACGAGGCTACATTGAATTAAGTCTCAACAACTCTAAACACTTGAGTTGTTTAAATAGAAAAGCGAAAAAAGTAAATTACTATTTGATTCACGCAGAATCACTATTACGATTAACTCAAGTAAAAGTAATTTACTAAAGTAAAAGTAAAACGTGAAAACATTTTACATTTACTTTTACATGGGTAAATGTAAGAAACATTTAACTAAGTTAAAAACATTTAACTTAAGTAAAAGCAAAAGTTATTCTTTTACTTTTACATTTACTAAAGTAAAAGAGATGATGGCGTGGGCCATCACCTGTCGGTGACTGAAGACTCCTCTGGCGTCTTCTTGGTTGACTGGTCCGTCTCTTGTGGATGCCGGAAGGTGCTGTTGATCATCTTCTTAGATGAGCCACCATCCCCATACATTTTCGCCTTAAAATTTTTATCCAAGAAATAACCCTTTCACCCCCAAAAATTTGGTTTATAAAAAAGGAGGAAAAAAAATTTCTACCGAAAATTGGTCAAAATCTTCAAAATTTCTAAGATTTTGTAAAAAATTTTTGTTTAAAAACAAATCAGACTGAAATCTGAAACAAAGGATCACTCGATTGGTCCTGATCTATCAGTGAAATCGATCTAAACAGAAGACTTCTTTGTTAACTATTTAAACAAAAATTCTTTTTCTTGAAGGTCCACTTAGACTCTAGCATTACTTGACTTGAACACATACCCGTAGATCTAAAGATTCCCTTTAGCCTTACACTGCTCCCAATTGAGACTTACAAACGGCATTATTCGGGACTTAAGGCGATCTTGGGTGGTTTACGGCGAAGGTCGGGCGATTAAAAGCGGAGCAAGAAAAATAAAAGTTTGAAAAAACATTTAAGTAAACAAATCAAACTATTTTTAATCGAAACCACCGATAGCATCAAGAACCAACCGTGTGGCTCTGATACCATATAACAACGGGATAAGTTTTTATTCAGAAAACTTAAACAGAAAAAGAAAAGATTAAGAAGATGACCGGTGAATCGGTAAAGTAATCTCTTTCTTTTATTTATAAACATTTGGGAAGGATTACATTAATTCTAGACTAAATGTTTAAGAGGAAGATCGAAGTATTAAGGACTTCGTCTTCATCTTTAACTAAGAAGATTGAAATCAAAAATCTTAGTCTCAATTAACTAAGAGAGAGGAGAGACCTCGGAAGAGCTTTCTAGAGAGAGAAGCTCGAGGCTACATTGAATTAAGTCCGAACAACTCTAAATACTTGAGTTGTTTAAATAGAAAATTAAAAAGTAAATTACTATTTAATTCACGCAGGAATCACTATTACATTAAGCTCAAGTAAAAGTAATTTACTAAAGTAAAAGTAAAACGCGTGAAACATTTTACATTTACTTTTACATGGGTAAATGTAAGAAACATTTAACTAAAGTTAAAAACATTTAACTTAAGTAAAAGCAAAAGTTTTATTCTTTTACTTTTACTTTTTACATTTACTAAAGTAAAAGACTTTTGCTTTACGGAAAGTAAAAGCTGAGATGATGGATGGGCCATCACCTGTCTGTGACTTGAAGATGCCTCTAGCGTCTTCTTCATTGACTAGTCCGTCTCCTGTGGATGTCGGAAGGTCTTTGATTGATCATCTTCTCGGATGAGTCACCATCCCCATACATTTCACCTTAAAATTTTTATCCGAAATAACCCTTTCACCCCAAAAATTTGGTTTATAAAGAAGGAGGAAAAAAATTTCTCCGAAAATTGGTCAAAATCTTCAAAATTTCTAAGATTTTGTAATAATAATAATAATAATAATAATAATAATAATAATAAGGCCATCACATGCGTGACTTGAAAGATGCCTCTGGCGTCTTCTTAGTTGACCGTCAAAATCTCTGTGGATCTTAGAAAGGTCTTGTTGATCATCTTCTCGGATGAGTCACCATCCCATATATATATATATATATATATATATATATATATATATATATATATATATATATCTACCATGTCTTATACGGCATGGCATTAATCATATATATGTATACATATAACTCACCACCACCACCCACACCCTCGGATACACACACACCTCATACAATTATATATAATATATACATTCCCTCCCTTACTGAGTCATCTATCCCCACCCCTTTTCTTCCTTTATATTCATTCCACCAGTAACCAAATTTTCTCCCCCCCCTTCAATTTTCTTCCCACATGTTATATATATATATATATATATATATATATATATATATATATATATATATATACTACTAACACTCCCTTCCAAACACGTTTTCTCCCCCCACTTTCATTTTCTTCCATGTGGGCCCCACGTGTTCCCCTCCTACCAACATGTCACCATCACAGGTGGGTCCCATTATATATATATTGAATAACTTTCTACCGATTATTTTGAAAATGAGTAAATAGGGGTCCAAATAATAAGCATAATTTACAATAATTACTTCATAAAAATCCCTTCAATATTTTTAACAACATGTATTCATCATTATTATTATTCACAATATTTAACAACCAGATCATTCCCAGAAAAGAGGGGGCTTTCTAATAAGGATTTCTCCCTATTGGCGCGCCTTGATTAGGTGACCAAACATCTCATCGACGAACTTTACTGAGACATCGTTAATATTATTAATAATAATATGAATAAGCATATCGTCTCAATTATTAATTTAATAATATATAAAATATCGACAATAATTGAATCAAATAACGTGAGATCTTGCGACAAATTCTTGTAGCAATAATTGAACAAAAAACGAGTGACTTCTCACGTAAGCATCGATAATCAATCTGGTAGTACTACTTATCTGACCCAATATTCATCGTACTTTTACCACCGGGTATTTCAACCGTTAACGGTAAAACTTTTGCCGTTATTTTTATAAAAAGATATTTCTGTCGTTTTCTCATTCTGACAATAATTCCGTTGTGGGGTCCACCAATGATTGCGCCATTGTACGAATATTCCCTGATAAAACGAATATTCCTCAATCAATCGAATATTATATAACAACTTGCTTACTTTGTAAAATTTATAAATATTATCCACAACTATAACATTATATCAAATCCACACCATAATACTTAAAAAAATATTTTGAGAAAATTAATCTTTATTCACAAAATTCGGGGTCTTACAGTTGTTGTTGTTGTTGTTGTTAATATTAATATTAATATTGTTGTTATTATTTTTATTATTATTATTATTATTATTATTATTATCATTATATTATTATTGTCATTTTATTGTTTTGATTACTATGATTATTGTTATTGGGATCTCTTATTATTATTATTATTATTATTATTATTATTATTATTATTATTATTATTATTATGTTTTATAATAATAATAATAATAATAATATTATTATTATTATCATTAGTAAAAGAAAAATTCCTCTCTCCATTGTAGTCTGTTTATACAATTAGCTAGAGTTATTATTTGAAACTTATAATTTTGGTCCCTCAAATGCATAATTAATATGTGCATAACTAAAGAATGTAGTATAGTGTATTCAATAGAGATGTAATATTATTATTGTTGTATATTGTTTTTCCTTTTACTTTGTACTTGTTAGAAAATCATTGTAAGAACCCAACTTTTATGAATAAAGATTTAATTTTCTCGAAATATATTTTCTGAATATTATGGTGTGGATTTGATATAATGTTATAGTTGTGGGTAATATTTATAAATTTTGCAAAGTAAGTAAGTTGTTATAAAATATTCGATTGGTCGGGAAATATTCGTTTTAACAGGGAATATTCATACGAAGCCACAATCATTGGTGGACCCCACAACAAAATTACTTTTGGAATTAGAAATGACAGAAATATCTTTTTATAAAAATAACAGAATTTTTTTTACCATTAACTGTTGAAATACCCGGTGGTAAAAGTACAGTAATACGCGTGGTTGCATAGTAGCACATGATATTTTACAGCATCTTTGATTATTGATGCTTACATGAGAAGTCACTCAGTTATACTCAATTATTTCAATAGTAATTGCTGCATAGTATCTCACATTAATGATTAATTTATTGTCACAATATTTTATATTATTAAATCAATAATTAAGACGACAAAGTTATTCATATTATTATTTGCATTATTGACAATGTCTAGAAAGTTCTGTCGAGGAAAGGGGTTTGGTCACCTAATTGCGCACCAATAGGGAGAAATCCTTATTGTAAAGCCCCCTCTTTCCTGGGAATGATCTGGTTGTTAATATTGCAAGTTTTAATATTAATGATGAATAATTGTTATTCAAAAAAGTGTTTTGAGAAGCCAAGTGAATTAAGATAAATAAAGAGAATTTTTATGAATTATTTGTTATAAATTTGGCTTATTATATAGACCCCCACTTACTCATTTTTCAAAATTATCTGTAGAATGTTATCTCAGTTTTGTTTTATATATATATATATATATATATATATATATATATAAGGGGTCATGGGAGGAGCTACTGTTTATAAAAGTGCAGAAAAGTTTTTAATATGTATATATAGTTGGCTTTAATATGGAATCATGTAGTTAAGATATTACACAAATTTTATTGCCTTAAGAAGAAAATATTCTTTGGTATTGAAAATCTAAATCTTTGAACTTACCTTTGGAAGTTGAAAGAATGACTTTTCAGGAAAAATGAAAGTCACGGGTATGGGGGATTTTGGTTGTCACGGGGAGGGAGTACTTTTATTATATATATATATATATATATATATATATATATATATATATATATATATATATATATATATTATAATTTGGACATTATTGAATTCTGGATAAATTGAATTATAAATCTTTAAAATTTATTCTTGCTCTCATTTAATTGAATTCTTATAGCATTATCATCATCCTCATGCTTATATTGTGATGAAAGTCATCTTTGGAAACTGTTGATTGGTATGATTATGACCATTGATTATTCAGTATAATCATGACCTGTAATGTTACAAATAATGTGGTAAAAGTCCTCATTGGCGCGTAGTGCATTGATGAACAATTTTTGGCATGATCATGACCATTAGTGATAACACAATTATCCTTGGCTTGTAGTGCATGGATAATTCGTGGATGTGATACTAATGAATATCCTCGGCCCGTAGTGCATGGATAATTCAGTGATGTTGATTATTTATTAAGCTGAGTCTCAGCGATAAAATTGATGATAAATTTTCAAATCATAGAAGATAGTAGATATCATGCTCTACTTAACTCTTCAAGAACCAAAAAAACACTATAAGTCAAATAAGAGGAACCTGTAGATAGACCTATTGTACCACAACCGAATCGTAAATCTAGAATAGTACTGAAGATACCTGGGAGGTATGGATTCATCATGGATGATGATGATGAGGTACGTATCATAGAAGATGATGATCTAGTTACATGCGATGAGGTAAGAGTTATAGACACTCAGAGAAATGGATTGAAGCAAGCTTCTCAAATATGGAACATTTGTTTTGATGAAACAAATCAAAAGAGTTTGATTTTATCACAAATAAGAATGAACCTAATGTGTATAAAAGGGTCAGTGGGAGCGTCGTGACATTCCTAGTACTATATGTTGATATAATACGGATAAGGAATGACATGCCAATGCTAGAATCAGTAAAGATAAAGTTGTCGAAACAATCCTCCATGAATGATTTGGGAAGAGTATCTTAATTGGGGATACAAATCTATATAAATAGATTAAAGAGGATGCTCGACTTAACCCAAGGAACATATATTCATTTGATGCTAAAGTCGTTTAGCATGGCAAACTCCAAGAAATGTCTCATGTTGATGAGCCATGGAGTGTATCTCTCTTAATAGTCCCCATAGACTTCTAAAAAGAGAGATCGCATGAGTGACAATCATGTATGCAATGAAATATACCAGACCTGATGATGATCGATCATATTCTCGGAGATCATCATGTCGCGTTGAATTAGAAAGGTTCCAAACAACAAAGAGTTGTTGGTTTAGTGATAAAAGACAAAGTATATAGTCATGTAAATGAAGTTTGCAAGTTAATTGTTTGGATGATAAGTTCATTACAGAACTAGGAATAGTTTCTAAGTCTCATCTTGGATCTAAACATATGTTGTGGCACTTTCATTTGATTATAAGAATCATTGAAAGATGGGAAATCACTATAGAGATAGTGGACTCTCAAGAACAACATTACATATGCATTTACTGAAGCTTATCCAACAGCAGGATAATCGTCACTTAGAGAAGAAGTGTATGAGATACCATGACGATTGGCTTTAGTGCAAGTGGGAGATTGAAAGTAGTATGCACACAAGTCAATCATGTTTGATGATAAAGCATATACTTTGTAACAATCTTAT